>UFQX01000325.1:926027-983545 GCA_900497675.1 Arapaima gigas | reverse complement strand
GCAGGTGCAGGTGATCAGGAATCAGGAGGGGCGGAGTCCGGAGCCGGGGGCGTGACAATAATATATAGTATAGTATGTATAATAGTATTATACATGTAATATATACATTCCACGCACACACACACACACACACACACACACATATATAAACTGTACCCTGCCGACTCATTGCAACATCTGACAATAAGAAGAACCAACAGGTTGCAGGTAGAAAGGTAGAAAATCTTGTACTGTAATGAGAAATGTTGAAACTGAAGTGTCGACAGAACTGAATGTTGTTTCTGAACCCACAAATCAGATGTCAGCTTTTAAAAATGACACGGAAAGAATCCACGTTATCTAAAAGCTCAAGTACTGAGCGTAAACGTACAAAAATCACACGCTGAGTTCGGTAATTCGTGAGGTGTTCAGGATCTCTGAAAGAACAGAAGCTCTCGAGATACGGGTCTTTGGCTTATGCGTTTTCACGTAAACGAATGAAGTTGTTTTTTTAGCCGTTACTGACTTCCAACCAAACATGGGGCTGGTTTTTGCGTCTACGAGTTACACGAGGCCCCCTGTGATGGATTGGCACTCCATCCAGGGGGAGGTTCACAGCCTGGCACCCATCTGAGGTGCCGCCCTGAGCAAAAATAAGCGTTTAATGATGATGGATGGAGTAACAAGTACTGTCTTCCCCCTAATGGTACCAATGTCTCCGAATTACGAGATTTCACCTTACAAACTCATTTCCAGGAACACATTACACTTGTTAGTAAGGGGAGATCTGTAAGTTTTACCGAAATCACGCAAGACAGACCAATGAAGATAAATGTCAGAAGTCTTTGTGACCTCTGGATATAATGAATGTTTTATATAATATTTGTACTATGTGAACATTCATATGTAGCTGACACAGTGGATGTGACACTGACATGCAATAACTCCCTTAATCTTGCTAGTAAAGGAAGACAGCTTATTTAAAGTTATTCTTAAGTTAAATTCTTTAAATTGTAGTTAGTTGTATGAGCCCAGTGGTTTGCATTTGCTAACTGCACTGATACCAGACATTCTGGGCAAAAGTTAACTCAGAAATTCATTCGTGTGGATACTAAGTTGCCGCATTCCTGCCGAAATTCAAATAATTTTCCTTTCAGACATTACTGTTATTTTTCTGCTTCCCTGGGCTGCCTTGTGTTGTGAAAATAAAGCAGCTAAAAAACATTTTTGTAAGAACGCCGGGAAATAAACTCAAATATGCTCATTAAGAACGGGGACAAATTTCATACAGTGAAACTTACATTTTTACAAGTTTTCATTTGATAAACAGCATTAAGACCCCTTTATTTTTGCGTTAGTGCTGCAACTAACAGCTTATTCCAACTCCTATTTATGTGCAAATGAATCTGAATCTCAACAATTTAATGATAATTCAATAACTCGAAATGAATGTGAGCTATCAATAATTGAGAAAAGTATACTTTATGTTCCAGCAAGACAAACTGAAATTGGCATAAAATACGGACAACTTCTTTGGAGGAAGAGGGATTTGGTTTCACGTCAGCAGCGAGTATCTTCTACTATCTACCGCCTATTTTTCAGGGAGTGATCTGAAAAGTGACAAAAGGAGCCCAAAATCCCATTTTAAACACACAAACCTCAAGTGTTTTTCAACGGAGTTTAGGTATTAACATGTTAAATTAGAAATTAGGTTGAAATGCATCCCTGCCAACCTTCTGCAGTCGTCTGGTTTGTCGATCTTTTCTCAGCAGCTTCTGCTTTAGTTCTCTGTTTCGGAGCGCGTGTTGAGCGAAGAACTCGTGTGGTCATTGGAACAAGACGTGTCATGTCATGTCAGTTATAATAAAACCAATATAGCAGGAAAAATGTAATTTGTGGGATTTGATTGGAATTAATTTCAGAGGCTCTTGGGAGCACGAGAGCCTTTTCTGTGTTGTGATCAGATGTCACAAATACCCATGTCTCAATTTCACACAAGCTGGGGGAGAAGATGCTACGGTGATGCCATACCCTAAATAAGACAAAGGGCCTCATTCTCCGCTACTACGGTGATTTCAGGATGAGGGTCACATTGGGACAAGTCACGTCTGAGCAGCACAGACTGGAGAAAAGCATAATTACAGGCTCTATCTTCAGGGGCGGATTTAATGGTTTGGGGGCCCTAGGCAAAGATAGGAATGGGGGCCTCATCAGTCCCGATTCTTTCCCTTTTCTGTATTTATTAGTCCAGACAATCAGGCCTGGTTGTAAAAATGCCTTTTCACCGCTTAGTAGAAGAGCTGCTGCAAAGGTGCAGGCCGGCTCTGGAACGTATGCTAATTTGTAAGAAAATAATTACATACCTAGTAATTTATGAAGCAATGAATTTAACAGTCGAACCAAATACAAGCTCTTAAATCCATGCAGTTACTGTGTTCTTCGCTTCGGCCGCTTGTGTTAAATCTCGCTGTTGTTTTGCCAGTGTTTTCATTTGGACGCAGATAAGTGGAGAGGAGGTCTGATAAGTAAAATAAATGAAAAGGCTGCTGAAGACCACGTCGCTATAGCTGACTATCGCCGAACCAGGTCTGGCTGTTCCGAGGCGTGTCGTGATGTCGTTCGGTGTGACGTGTTAAAGGTAAGCAGCACACATTCCTGCACGTGGTATCAAACTCACAGAGGCTACAGTTAAAAGAATTAGTCTATGTTTTTGTATTCATTATAACAATACCTAACCAGTAAGCTGACACATCCTGCCCGACCCTCACCCCAACCAAACTCAGCATCAGCACCGATTGTCAAACATACCCGACCCTCACCCCAACCCAGCTCAGCATCAGCACCGATTGTCAAATATACCCGACCCTCACTCCAACCCAACTCAACATCAGCACCGATTGTCAAATATTCGAAAGTCGTGTTCCTGCTGTTAAACCGATTGCCACGAGTAGGAAAATTTTGAGTTAAATTTGCTTTAAATGGTTTAAATTTGAATTGAAATTTGCGGTTGTTTTAATTTGCTAGCAGGTGACAGGAGAGGATGCCTTCAAATGACAATGACATCAGAGCGCAGATAAATTGCTTTTACTGTTAAAAGCAGATTGTGTCGTTGTACCGCCATCGATCTCCAATCGATTTGTCCCGCTGTAACCGATCGTCCCGGGTTTCGTTGATCGGCCGACAGCCACTTTGGTTGCTGCAGCCCGTCGCAGGAATAGAGCGATAATGTTGAAAACACACTAGGGTCTTTCTGTCTGCTTTATTTAAAACACACAAATGTACAAAACAGTCAGAAGGGGTTCCAGAAACTGCAGAACATTTTAAATCTTTTCAAAATACACAAAACACTGGTGTCCAAGTGTGTCCAAAATTCCACACTATTATGTGATGATATCTTTGCTATGTTGTCAGTAGTGTCTGTAACAAAATGGAATAGACCAATCCAGCCTGAATAGGGGGGGGGGCACATTGACAGTAGGCTACGGGATTCTTGAAGCCCTAGGCGCTTGCCTGCCTTTGCCTGTTGGAATCGATGTAGTCTGTCCCTATCTCAGTGATGCTATTTGCACTGGGTATGAACTTGCTTTTGAAGTCGACAGAGGTTGAGTGCAGAGGTCTGTGCGCCAAGTCAGGCAACCATCTATCGGAGCCTTTGAAGACAACTTGAAAGCGATCGCATTGTCTGTCCTAGGATGTAGGTGAATTTTGCAGGGGCTTGAGGCTACAATGAGTTTCAAGGCATTGAAGTCCAGATCTCTGGTGCCAAGGAAAGGAAACTCTACTGAGAAGACCCACAATAGCATAGGGAATACACTGATTCCAACCATTTTTGAGAAGTCAGTGAAAAATTTGGGCTCCCGATTGGACATAAACCTGTTTTCTGAGCAACAACACGAGGGAATTTTTGTCTTCTTTCTCTGTTAGTCACTCTCTCTATCGCACACATTCGGTCCATCTCCCCGTGTTTTCAGGGTTTAAGACATTCACGAAGCTTAGGAACACAAGGCATATAACATCAGGTTTGTTAGGTTTGTGTCCTTGGACAAGGCATTTAACCCAAATTTCTCCAGTAAAAAAAATTCCAATAAACATAAGTAAAATTTTAAACATCTTCAGAAGTTTTCCTTAGCAGGGCAGTAATAAATTGTACTGAGGAATACTGAGGAATAATACATATCTACTCTCAGCTGGGACAGTGGGAAAGTGGTTCCTTGTGTCTTTTTGAATGTTGTATGTTGTTAAAAATGCTGACTTTTCCAAGCCATTTGTTCCACACCTGCACTACCCAACTGGATGCCTGGATTACAGTGCTCCGTTCCCCCCCGTGGGCTCCGTCTTTATGCATTCTGTAACAGGGAAAGTATGATATAGAAGAAGACAGACATTTAAAAAAATTATCTTACAGTTTCATTTCAGTGTAGTGGTTTCAGCGAAACGGAAAGCAGCTTGAGCAAACATTACACCAAATAGACACACAATTCTGTGGTACTAAACAGTTTTCCATTTCTAGAAGAACAGATATAGTTATCTGCTTGAGTAAACCAGGGAATTTCAGGCCTTTTGGTACGAGGTAACATTATTTTTCAAAGAAGTGTATTATTGCCAGAAAAAAAACTTACATGAACTTCCTACTACATATTATTGCAAAAAGAGAAACTGTGATCATTATTTCGATGAATAAAGTAAAATTCGGATTTTGATGTCTTTTCAAGTGGTTGAAAATAATTTGAAAAGGGTGCTGAAAATGAGCCCAGGGAGACAGAAATGCAGAACACTTTACTGGATCATTTGCACTGTAAGTACAGTTGCAGTGATAGATAACAAAAGATTTATTTGTTAAATATTTATGACCATCGTTGCGTACGCAAATGTAGTGTTGACACGTGTGGGGTTAACTGAGTGAGAATATTCAATAAGTCTTCAGAAGGCAGTGCAGTGTAACTTAGATGAACTCTCCTTTTCTGTATAAAGCCGAATCTCTGTTTGTTTGTAATGTACAGCTCTGTTTTTATATAAAGCTTGCCACGCAGGTACTTGTCACACTAAGTGAGGTTTTCATGTTGTCAAACACAGACACGCACAGTGCCCACACACACACACACACACACACACACACACATACACACACACCAGTAACAAAGGTAGGGGAGACTGGAGGGAAGGACTCACATATGGTAACAACAGAATTTGGGATAAACAACATGAAACCATGAACCCAACCTGCCTTGCGTCAGGCAGTGGTGTGGAAAATGTTTTCTTGGCACACATTGGGCCCCCTAATGCCAACCATGCATCGTCTGAATGCCACAGCCACAAACTGGCCACAGTTTACCCATCTTCTAATGATGACTTCCAGTATGATAATGCGCATCTCAGGCTGGTTCCGTGAACATGACAATAAGTTCAGTGTGGTAGAGTGGCAGACTGGCAGCACGAACGTGCAGGTCAGGTCAACACGGAGCAGAATTTCTAAGGAATGTTTTCAGCACCTTGCTGAGTCCATGCCAGGAAGAATTCAGGCAGTTCTAGGAGCAAAGAGGAGAGGGGTCCTACCGGATATTAAAATAGCGATCCTAATGAAGTGGCCAGTGAGAGTCGGGATGTGATGTATAACAAAGGAGTCCAATTTACGAGCACGTTTGCAGATCTGTATAATCTATATGAATTTGCACTTAGGAGAACTGAGGTTGAATTTCATTGTAGAAAAACGGTGCCTTAGTGAAGTGAGAAGAACCCCCTCCCCCATGTGGGGGTGTCACTTCACGCGTACATTTCGGTTATCTTGTGCTTGTGTGTCCTAACATGTAAGCAAAGCAGGAAAATGATCACGCTTTGTCATCTATAAAAAAAATAAACCATAAAGCCAAGTTTTCAACAAACTGTAGTTCCCGTTCAGGAATCGCTTCAGAAGAACAGTACGCAGTACTTTGATTTAGACGGAGGACTTACAGTCCCAGGAGGAAAGCTAAAAGGATTTGAGTGTTTTATCTAAATCTGTGGTTAGAGCCCAGATTTCAGTATGTTGATAAATATTTAATCTCACCTTTTGGTAGATGTGGAAGGGCCCTGGTGATAATTTCTTGGAAAAGCTGATCAATTTTATTCTTTGCACAAGAGATACATGTGCATATGTGTACTTGACATTTACGGTTTATGAGTTGGCTGAAAAAATATAGTTGAGCTCCATTCTGTTCTTGCACATTAAAATATGGAACTCATTATATATCTTTTCGCTGATTATTTACAGCTTTATATTCAGCGTTGTCACGGCAGTCGAGGGCTACCTCCTGACCACCACCAGGAATGACAGATGGGCCACGTGGAATGACCTAGCAAATCCCAGTACACCTGCTCTTAATAATTCAGACAAACAGGTGTAACCTGAATTGCTATTTACATTTTAAGTTGTTGCATATTAAATTTAGAATTATAATATTCAAAACACCCAGTCAAGCTGATGAAAGCAGGACGAAACACGAACACACGCCGTGCAGCCGTGGGAGAAAGATTATCAGGAGAATTACTTTTGCAACACAGCTAAGGTTATTTGGAAAACACGGAGATCATGCTCAGAATTACACTGTGACAAGGAATGGCGTGAATTTCCATTTGACCGCATTTTTACTTTTCTTTGGTCACTTATGAATCTGCGCTCAGGACATCCTCTTGGTGCTGAGCCAACTGAAGGAGGGTGAACCGGAGGTTTGTTTCTTCTTTTTTGTCTGTTTTCCACGTTTCCGGGCGCTCGCTGGGAACCTCAGACATTCTGATATACAGGCCTTAGTTTGTTTGTAAATATTGAAGTGCAGATGTTTTATTGATTTTGTTGTTCCTGGATATACTGTGGGTGGTAGAATCTGGTTACATACGCACCTTAAATACGCTCGGTTATCTCCGGTTTCGTTACTTCTGCCAACTAAATAACCACTCCTTACAACCAGTTAGTAATCCTCTGACCGGCCCACGTCAGTGGAAGCTGTAGAGGACTTTAAATAAACATCTCAGTCACAGATTGGAACATGACAAATATTTTTATTGTACGATAAGGTCGGCATTAAGTGAAACTGTTATACCCCCCTTTATAACTGGGTAAATCTAGTCGCTTACTGTTTTAGTTTCCTTTGGAAAGAAAAAGTCATTAAATGAAGAAATGTAAGGCAAATTGGACAGATTTAACATTTCTACATACCATACGTTATGGTCTAAATACACATCACCTTTAAGGGGAACGTGGTCCAGCAGTCAAAAATCACCAAAATACTTGCACACTTGGAATTCCAGAGTTTACGCTGCAACATCTGTCAGTTGTGATGTACAGCAGCAGTAAAAGAGGCATGTAGGTTACTGGTGTCGCTACTGTAGTGATCGTTCTCAGCTCATGGAGATTAGAAAGCCTGGAAAGGCCTCATAGACTCAGTAGTGACACTGCAATTGCTCCTTGACTGAAAACCAAACAACCTCGAAGGGCTCTAAGCTCCTTCTGTCAACCTCAGCCCAATATGAAGCAGGAGCTGGTCTGAGAGAGAGGAATGCAGAGATAGGAGGTCACAGCTGCTTTGTAGAAAGCTGGTGGTGTTGCACTTGAAAGCTGCCACCAGAATGTTGGGAGGCAAACATGAAAAACCTTCAAGATTAAGACGCTCACTGCGAAGCAATGTCAGACTGTGGCCAGACTGTAGGCGGTTTACATCTGAACATCACTTCATCTAGTCATATGGAACACTTTTATTGTTTTATTATTCATTTATTTCTTGCTGGTGTAGCTAATGTATTCCTAACTTTACTCTTTCTTAAAATGGGCAGAACTGCAAAAACTTTGCTGTTGTCAAATAGGCTGGCATCATAGTGACTTTGGGATGAGGTATATTTCCAGCAATGTTAACGCGTGAAAGCTGGTTTGCGTGAGGAGAAACCTTGTGGTTTATCGTAAACGTGGGACGGAATGAATGAGCGATTCCCCCGTGGAGCGAATGCTGAGGTGCGAGTGGAAATGGGCTGTTTAGTACTCGGCCACTGGAGCTGTTTAATGTACTTTTTGACTGACACGTTGAACAGTTGTTCCGGCATTGAAGGTGAACGGTGTCCCGAAAATGGCAAATTTCCGTCAGTTTGGATGTAATGACGAAACTTCCTCTGTGTGTTCTATCCAAAGATTTTCACTGCGAATTTGAATGTTCACAAATCCTGCATTATGAGAATTTGGTCATAAAAGAGGCAAAACAAAGAAAACGGAAAACATTTCAGTAATACCCGGATGAGCATTTATTTCAGTCTGTTTGGCACCATTTGACCACGTTTGTAATAAAACCAAGTGCGCAATTTACCGTATAAAAAAAGTGTCGAAACGTTTTCAGAATTTATATTTCTTATCCATAAAACAGACTGCTTTGTGTGTTAACTTGTGATTATTAACTGTATAACCAAGTGAAGTTTGCCTGCATTCATAGCTGGGACATTTTCAACTGTAGCGGGAAGTTTGTTCAAGAAAAGAAACCTTCTGTGAACCACACTAACCTGCATTCACTCCATCACTTGGTCAGTTGGGTCACATTCCAGTTAAGCAGTAATAACTTTAAATATCTTACAACTGAAGAATAGATTATTTTAATTACAGATAAATAGTATTTTAATGCACGCTATTTGTTAGATGAGATGACACTTCACGCTTTGGCGCTAATGATAATGATAATGATAATGACGGCGGCGATAACCAAACAAACGGCGACTTCTGACGCTGCAGCGTTGTTTTGGTCGGCTGACGCATTGGCGCCGCGCTTGCGAGACCTGGAAGGTTACTATTTGAAATATTTTGGAAAGGGGCTATTCATTTGTCACAGCAAAATGCACGGCAAAGCTTCAAAAGCAAAAGGAGAACCCGATACTGATTTTCTAAACGCAGTTTTTCTCCCCCCGATTTTATTACTTTTTTACCCGGTAAAAGAAGGCTTTTCACAAAAGTGAAACACGTCTCAACATAAAACACTGGGAGTTTTCAAAAATATTCATTCGTTCATGTTTGTTTGTGTGTTTATTTATCTTTTTTTTTATTTATTACTAACAGGGTAAGGACCCCTTCGACGTGAAGTAAACACAGTCCTCACACATTTGTTCCACTTGGCTGTTTGCTTTTTTGTTCAGATGGGCCCAGTCTATGCCTTCAAAGATGAAATAGTGACAAACCTTGCTTAGTCAGTCATGTCTGTTTCCTGGGACGTGTCCACTTGATTCGGGGTCTGGCAGCTTCAAGCAGCACTGATTTGTCTTCAGATGATTGTTCCATTTTTCCTTTTCAGCTTCCCAGATGACCCAGCATATTTTGTTCAATGTGCATTGAGAGCAAGCAGGGAGAAGAAAAAAAAAAGTTCCCATTCCTTTTGTGGCGTCTTTGTGCGGCAGACAAGGTAGCTGCACTGTGGGAACACAATGCGTTCGGGGCGGTATCCTTGACAACACACACGGTGAGAAGTTTCTAAATGGCAGGAACTTGGAGACAACCACCGAGGTAATTCATCCGAAGAGGTCAGCTGGACTTTCAACACTTGCCAATAAAAAAAGTGCTTTTTTTTTGATCAAACAAAATATGTTTCTGAGAAAAAAAAAATGTGCTAATAAGAATTTTGGATGGGAAGCAGTTAAAAGGGTCACGCATGACAGGGGCAGAACCTTGAATTGCAAGCCTCAGTAACACGTAGAATGCAAATGCGGTGGAAAGCAATCTGGATTCCGCTGAAGTATGACCCAGCTTTCCCCAGCAAGCGACAACTGCAAAGGCCCTTTTGTTGGTGCTAAGACCATGTGACGGATTGAGGATGAAAGCGTGTACATGACCGGGCAATAAATCAAGGTTCAGAGTGTGTCTTCTCACAGACTGCACATATTTTATTACAGTATTATTTGTTGTGGGTGTGGAGGAGCAACGAATCCACACGCCACGAGTGCAGTGGTGCAAAAGCTGGCATGAAGGGGAAGAGGGAGCTAGAAAATACATGAAAAGGGCTGAAATGTGTTTTGCTGTTTCGGTAGTAGTTCGGTTTTGCCACGGACATCACTGACGCGTCGGAAGAGGGGTTAGAGTGTCGCGACTACGTGCACTATGCCTCCCCAGAGCTTCAGAGAGACTCACCAAGTGGGCGAATTTGTCGGCTCGAACTGTCACGGCTGTGATTGGCCGGGAGAGACGGCGAAGACGGAAATGCGCGGAATTCTGTTTTGCGGTAACAGCGCGGGATAACCCCAGCGTTTCTTCCCGTGAGCTTTGTGGAAAATAAATTACGTTTTTAATGAGCGCTCCTTTTCCCGACGTGAACAATCGCAACGTTCGAAACTTCCAGCTGTACACGAAAAGCATTCGGCAGTTTTACATCCCAAATGCTTCCTACCGTGTGCCATTATAATTGCAATGCCGCGAAAAAGTATTTTCCCCCTGCCTGGCTTGCCCTGTTATCGCGTATTTTCACACTGAATGGTTACTGATCTTCAGACAAACTGTAATATTAGACAAAAGGAACCTGAGTAAACATACACACAGTTTCCAAATTATTACTTCAATTGTTTGAAGAACCATACAGTCCAACACTGACGTCACTCGTGAAAAACGAATTGCGTCCCTAAACTTCGTAACTGGCTGTTCCACCTTTAGCAGCAGTTTCAGCCTACTGTTGTCTACAGAGCTGCTTTTAACTCAGATACATCTGTATATTTGTAGGGCTTCAAGCAGGCACTGCTTGTTTCAGGTCTTGCCGCAGCATCTCTATTGAGATCGAGAATCTTGCTTCGCTGTTGCTATGATGTTCTTACTGTCGAACGGCTGTGTTAACTTCACACCAGACCTAACAGGACCTATGTGGTCCAGTAGTTACACTTTTGACTCGTCTATCCACAGAAAATTATCCCAGAAAGCTAGGGGATCATCCAGGTGTAACTCTTGGAAAGCGGGGGTATCAACCTTACTGCTCTTCCACAAATCCCATTTTTCCTACTCTCTTTCTTACTGTAAACTCATAGACATTAGCTGAGGCTAAAGAGGCCTGCAGGTTTGTCGATAGTCTTCTGGGACTGTGACCTCCTGGATGAGCTGTCGCTCTGCTCTCGGAGAAATTCTGGCTGGGTGGCCACTCCGGAGAAGATTCTCCAGTTGTTCCAAGTTTTCTCCCTTTGGGGATAATGGTTCTCATTTTAGTTGGATAGAGTCCCAGAGCCTTAGCAACGGCTTTATAACTTTTTCTACATGGATGTATATCAACAACTTTTTTCTCATCGCTTCTGGAGTTTCCTTTCAGCACAGCACAGGGCTCTTGGAGAATAAATGAGTAAAGATGAGATGAGAGTAAAGATGCGGGGATGTGTGTGTAAGATTTATTATTATTATTATTATTATTATTATTATTATTATTATGTTTGACATCCATGCAACAAGAGGAGAAACAGGTAAAGTTACAGACTTGTGAGCTTAAGACAATATTAAATACCTATGTAAGTCCTGAAAAGGGAGAACTGAGATCTGCTGATAAATTGATTTGTTTGTAAACTAATAATTATTTATTTGTTTCTAATAATATGTGAGATACAGAAACCTTTGATGTCGTTTCTATTTTTCCCCAGGGTGTAGCTGCCCAGTAATAATAATTGTTCGTATTTCTATG
Organism: Arapaima gigas; assembly: GCA_900497675.1. Classification (NCBI taxonomy): domain Eukaryota; kingdom Metazoa; phylum Chordata; class Actinopteri; order Osteoglossiformes; family Osteoglossidae; genus Arapaima; species Arapaima gigas. The sequence continues at coordinate 971,924 of UFQX01000325.1, read as the reverse complement.
CACATAATGATGATTTTATAAATCACTGGTCGGGTCATTAGCCGATGGCTTGGTTTGACTTTTCTGTTGTGCGGTTGAGTGCTCCAGAGCTAAGAAGGATTTATAGCAGCAGTGCTGGACATTCATTTGCAGGGTCAGGCTGTCCTGCCAGGATAATCTGGAATCCTCCTGTTGCATTTTGTCCTTTGTCCTGCTGTCACCAGGGCACATCGACAACATACAGCACTCTCATTCTCTTTTTACAACAACACACGAGATTTGGTTGTGTTTCTTCATGCAGTGCAAAGTGTTCAGGCTGAAACTCAGCAGGTTGATCTAAGCATAATTTAAATGCTATTCATCAGCATCTGATCTTCAGATGCCCTAGAAATGGTTTATAATATACAGTACTGTGCAGAAGTGTTAGGCGTGCGACTTCAGTGTGTGTTGAGAAGTACAGGTAGATTCTTATCTACCATCAGGGAGGTTTCTCATTGGTCCCAAATTCATTCTGCAGCCTGAGAATGACCTCAAACACCCAACCTCAGTCATACACAACTATCTTGAGCAAAAAGAAGGAATCCTGCAACAGATGCTATGGTCCCCACAGAGTCCTGATCTCAACATGATCGAGTCAGTCTGGGAGGACATGCAGAGACAGTCAAAGTGTGCAGAACAACTGTGGCCGGTTCCTCAAAATGTTTGGAAGAACCTACCAACCTCTACCTTAAGCTGCATGCAAGTTTGCATAAGAGAATTGATGGTGTTTTAAAGGCAAAGGGTGGTCCCACCGAATATTAATCTGATTGAGGTTTTTTTTGTCTACTGCTCTTTTTAGAAGGTTTATTGGTTAATGAGTATTCGTGACATTTCTTTTGGAACCATCCTCACTTTATAGCATTTTTCCCACAGGTTCCTAAGACTTCTGCACAGTACTGTATTAACTATAGAAAATGAACAGACACTATTGTCAAGGTGTCCTTTTAACAACCACCTCAGCTAACATTTTAACTTCTATTGGAGCAAATTAAAAGTGCTGCAGAGAGAAGTGGGATTCAAACCCACAAGATTGGATGGGAAGGTCTCTCTGCTGCCCTGTTTACCCTTATTCTTCAGCTACCTCTACACAGCAACGAGAAATCAGGAGTTAAAACTATACATATATAAAAAAAGAGACGTCACTTGTTTCAGAACAAACGTATCCGCCCCCGTAACTTAATTCGATAACAATCTGTTTATTAGCCGGGTTTATCTTGTAATTGCGCTTTTAATTGCTTCGTTCTCTTCTCCCACCGGTTGAGCCCGAGGAAAAGCGTCTCTAGTTCGAAACAACAGTCCCCTAATGAATGGCCCCCCGCGCCTCTGAAGCGTGTTATTAATTACCGGGGTCTATAAATGTCTGGGACATAAAAGAAATAATGATTGAGCTGTCTTTGACCGATTTAGTGTGCCGTTGGACTTGCTGAAATAAGGAGAAATTTGAAACCCACAACAACATCACTCAGGCATTCATCTTGAAGGAGTGTCTGTGGCTCGCGCTCGGATATGCATGTCTTTTTTAAGTAAGGATTTAAATGCCTCGCTCAAGGTCACGGCGACGGATCTTTTTTTTTTTTTTTTTATTACAAGCAATGCCCTTAACCATTTGTAAGTTGTGTGGAGAACAATAGCGACAAATTATTGATTCGTGGAGCTGCCCCTCCCAGCGAAGGCGATGAAGGAAAGGTTTAATTTGCGTCCGAAAGAAAGCGTTCGCACCTCGAGCTGGTCAAAGCCGGGCCTTTTCAAAGGTGGCCCTGCCATTTCTGATGCTTGGCACAAGCAGGAGATTGAAATCGATCGAGGACTGTGTAGTTTGTAATCGCAGCTCTTTTGTGGCTTTGAGCCGACCTCCAGACTGTCGATTTGCCCAGCGTTTAGGGCATTAATTCGATCGGGAGTCGGAGCGTTCGTGCTCCCCGCCATGCCAGCCCTCTCATCAGAACCTACACTTCTCTTGTGCACATCTCCTGATGTCCTTGTTGGACTTTCCTTTTTTCTTTGTTTTCCCTCCCCTTTAGATGCGCTATCGACAAATTCACGGCTGGCTAGCCACTCGGGCTGACTTGCCAGGTGCTCCCGTTTCCAGCGGATCTTCACCAAACAATTCACCTCCAACCCCCGCCCTCATCAGCTTGCTCACGCATAAAAAAAGTCAACATCCACCCCCGTGCGGGGCTGTCATGTGTGGTTAATGCCTACGGTTCTGGTGAAACCGGTTGCATAGTGGTTAGAGCTGCTGTCGCTGGACCCGCAGTACCAAGGTTTGAATCCTTCTTCCTAGGGTGGTTCTTTAGGGTAAAATGCACATCCTGAATTTCCCTGTGGTGAACTAGTGCAAGCTGCTGGGGGGGTGAATAAACTGAACGCACCCCTTTGATGCCCTCTTCCTGGGGCAATAATACAGCAGATGTCATTGTAGTAAGAAAGCACAAGGGTGGGTAAAAATAAAACATCAGTGAACCTACATCCAGTTTATTCTTATGCACACATTTTTCTCTGTTTATTCCTTATCGTCTAACCCACCGAGGTGGCAAGAAAGTTGGAAAGCGGTCAATTGAAAGAAGTAATTTGCTTATTCTAGCATGTTATATCAATTAGGGAAACACACTCAGTGGCGGAAGAAAAAGAATCTTTATTTACCTTAAAGTGGAATTTGATTCAATTATTGTAATTTTATTTATTGCTTGTTTTCTTGTCAAGCTAAACATGCAAAACACAGGAGGGACGCCGGAATGTTCCTTTGGTTTCCTCTCTTTACAGCCAACTTTGTCGCCGTGCACTGATAAAGTCACATGTAACGGTCGTGTAGTAACACTAAAACATTACAGATGCCAAGAAGAATGCAGGACACGGTGCTTGGACCGGAGGATTTTGGCAGTGGGTCCACGGGCTAGTTGTGCACACAGTGGAGAGGGGGAGTGGGGACCAGCTCTCCCAGACTATTCTGTAAGCAGAGGCACTGCAGGCAAACGTTCTCTTTATCAATAGGATCCCCAAGTCATTTGGCCCCGGGGTGGATCTTCTGCAAGTGGCCCATCAACATGATGGCCTATGCATGCATGAAAAAACTTCAGCTGCAGCTTAATAATAATCATGCAAAGGTCTGTGCTGATGCACATTATATTCAAAATTTCCACACAAACTGATAAATATATGTAATAAAAACTGTACTTATTGCACATACTACCAAAGTACTTTTAATCTTGGTTTGGCTCCTTGGGACAAAAAAAATGAGATTATTAGATTATGTAAAAAAAAAAGCTAAATCATCTTTGCTCTTTGAGGATGACATGCGTCTGTTATGTACGCACAGCCACAAATGAACATGTAAGTAGCACGATCGAGCTTCTGTGTACGCTGCAACACCACATCTTGGACATTCCAGACCATCTGAAGGTATGCACTACTGAGGCTTGTCCTAGCATCCACCCAGAAGTTGTTCAGTGTGTTCGACCTGACTGGAAACAAGAACATCTGCAGCCCTTTGATGCTCAACATGGACAGCACCTTGAATACGTTCTGTAAAATGGTCTCACTTTAGGCTGGTATCACTCTCAGCACGGCTGTTTAATGTGTCTGAGCTTCATAACCCATAAAGATTTCTAAAAAATAGACTTCAATTCCAAATGCCTTTTCAAATATTGACTATGTTAAACTGGTCACATGACCCCCTTTCCATTTACGGCTATTGAGTTGAATTCCAGATGGTCAAGTTCAACGTGGTGGAGGGGTGTTCAACAAAGCGAAATGCTGCTGGTCACATCGATTCAACAGTCAGCATCTTAAAAATGTTTGGGTGGTGCCAGTCTTTTGACTCACACTCTAAGTATCACCCAGGTGTTAAATTTTAAGCTCAGGAACACACACACACACACACACACATACACAAGGTCATTGGAATGAATGGCTGTTATGCCTTCGTTTTTTCAATAATTCACTTTATGGAGGTCTTTTCTAAGCAAAAAAAAAACTGCCTCATAAGGCTGCCCAAAACTGCATTTTTACCAAACTGTAGCTTTCTCAGCTTTTCTCAGCCCAGTTAATGTAATGCATAAAGCAATGCAGCAGGCAGGTTGTGGTGGGCAAACTTGAGCGCTGCCAGTTTTGCGATGTGAACACCGTCAACCATCTCCCAGACCTTGCCGTGCCTCCTGCAGCCTGCCGTTCCCCGAAGCACTATCGTGTGCGTGAAGGATAGGAGACCAGGAGCAGAGGGTGCAGAACGAACTGAGGCAACGGGAAGATTAGGTTGACTCTCCCACCTCATCCCGAACCAAAAAACAAACCAACACAAACACACACAAGTACGCATGGACCCATGTGCGCAATGCCAGGAAGGGGGACAGAGATTAAGGGCTTGGTATTAAGGATAGCGGTTTGGGCCTTGTGATCGAACCAGCCTGTAATTTCGAGGATGATAGCGGGAGATGACAAAGGACAGCAATTATTCGAGAAAAAGAGGGAAGCAATTATAATGTCACATTCACTTCATCATAATTTTCTTTGGTCTAAATTGCTTCTGTCACAATAAAAAGCCTGTTCCGCTGGTGCACCCCAGCCAGCAGTGGCGAAAAGCGGGAGAATGGCTCGGTCAACAACAGCGGGACAGAAGCATCTGGGGCTAATTGACTTGCTAAACCTAGCCGAACAAAATTTGCGCATTGCCGGACAAATGGAAAAGCAGCCAGCTAATATATTCACATTAGACCAACTTCGGGAACCAGGAAAGTGCAATGGCTAAAACAAAATTCGCTATGAAAGATTACGGCGGAAGTATGCAGAATGTCTCCATACAACCGGGCTAAGAAGAAGTTAAGTGAGTCGCGGGAATGTGCGCTTAGAGAGCGTATGCTGCTATCGTGTACCTCGGTAAATAAGGCTACCGATGTAAATACTCGAAAGGCACGTCACGTTTTCCGTCCGCTAGCGAAGAAGTGTGTCCGAAGGTTCCGCGTCTCCGGCAGCGCTGCGGCCCCGAAAGGCAGACTTTAATTAAATGCTATATCTATTTCCCTCAGCGAGGTAAATGTCCAGCGAGAAAATCTTCCCACCAAATTCCATTTCCTCTGCTCAAACAGCAGAAAATGGATGTTGCCGCTAACTCCGAGTGAACTTTTTTCTAAATGAAGAAGGCATACACAATGCGGGTGCTTCGAGGAGTGTTTGGACTTGAGAAATAGGAACGGTCTGCAGTTTTCCTCCGAGGGAAGGGTTCCATCCAACAGCGTACCCTTCAGGTGTGTCGTAGAGTAATGGGACACTGAGAAAAACACTCCAGACTTTGAAGGGTCCAATATACAAGCAGGGAACAGTACTAGAAGTGGGCTGATATGCACCGGAACAGAGTACTGGCACTTTTACGCTTTGCTCTTAGAAGGACTAGGACTTTTTGTCGTGTACCGGTGTGCACTGCCAATTCTGCTTTTTGCTCTTTGGAGTATCGTGACATTTTCTTGTGCCCCGGCGGTTCGCATAAGCGCCCAGTACTCTTTTCTGCCCCCGGCAGACCAGACTGTCTGGCTAAGCTGCTCTGACAGCAAACATCGCCGTGCTGCAAGGCGGTTATTTATAATAGACCTCAGAAGGTTGTTTCATTACCTTGGCGACCCAAAGTTACACTGCAAATCAGCTCATGTGCTGCTTTCCTTCCATTCATTATAAATCTGCATCCCCCTTTATAAAACAGCAACACTGCATACTGTGAACATGAGCAGTATCCCCTAGTATCTTTTATTCACCGCAGAAGTTATCGTTTTATCACTGAAGGCAGGAACTCTAACCCTGCTTACAATCTTGTTTGAGCCTAAGAGTTAGTTCTTTACTCAGCAAGTTTGTTGGTTAAATGTGGCACAGAGAGGGTCAGGGGCTCATAATAAAAATAATATACAACTACTGGTTGAATGTGTGCCAACAAAAGCGGCCCTATTTAGCTAAGTGGCTACGGATGAAGAATTGCTCTTGCGTCTGTTTCCGTATCTCAGCTGATGAGATGCGCTTCTGGTGACTCGGAGATCTTCATCGATTTAAAAAAAAAAGCATCTTAAAACTGAACAAATGGTACTTTTTAATGCTCTCTTTTCCTCTCTCTGCCACAGAGCAGTTGGCGGACTGGCTCTGCTTCTTGTGAACAGAGACCTTCTGCACACGGCCGCCTGTTCTGAGCCCCCCTGGCAGGAGTATTTCTGACCCCATCGCATTATTCTTATTATCAGAGCATCATTGTTACACGAGAGTGTTTGTGCTCTCCTGCAGTTTGCATTCGACACATTGTGTGTAAAATTCACTAATGCCCAATATAAGCCCGATAACAAGAAGTAAAACCGTAACTGTAAGAAATTTTTAGAAAATGAGGCACAGAGGAATCGTGCATCAACTCAGAGCTGGAGGTTACATGTGGAGGTGGAGGATAACAGAGAGGCTGCGTGTCACGGATGGCTCAGAACTAAGAGATGTATAAGCCATGGGATCATCTACAGCTTATTCATCTTCTCTTTTTTTTGCACTTTTTTGAAAAAAAATAACATCTGTCAGTGTATCGGGTGATGCTCTGCCAATTTAAAATTATATGCTTGCCACCTTTTTTGGTTAAAAAAAGCACTAAATAATTCTTTGGAATATCTCGGAGTCCCTCATCAATGGCTCACCTTTGCTGCGGTTTGTCACCATTATACGACCTCCTAGAAAGAGATGGATGTTTTTTGTAAACTTCTGACAACGGAGTCGCATGACAAAGTAAAGGCCAAACATTAATAAGTAAAGACTATTAAATTCTTGACTTGTTCTTTTTCCATTAATTCAGCTACAAGAAAGATGAAAGTTGAAACTTCCAAAATGCCACATAATTCAGCTGAATAACCAGCTGTCTCCATTTCAAACATCAGTCCATCTTTAGTCATGACAGATAAAGAGAAACACAATACTGAAAAATGATGCTGCTTTATTTTTAAAAAACTGCCATTATCGAATTATTAAATATTCAATTTATTCAAAATGCTAGAAAACTTTTAATGACAAGTGATTAAAATAATGCCCTTGGGGAACCATTATATGTCATGTTTCATTCTGAGTTTACATTCGGTACTTGACTCATGCTCTCTTGGGCAAAGGAATAACTTGTAGTTTTTGTAAATAGCCAGGATGACCTTTCGAAAACATCTACAGGCACAGTGGAATATTTCTGCGGCATGGGAAAATTGTCTAGGTAGTAACCACTCATTTTCAGCGCAAAGAAAATCATCCTACAGAGCACACTGTGCCTGCCCATGTTTATTCACCCAGCCTGTTATCTGTCCTCTGTGCCCTTAAGTACAGCTATAAGGATAGAAAATCCACATAACGGAAAACCGGTGCTGAACTGAATATTTGGATATTTAGTGATTTGCAGACAAAGTGCGGCTGAACTTCAGTTGCATTATATTGCTACACCAACCCATATACAGTACTGGGCAAAAGTGTTAGGCATGTGACTTCAGTGTGTGTTGAGAAGTACAGGTAGATTCTTATCTACCATCAGGGAGGTTTCTCATTGGTCCCAAATTCCTTCTGCAGCCTGAGAATGACCTCAAACACCCAATCTCAGTCATACACAACTTTCTTGAGCAAAAAGAAGGAATCCTGCAACAGATGGTCTGGTCCCCACAGAACCCTGATCTCAACATGATCGAGTCAGTCTGGGAGGACATGCAGAGACAGTCAAAATGTTTGGAAGAACCTACCAACCTCTACCTTAAACTGCATGCAAGTTTGCACAAGAGAATTGATGCTGTTTTAAACGCAAAGGGTGGTCCCACCGAATATTGATCTGATGGAGGTTTTTTTTGTCTGCTGCACTTTTTAGAAGGTTTATTGAGTAATAAGTATTCCTGGCAATATTTTTGGAACCGTCCTCGCTTTATAGCATTTTTCCCACAGGTGCCTAAGACTTTTGCACAGCACTGTGCAGTAGTTTGTGTGCTGATTTGTTCTTACCGCTATTTTAAATAGGTGAGAGAACAGCAGTACTAAAAATCATATTACTAGAATACGGTTGTGTTGTACTCATGTAGCCTGGTTTTTTCTGTTCATGCTATTTCCACCCAGAGCCCCAAAAACAACTTCAGGGTAATCGTACAGCGCGTCTCTTATGTCCTGGCGTCCTTTAGCCATGATTCCGCACGGTGCGACAAAACGACGGAACGAGAAACTGAATTTGTTCATCGTTCCACATTAGAACCACCCTGTGCCTTTAAGCTTTAGAGTCTGAGGGACACGTGACAGAAGAAGCGACTAATGAGACGGTGAAATTGGACCCAGGAGTAAATATCAGCGGAGCTGGACCGCGTTTGAAATGACTTGCAGTCCTGCCTTCTCAGTTGTCGCACCCGCTCCGGCGGCTTTGTGCGGCGTAAGCATACGAGCATAACAGCGGTTCTGACTAAGAACCCGGCAGTCAAAGGAACATCGCAATAGGATCTTGGCCGCATCCCAAGAATACTAATCTAGCAAACTCTATTTCATGCTTTGCTACATTTAAATTTGTAATTTACAATATGCAGTGTGGTGTGTGTGCATTTGTGAGTGATGTTTATCCCGGTTTAGGTAGCAGAACACGAAATTGTTACAGCTCAGACTGTAAAATGCTTGGCTAACAAATGGGTTCGATTTATTACTTTGAGTGTGGATGCATTTTGCCAAATACCACATATCCGGGCAAGTGGATCACATTACCGTGGAAATAGAAATCCCTTCGAGTATTTAAACATACTCTATAAGGACCGCATATATAGTGGAACATCCCTGATCTGGACAAGCGGTTGATCGTAATGGGCGGACGCGTATGGAGAATTGGTCACAACCTTTTGCCCTTTGTCGTCCCTTATTTAACAGTGCATCCCGGCAAGTCTTTTTGGTTAAGGTAACGTGCTGAGTCCAGCTTGCCCGCAGTCACACCACAGACATAAAAAATAAGAAACAAGGTATATGACTATTGTTGTAGAGTGTAATACGGTTCCACTGTATGGCTTTATTATAAGCTGGATAGCAGAAGACAGCTCCATAGAATTCACCAGCCAGTAGAGCCTTACCGTCATCAAACAAATTCCGCTGAGCTTAGGGGACTGTAACCTGAAAGAAGAATGAAGTTCTTTTTTCACGGGAAGAGACAGCAAAGCCTGCTGTTGGCTGGAAATGCGGCAAGTCCCTCACCTCGTGGGACTCCAACAGGCAGCGGTAACGCTCCCTTGAATCTGATTTTAAAATCTCCACCGTATGTTGTTCCCTGCCTGAAAATATGCAATGAATTAATTTTTTGAGCCGTGTTTGTTGTAATTGTACTGGAACGGTTTTCAGCGTATATGGGTGCTGCTACAACACTTTTGAGCCCTTAACCTACAGTAAAGTTCATAGGGTGTCAAGAATAACTTGGGCTTCATTCATTTATGAAGTGGAGCCATTACCTCAGGTTATTCAGGTTACGTTAAAGTTCTTTAGTTATGTCTACAGCAGAGACATCTTTGTTCTTGTAGTACAGAATTAGGACAACTGTTACCTGCTACGTCAAACACGGACAAATTGCAACTATTGTAATTGTTCCTCTGTATTTATATGCTTCTGAGACTGCAAAGCACATGAGGGCATTTTCCATACTGTCATTGTGTACTCGCTGCTACCGTGCACACTTCAAGGTTAGGATCCAGGCTGTGGGTATGAATGTTTAATTCAGAGATGCGAACAGAATGGTGAATACAGGTCTCCCAGCAGTGAGAGTCTGTGGTTTCAAATATAAGGAGGAAGGAGAGCTGGAGTCCAGTCAGCAGAGGCCAAACAAAGGCTGAGCTGGAGGTGAGGATGAGTAACTGAACCCATGCTCAACCTCCTCCAGAAGTCCCTTCTCCTCGATTGTCTGCCAAGGTTTTAAACTGATATCTATGTACATCTCTGAGATGATTTTATTAAATCCATCATCAGAACTTTTTTTCGACTCACAGCTATTTTACTGGAAATAAGTTTTAAAATAATCGTGCCCAGCAGAAAAAGACTTGAAGGCTTAAGCTGCCAGTTTTTTTTGCCAGTATTTTCTTGGCATTGACAAGGAAATGTCTTACAAGATCACAGTGCAATGTTTCTCCTAAAGAGTTCAGATGCAGAATTTCAAGTAATTTCAGAAGTTCTTTTCTTATACTATTATATATTCTTATTGAAGCATCAATAGAATCGTTATGAATGTTGCATCAAAATGTCATAAATAGTTTCTTGTAAACTGGAGAAGGCGTCTTCAGCGCGAAGCATCAAATATTTACCAATAAGAGTTTGGTAATGTTGTAGGTTTTAATAGTACCTGTGGTTTCAGAAGAAAGGGAAAATAAATTACTTTTGTACTTTAGTACATAATTTAAAAGCATATGCCAGGGATGACATAGTGCTTAGGGATCCAGAAAACATCTAAGTAGCCCTCACTAAAGATACAAGTCCAGAGACATCCTTATGCTACAGCTAACCAACTGTGAAATAGCTTTTGCTAAGGAAAGGAGATAACTATTAATACCGATAAAAGGTAGGTGTTCTCAAGAAGGGCTGCATATCCACAGAAGAAGAAACTGATTTATATCACTTTCAGAAAAGGTAATAGACAAAAGAGTCATTGGGAATCTTGTTGAGACACACGGGCATGCGTGTGTATTTTCAAACACATTTCTTGTCTTGAGCAAATTTTGTATTGATTTGGTTGACAATAAATTGCAAAAAAAAAAAAAAAATGCTGTTGGACCTCAGAATGAATTCGTTGAATTGAGGACTGTGTTAAACAAACAGTAACACGCTGGCAGTTTCGTGCCTGTCGGGGGCGACCGACCCCACACGCTGGCTCCGCATCACGCTAATCGGAACGGCTTTAAGACCTGGGAAGACTCACAGGATCTATTCACGTCTTACTAAGACCTGTGCTCCTGGACTCTCAAGTGCTTCATACGTCCTGGTGTGTTGTCTCCCCTTGCTCCGTGAAGCGGCGCTTGGGCTCATCACCATCATTGGCTCTAAGTTATTACTGACAGGTCACATTTACAAAATGTCACATTTACAGTAAGTCCTCGGGGTCACATTCATGTCACAGTAAATGTCGAAGTAAAAAAAAAAAAATGCAAGTAACCCTACTCACCTACCAGCACGACTGGAGGACACGTCCTGTGGAAGGAAACTAGATGCATCCTATGAGGTCCTGCAACTGGTACTGTTTTAGTTCAAAAATGGCAATATATGGTTATTTTAGTTTAAACGTGTTGCAAATTTTTTAAAAATGTGAAACATATAATAATTAAAAATGTGAAAATATGCAAGAATAAAGTGTAACAACTTCATGTCATGTTTTAGCTCTTTATTGGATGTAGGGCAGTAATAAATACAAGCTTATGGGCACAACTCCTAAAGTGAGCATTAGTGAGTATTTAGATAATTATGGATTTATACACAAAGAGTGACTGAACTTATTATGTACAGAGACAGTTTAATTTTTACACTATGCCTGAAAAGTGCTGAAAAAATAAGATTTGTGAGGCCGAAATATTAGACTAGTAATACATTCGGATGGATGTTTGTCGTACTGTGCACTGAGGGTTGGAGTCCTCTCGAGGGTCCGCACTTGTCACTTAGCGAGGTTGTTGAGCCCCCTACCACCACTGGGATAGAGGTAGAAGTGGGGTGGTGGTGGCTCACAAAAAAACAGCCCCGGCAGGTCCAATACTCCCCTGAAATTAGTTTTGCATCAACACTTCAATAATGAAGGGAAAAGCTGCAAATGTCTTGCACACTTTAACTATGACATTATTATTATTATTATTATTATTATTATTATTATTATTATAGTGCTTATATAGTAGTAGTAGTAGTGGCAGTAGTAGTAGTGGCAGTAGCAGTAGTACTATGAGGTATTAGTCTTATGTATAAATGGATAAATCACTCAGTAGCTCAACAGTGTAATGAGCTCTGGAGAAAAGCATCAGGTAGAGAAATGTAAACGTAGATACAGAACTAAAGAAATAAAGGGGAAAAAAAAGCCGTGTTGGAACAAAAACCAGCACCCGTAAAAGGTCTTCCAGGACCAGGCATGAGAAGCTGTGACCAAAATTCGGGTAGCCTGGTATGGAAAACGGGTACGTTGAACAGCATTGTCCTCCCAGACATCATTATACGGGTCATGTGACTTCAGATCGTGATGAATTATCACAGAAAATTGTCCAGCTGTGGTCACGTGTTGGCTGACCATTAGACATCAGTCTATCCCCACCTCCCTGTGAGTGCCTTCACCCCAACCAGGAACGACCGGACCCAATTCTCTATCTAGCCATGGCCTTACAAATAGACCCATCTTGCTTCAAATAAGGATTGGACAGCTCAACCCCAGCTGCCTGCCAGAGCCATTATTGAATTACCACGGCCTTCGTGGCACATTTTAGATCTCCGTCACTATCTGCTGCAGATGCTTTAGGACTTCCATAGTTTATGTAATTGTGTCATGACACCAGCGATTACTTGCTGATTTGTCAGGACCTTTGCTGCATTCATTTAACTGCAGATTTAACCGAGAGGTTGAATTCTTTATCAGTGACAACCGCTTATTTTCTGCATCATTACCCATTTAGTTTAAACTTCACTCAGTAAGTACATCGGCTCGCTGGTTCTCAGCTTCGACAGAGTAAACCCGGCGTCGACCGCAAAGGAATTAAGTGGAAAAGATAGTACAAATTTAATATATGCATCATTTTCCTTAAAAAAAATTATTCCAACATTACTCTTGTGTATTTCAGCGTATGTTATCCATTGTTTAAAGGGACTGCATCGTTTTACTCTAAAGGACCGAAAAAAAGAGCTTGCCGAATGAATGACATACAGCGGAACATACTGGAAATTCACGTTATTGAAACCCAGACATCCTCAAATTTCACATTTAATTTTATTCATTCTCCTGCTGTCTTCAGGTTACTTATGGGTAAGTGTATATTTGTGCACTCTGTGCAACGCTGCAGAGACCATTGTAATCGTTTCCAAATACATACGGTGCATTCAGTACGCATGAACCAAACTGCTGAAGGAATCATAAATGGGAGTTATCTTATTATTCTATCAGCAAGCTTGACATTTGGTCTCTTTCTTTCCAAGGCAAATATCCACGATACAATAAATCGTGCTTAGGTCTCCTTGGTGTAACATGCTCTAGTTGATTATATGTTGGATGTGGGTTCTGTAGAAGGACACACTGGAAGGTCAAGCACCCTTGACTATTAAAAATAAACCGTGCCCTCGGGTCCTTCGTCTAGCATGTCTCCGAGTCTACGGTTACGTATACAAGGTGGTGTAGGGCGCGTCTAGGCCTCGGTATAGCCATAATGATGGTAGAAGTGATATAAGTAGTAGCTGTAATAATAGTAATAACTATTTGATGCTGATGACATCTTTTGCACATCAGCTTGCTTGCATCTTCTTTCCATTTAATGTTTACGCTGCTGTGGGTGTTCTGTAACAATGGTTGTTGCCATAGATACCCGGTGTTGTGGTACTCTAAACGTTACTAGGATATGTTTTTTTCTCTCTCTCGCTCTCTCGCTCTCTCTCTCACTGTTTAAAGCCAAAGTCCATCTGAACCACGGCATTTTAGCCAAAAGCCATGGCTAACTTTAAAAATTGCATTAAGATCACTGCTGGAGTGGCAGGGTGATTTATTTCAGGTTTAGACGGCCGAACGTGTTAGTGAGTTGAGAAGTAAATATGATACGAGCTAAACACCGTGAGGCATCCCGCGTAATGGGTGTGATGTAATACGATGTAATACTGCGAGAGGCAATTACAAAAGCAATCAAAGGAAAAGAAGTTGCAAAATTTTCTATCCTGCTGACTGGTTTTTGTCCACAGGCTACAGATCTCTGTTTCTCAGGTTCCAGACGGAGGTGACTTCAGCCATGAGGAGAGGCAGAGAGACAAACCGTGGATCAAAGGCTTAACTACAGGCTCACGTGTCACGAGCAGAAGGGTGTCCTTATCTGCTCGTGCTGCTCACATGCGATGCCTGCCACTGTGCGGAAAATGTCATGTCTTTTGGTAACAGAAAAGGGAAAAGGGGGAAGAAAGAATTGATGGTCAGGTAAGAAAGACACTGGGACGCGTTGTGTTGCCATCTTCTGTTTATATTTCTTTGGTCGGCCCTTAAAACTTTTCATATCAGAGGAATGGTAGGAGATGAGGAGTCATCTTAAGTTGGACTTTGTCATGGATGTAAACAAAATTTTTCATGAGATTTTAGGGTTAGAGTTAGGGTCAGGGTTAGGGGTTACGGTTAGGGGTCAGGGTCAGGGTCAGGGTTAGGGTCAGGGTCAGGGTTAGGTTTAGGGGTTACGGTTAGGGTCAGGGTTAGGGTTAGAGTTAGGGTTAGAAGTTAGGGTTAGGGTCAGGGATAGGGTCAGGGTTAGGGTTAGAGTTAGAAGTTAGGGTTAGGGTCAGGGATAGGGTCAGGGTTAGGGTTAGAGTTAGAAGTTAGGGTTAGGGTCAGGGATAAGGTCAGGGTTAGGGTCAGGGTTAGGGTCAGGGTCAGGGTTAGGGTTAGGGTTAGAGTTTGCTTACAAGATGCAGTATATGTTATAGGTTTTAGACAAGCTTTTCTGTCCCAGATATTATGTAGAGTATTCTATCAGCAACTTTGTCAGGAAAGTGCATATGAGGTCTAGCAACAATTTAAAAAGGAGGGGGACCAAAAGTCCCCTCTATAAACTTGTGCCTGAAATTGCAATAATTAAAATAAAATTTTTATCTGCACAAGTCAATTTATGACCATCATGACTTTTGGAATGGCTGGATCCCCTTTAAGGGACTTGTTTGATAGTCCTTCATGGTCCTCCATGTGAAATACTGTCATCTTTTGACCATGTTATATAATTTATGTGAAAGCACTTGGAACCTCTTGGTTTACGATCCCTGTCTCTGTGTTGCTGTGGTTTTTTTATGTTAAAGTGTTGCATTGTTCCTTTCACTTTATATATTTAATTTATATATTCATATATTTATTCCCAACACCTGTTGCTATTTGTATATGCAGTACCAGACATTCTGCATTCTGCAGTACTATATATGCTGCACGCTGCATCACACCAGGCGCTGCAGAAGTTAAATTTTGTTATACTTGTACAATGGCAATAAAGGCAAAATGAATGCATAGATATGTGGATAAGCAGAAAATAAGAAAGTGGGAGGGAGACATACAGTTATTTGATAGCTGTCTTCAGGTTCTGATTTCAGACAATGGCACAAAACATCATAACGTCCACAACAAAGTTTGTTTAGCTCTCTGAGAGAAGTGTTAAGGGACGAATATTAATATTTTAACAACAATATTTTTTTTGGTAACGCGTCATAAAGAGCGTCAGAATGAATATTCTGAAAGAGGTATCTGTCCAGGGTTCTAAACTCTCTCCAAAGCTCAACTCCGCCCGCCGGTACACGCTCGCCCCAGCCTGACGCACAGCGGTCTGTGACATCTCTGTGTCTATTAACCACCTTCTCGCATTTCCTCGACACCGTCTGCTGCTCGATCGGTCAGTCGTCTTGTTCATCTCTCTCTTTCTCCCTGTCCTGTGGCTGTCCTCCAACATCAGTCTTTCTAGTCACTTCCCCCCCAGCGTGTGTGTACAATACCTTCACCCCCCCCACCTGATAAGAACACGTCCTCATTCTGACCCCCCCGCAGGGCACGAACCGCAGACAGTCGGGACCCTTCATCACAGCCCGTGAGGAACATTTTCCCCAAACATGAACAGCCTGCCTGTTATTAGCGACTGAGTTTGACTCTTGGCTTTACTGCAGCAGCTTCTGGAATTGATCACATTTAACACAGCGTAAGAAACATCTGTAACTGTTTAACATCTGGTTTTTATGTGTTTTGAGGAAACAAAAGCCTACATTTTGTGCCTTATTTGTTTTATACGCAAATCGCCGGAATAGTTCTCATTATAATTTATTTGATTTATTTTCCTGGTGCTCATATGGGCGGTTATATGTGACAGAAAGAACAAATCTATTTAGCTCTCAGTAACATATCTTTTCCCTCATTGTGCGATGGTCAAAATAAATATGTTAAAAAATGTGTACATTCAAAGGCAGGGCATCCACGAAGCTCTCTTCTTCTCATTTATTTCCCCATTATTTACGCACTGTGGTTCGTCGCACCTTGTACAGCATACAGGTCACTCCACTTGGGCGCAGCTCGACACGGCCACTCTGCTCATCGCCATCCAGATGAGCAGAAAGAGTCTGACAGGACCCGGATGCCACAGATGCGAGAGGCTGTGATGGACAAGACAATGAGGGTTTTCACCATAATCACCGTCACATTACGCGAGTGAAGTGCAGTCATGAGAACCTGCTCTCTGCACGCAGATGGCACAGAACGTCCTTCATCGAAGGTATAATAGTGTTCTTCTACTGCAGTCGCCCCACTGCCCATAATGCCATCATTCCGTCCCTGCTCTTCACCACAAGACCTTTGTTTAACCTTCAAGGAGACCCTCCCCAGTGTCTGCGAGACCGATTACCGGAGCGTTTGCTTATTTGCCGTCCGGTACATATGGACAGCTAAAGAAACCTTTCCATTTTCCCATTCTGAGCATTTGAAAGGTCTGTTTTAGCCACAACCATACACAGAATAGAGAGAGAATAGAAAAGAAACATCTGGACGTTACCATGCATGAGTTATGTCAGTTACTGAGGTCCTTAAGGAGCTCAGAAGAAAGACATGCAAGACCTGAAAATATGAATACATTGAGAACATTATTATTACTGGTGTCATACAGAGGGTTAAAATGGATGTTCTGAAAGCGATTGTCCAGAGTTCTAAACTCTCCAAAGCTCAACTGCGCCCCCTGGTACACAGTGTCGTGCTGCCATTCCAGCCCGACGCATCCGTCTCTGTCGTGTCCGTGTCCATTAAGCACCTTCTCGCGTTCCCTTGACGCTGTCTGCTGCTCATCCTACCGATCATCTTGTCTGAGATGGACTGATGTCGGAGGACAGCCGCAGGACGGGGGGAGAGAGAAGGGAGGTCTAGTGGGGAACAAGACGATTGGTTGGATGAGCAGTCGGATGAGAGGTAACTAATAACAGGCTGTTCGAGTTCCGAGAAGAGTGACTTGTGAAGATACGCTCAAAAGTCTTTCATTTTAAAGGAATCTGCTAAGTCTTGACATCCTTACTGATAGATTGTATATCTACAGAGGAGCAGTGCAACTGAAAATTGCCAAAGTTCTTCTTCCATTGATTTTTTTTTTCCTCTCTATTGTTTTTGCTGTTTTTTTTTGTGCCTAGTATTTGAATGGCTTCAAATCATTGTTTACAAAAAAAAGCAATATGATGTGTTTATTGAAAAATGTTGCCAGTCAGGCTTTGTCTTGGGAGGCATAAAACTGTTGTTAAATTTCAGTGGTTAGGATAGAGTATATTAATATATTCAAATCTCACATTTCTACGATTGATCCTCTAGCTCAAGACAAAACTGGATGTAACGAAATCTGCTCCGCTGCTCGGGATTCCCTAACACCAGCCCAGGAGTTATTTGCCAGCCTGCAAGTTTATAATGCAAAATACCAAACAAAAATAGCATACAGCTCATACAGCTTCCACTGGGACTTATTGTCTCCTCTTAGCTTGACAACAACTGCTACCGTGTCTCCAGCTGTACACTTTGTCAGACCAGTCTGACTTTCCATCTGCAAAGGTCACCATTGTTCTACCACTTTTTGGTGCCACGGTTTAAAATTTCACCACTGGTACAGGGTGACGGCACACAAATGGTTCGTGAACTGAGGATGTGTGATGTGAAAAATGTCATTAGATTTTGTAAGGAATAGTATATCCTGGTATATTAGTACTGAGTCACTATGTATATATCAGCAGAAGACTTCAGCAAAGACAGATGAAATTCTCAGCAGACCCCTAGTGAGTTAAAAACATTTGCTTTGAAATCTGTACAGTTTGACCTTAAAGGACTAAAAAGGAAGGTTTTCTTCATAAGTAAATCTACAAAACATGTTCATGCACAAGTTCTGCCAAGTCAAAGACTCTAGGTTTTATAGTTAAATCAGTCTTGTAATCATGACCATGAAATACGACTTCAGAACCTTATTAAAGTACTTTTACATTTTGATATTATTCAGCATGGCATCGCTTTCATTTTTCCATATCAGATTATCAAAAGACACAAAGCACTAACATCAGAGTTGTACATGTGTAGATGCTTGTAGAATATTCCAGATACAAATTAGAACTGCACACCATAGCTTCTCCCAGAGTGCTGACCTCTGGCAACTCGGAAGAGGAAACGCTAGCCAAAGTTTTGTTTTTTTTTTCCGAAATAGTGGAGAACATTGTAAAGAAGTAAAGAGAAGCTGTAGGTGCACAAGCTGTAGATGATCCTATGTCTTCCACATCTACTGGTCCTGCTGGTCCATGTTTTGGACCCACTTCTCTCCTATCTGCTTCAAAAAATCTGTGCTACATTATCTGTGACAAATATTTTTGTGTTTCCTACCACTTCTATTTGTGGTTTTCTGTGCCATGGCAGTAAAAATGGTGGCACTGGAGCAAAGGACCATGTGTCTGTATCTGTATCTCTTTGTTGGTTAAATACACTTTTATGTCGCTTTGGAGAAAAGCGTCTGCTGAACAAATATAAAGTATGTAAATGAATCTTATGTCATGTAAAAAGCCAGTGAAAACCTGACTGGAGAAACAAGCTTCAGAAGTGCTTTTTATGAGGTGATCTCTCACATGTGAGCAATTGCCACCTTCCAGCTCAGTGTCTACAATCTTTCCCGTTGACCTGCTAGATCTGCGACTGAGACTTTGTGCACATTTCTCCTTCGTAAAGTCCTGGCGATCAAAAATCACGGACCAACAATGGCGTGTTGTCGTTCTTCATTATACGGCAGGTATAGAAGTGAGAAAGAATGAAGTTCCTCAGGTCCACGGAGCACAGTACTCTTAAGAGGGAGAAAAGTAAATGTAGGGAAGTAAATCAAAAACATAATGTACATAAAGATAAATATAAAAATAACATCACTATCTACATCTGGGTGCTCAATGTTATTGCACCCAAGAGTAATATCCAGCTGTAAAAACTGAGGACTAAAAAACAGACTGATAAAACATCCAGTTTCTTTAAAAACAGGAAAAAATAATTCAGAACATTTAGCCGAATGACAAAGACACAGCCTGAGCGAATTTCCACGGCAAACTAGTACAATGTGTGACAGATTATCAAATTTCTCGGTGATGCAGCACCCCTGATAGCACTTTTCTGTCAGATTTTTGTCTTTCGGGGGTTTGTAACGGCCACAGCTGCATATGAACGTGGAAATAAATTTCAGGAATGCATCATTATAGGAAATAAAAATCTGGTGGCGAATGTGACACTGTGCATTTATTTGTGCCATTCCAGTGTATTTATGACATAATACATTTTCTCAAATTCAGCAAGAGCTTTTCAAATAAGCTTACGCTTGTTGTTATTTCAACAAGTCAGCTGAAGGGAGCCGCCGAAGGAGCGAGATAAATATTTTTTTAAGCCCCATTTAGGCAGCCACAGCCGTCTTTCCTTCGACAGCATTAAAAGCTCAGTGGAGAAATGGAGAGTTACCGAGAAGACATGGCTGCCGAATGATCTTCGCAGCCCATAAAGCTGTAAGCGAGTTATTTGCATTATTTTAAATTGCAATCCAAGTGAAAAGTTAGCTGGCAAGCGGAGGACTGCAGTCTGCAGCGCTCCTCCAGAGCGTCCTCCATCCAACTTAAGCTCAGCTGTTGTAAATCTGTGCCTTCTTTCTCCTAACTGAAAAACCTTAGCAGAGTGCTGATAGCAGCACCCTAGATTTGGGAGTCTGCTTCTTAGGAAATATTTATACGCCCCCTTGGAGGCCCCACCTGGTCTGGTTAAGGCTTTTCAATAATACAGTGAAAAGAAGCTTTCAGGTTTTTTTGGTTTGGTATCTTTCTGAGCACACAACAAATCACCAGAAATGGCCCTTATAGTAATCCCTCGGTATCCGAATCTAATTCTTCCCTGAAAACAGGCCACACGCCGAATTTATACCTATATAACTTTTAACCCGTGACATCAGCATGACAAAACACCAGTTACCCAACAAGAAAACACCTGATGTCATCAGTCTGCATGTTTATAACATGCGGTACAGTATGTATGTACACGTGTTAGGTCCACTGCTGTCATGTATAAATTTATTTTAAAATTTCGTTAACAATTTAAAGAAGAACGGCGACCAACTTTTATGGGGAATCATGGAATAAAATGAAGAAGTGAGGCTCGTGAGGTTTGCTGTGTCAAAGGGAGGTTTTTCCATGGAGGACGTGTGGATGCAGGACAGAAGCAAACTCAGCATGGAAACGAACATGTTCATGTATCTGCATTTTGATTTTTTAATGATATATAAGGTTTGGATAAAAACCCATCAGAAAAATAGCAAAAGTTTCCATTTGGACACATATATAGATATATGGGTATTAATTTTTAAGAGCTGTTATACCAAAAATTCATATATATATATATGTGTGTGTGTGTGTGTGTATATACATACACAGATATATATACACATATATACACACACACACACACACACACACACACACACACACACACACACACACACACACACACATACACATATGTATATATATAGGATGAGTCAAAAGTTTGAAACCACGCAAATATTTTTAAGATGCCTAATGTTGGACTGATGTATCCCAGCGGACCTTGTGATTAATTTCACCCCCCCCCAGCCACCCACCAAAAGGGCAAAATTGAAGCGGCATGTGCATTTATACATTTCAATTTGTATATAACAACTAACAGACCAAAATTTTTCTACAACAGCTGTTTTTAATTTTTCTACATAAAAACAAAATCAGAGCTGAATTGAAATGAGTTATTTTCACGTAACTGTCACCACCTTCCTTGTTTTACAGGGATTATGTACCTTCCATTTCATTTCTAACTGGAGCTCTGAGCTTGTGTTTCTGTAGCCAGGAGCTGAAAGTTAGGAGTCATTTGAGTGACTGTACTTTGCCAGTTTGTTGTGTTCGGTCAGCTTAATGCCATCTTTGACAAATATGTTGTGGCGAACGGCAACCTTCGACAGTTGTCTGGTCTTCGCACCAGTTAGAAGCGATCGTGTCCACGTTCAAGGAAAAATCTCTTTAACTGACAGTCTGACTGGAGTTCCTGGAGCTCAACATGGAGGTAGTTCATGTTTTCTTCTTTCCTGAGAAATGGATCCATCACCCAAACATTCTTGGCGACATATTTATCAACATCAAAGAACTGTGACTGCATCGCCTCCTGTAGCTGCTCCATGTGGAGCAGACCATGCACAAAAGCATTAGGTAACTCCTCCTCAGACTGTTTCAGCTGTGCTGGAGATTCCTGTAGATCCCTCTTCTTCACTTTGTTTCACTGTATTCAGTTTAGTGCACTGATGCATCGATGGTTTCTTTGCATTCCATAACATTTACATTTTCAAAATGTACGACAGTGGCCTGCTTGTGATCACTTCCAGCCCTTACAGAAACGTCCTCAGTCTTCTGTGGACTGTACGTTCTCACAAGTTCATTCTAACAAAAAGCTCCCTGGGTTTACTGGCTGTTTCAGAGTGTTTGGTGTCTCGGAGCCTTTTCAGTTTGAATGGTTTCGTATATTCATTTGCCAGCGTCTCACCACGAACGCCGTGCTTGAATCACATCTATCGCGAATACGAAACTAAAGTCAGTATAAGTCTCCTGGTAGACCTTCATCTTCTTTTTGACAGATACCAAGACACAATTCTGTCTGGCTCTTAGCCATTACTTGTTTTACCTTTTCAGGTAGGTATCTTTTCACTCAGCTAGTTAGCAGCTTTGCTAGTAACAGCTATGTTGACAGCTTTTGCATTTGCACTGAAGTTATAACCATTAAATGAGAAAATAACGACAAATTATGAAACAGTCATGTAAAAACAAAAACATTGTGTGCAGCGTTTTTTAAACACCCCTCAAAAGTTTGTGCAGTTTGGCGGCCCCTGGTGGTGGGACACAACCAATGGCTATGTGTGAACACCCCCCTCCAACATCCTGAAGGTGGCCACCTTGAATTTCACTCAACAATTCCAAAGGGGGGGTCATGTGACCACTCTAGCGGGACTAAAATTTCAAAAGAGCTCAATGGAGGACTCCGTTTTTGACATCTTCATTGGTCATGATGATGAGATGATGTGCAGATTGTTGCACAACATAACATCTATTTGAAGTATTCTTGTCTATTTATGCTTCGTTCCAGTAGACCACCCACCATCACCTTGTTACCCAGCAATGAGCCGTGCAGAAATTTTTTTATCTCGGTGACCTCCAAGCCGGCATTTCTTTTTCTTCTCGTCACGCTCATAATTATTACCAATATACAGGATAAATTGACAGATATCCCGCAGCCTGGGATGTAGCATAGAGCCCTACCATACCCATCTGACACCCTACATATCTACCCCCCTCCTCCCTTCATAACTGGAAGCAGAGAAGTTTAGTGTCAGGAGTATATACATTTACGTGTATTCGATTAAGCTGATGCTTTTCTCCACAGCAACGCCCAACTCAACGCAAACAAGGAATTTCCCCAGCAGATAGAGAAACAGATGCAGGCATGCAGTCCTCGCACCACAGTCAATTACTTTGACGCCACCGTGTTTGCCACCATACACCATGAGCTCTGTACAGAATTCAGAATACAAAGTTTTTTGTCAAATGTATAATGTAGTGAAATGTTATGTATAATGTAGTGCAGTGTTACGAAGTAGATACTGCAGAAGCGGGTCCAAAAGATATGTTTTGAAGAATTATAGGTTGGTGTACATAATCCAGTGACGAAAGAATGACCAGCATACGAGAATAGCTGTGAAGGACTCTGAAGGGTTTTTTATACTGCAAATGGATCCGATCTGCACCTCAAGTCTAGTTTTGCGTTGTCTGCCAGCCTTCATAACTCTCCGAGGAACCTGGCTGAAAGGCCGACCTCAACCAAAGTCAGATGCGGTTTGTAACTGAATTAATTTTAGTCTCTCTCCCTCAACTCATCTGCCAGGCTCACTGCCCTAAGAGCCTATTGGAAAGTGAATGTTTCATAAGCCTAATACATCACAAATATATCAAATAAAGTCAGGCATTAGACACTTTCCTTCACTTTCCCTTAGGTCTGACCTGCAGTGACCTGCAGGTTACATTTACCTGAAACACAGGTGAATGTCGTGCATCGCACCTCGGGGCAGGATTGTGGCAAGTGGCATTGCCAGTAGTACAAGGTGATGCAAGTTTTAATACGCAGGCCATTTTATCCAGCTTTATTTCACAGTTTATCCACAATGTATAATAACTGTAACTGAGTTCTCCTTTGTGATTTAATATATTTAATGCAACACGGCTTGTTTCTCCTAAGGCCAAGAACCGAATCTATGGCACATATGATTATGGGGTTGAGATTACTCTAGATATATGAGCGTGGGGTCATGTGCAGCTTTCATGTATGATCATGGTCTTGGCAGTATGTTGCTGGGATAGGTGCTCCAGATGACTTTTGTAGATGATCAACAGAACATGATATAATTTACTTTCTCAACTATAAGGGCATATCTTGTAAAGTACAAAAAGTTTTTTCACGTGTTGAATTCATAAGAGAGCCAGTGACATAAAACCCAACATTTTGACAGAATTCATCTTCTCAATAGATGCAGCAACTAAAAAGGCTACATCTTGACAAGAGGTGAATGTATGCAATTAATGCAAAAAACTTTCCAAGCAATGGTTTTACATGTATCTTGTGTTCCAAACCACTAAATGTTCAGGTTCGAGATCAAGGCCTGGTTTTTGTTCAGCCCCTGTGACTCACACACAACACAGACTGTCCTCGAATTACAACATACCCACCATACAACCTGACTTGCACTTATGACAGTCAGTAACAGTAAAGAAAGAAACAAACAAATGAATAAAAGTTAAAAAGACAAAAATGATCAAAAAATAATTTGTAACGATTTTGAGGAATTGTGGTAAAAGAATTAGTGTCTTCAACTAAAAGTAAAACACGTATACATTAACATTTTTGTTGTACAATGTACAATACCTGCATAGGGCATGTACCACGTTGTAGCGTAATGATTATGTAAAGTGAATACCATACAAGACTGTGTGCTTTGACACAGCACAACAGTGGCACAAAACAAATAGTGCTGCGTAAGTATCTTCTTGTTGTGTGCCACCATCCACCCAGTGGAACAGTCACAAGAGACCACGTTGCTTGTGCTTACGACATCGTTTTTTCGTACGGCACAAAACGCTGACGTATTTTTAAAAAATGTTATGAACATACTGTGTATTTTAAAAAGACACTTTGGTAAAGAACACAGTAGTGAATTTTTTAATAATGGCATGAATAGTATATTATACTGTGGCCAAAAATAGAACAAAATAGGTAAAAAACATCAACAAATGATTGAAAGGAAGTTGTAATATGGTGATGACACACTTAGAAATAATCACTACCGATGTGACTTGTGACCTGACCATTGGTCCTGAACCTGGTTGTAAGTTGTAGACAGTCTATAATTTACCCTATTTTGCAAAAACTGTGTGACAAAGATTTGCCGTTTGTGTAATGCTTGGTAAAAGTGGTTAAGAGGCTTTTCAAATGTTGAGCTGAGCAAATCCAACCAAAGTTTTCATCTGATGAGGAAATGAAAAAAGTGATGATGTCAAAAGATTCACCGCTGCATGTCTTCTTGACTTTTCTAGTAAAACATCCGTTACCTCCTTTATTCATTTCCATATAATTATGGGAATAAAACTTTTGAACTTACTGACCATGTGAAACAATAGCAAAAAATTGTTACATCAGTAACTTTATTAATTTAAACCTTTGTTATTTAGTTTAACAAAGGATTTATCTCCATTAACTCCTGCGAGGGTTCTTTTTCTGAAGGCACTGTCTGGTGATATGAATTGGTTGGTACGACGCTTCACTCTCAGCGTTTACAAAAACCCTTATCTCAGGTGCTCAGGCAAAGAACTTGGAGGGATTGGCTTGTCCATTTGTCAATCTCATGGTACTGTGCTACTGGAACCTCCCTGGGGGTCTGCGGCTCTGTTGTAAGCAGATAAAGTCCTGAGGCTGTCTGGAGCGCCACAATTATACAGACATTTCCCACAATGCATTGTGGGAACGTTGGCCTTTGGGCAAGAAACACTTTCCATGGTGAGTACAACTTTCTAATTCGCAGGGTCCACAATTTTGCGTCCCCTTGGGTCACAATGACTAGCTGAGCTCCATTACTACTTCACCATTAACAGCCTTCAATGGGTTCCAATGTCAATTCAAGACTGTCCTCTTAGGGCACAGTCTCAACCTTACTTTGCCAATTCTGGAACGCTTGCTGGGATTTTCATTGGCCAGATCAGCTCACTTTATGAATTTATATGGTTTACTCTTAGTTCACTCCACTCACACCAGCCTTTTTAAGGGCTGCATGTACGTTTCACTGCAGTTAATCGAAAACCTTGGTCATAGCATACATTTACAACACCAGTTCACCTGCCCACCACAAAAATTGAGCACCTTCACTAGTTTGTTTCTACCTCTGACAGCAGAAGGAACGAATTATCCTGCCTCAGTCATCTAGAAATATTTTGCGCTAGTATTCTAGAGATCCTTCTCCCAACAGCACCAAACACTGAAATGGGTGATTGGAAAAAACTGAATTACTATAACTCTAATGTCTGGATCAAGGGGATGTATGTTGAGTAAGCCTTTACACGTTCTATTTTCCAGCTACTAACTGTCCAGTGGTCCAATATCCACAATCCTGGTCCGTTTATAAGGATTCTTATGGAATGGAGCTGACGGCATCCAAAGATGGTTCAAATATTGATGGAAGGTTGGTGTGGGCAACAGAAGGAATTTCGAGCCACTGAGGGGTGTGTAGAGTTTGCAACTTTAGGTTGGAGGGTCTTGGATGGGCTTCACTGTTTCAGATAAAGACTCTTCAGCTCAGGTCACTCTGTAAAGATTATTATCATTATCATCCATCCATCCATTTTATCCCAAGTAGATTTCTGGCAGTCGGGAACCTATCCCAGAGGCAGTGGTTGCTAGGCTATGAAACTGCCTCACCAGTAAGATGTCATTTTTAAGGATAATTAATAATTAATATTTTATCTAGTTCTGTGGAACATTTTAATATTATTCTTAGTACCACTACTAGTAGTAGTGGTAGTAGTAATAATAATAATAATAATGCAATAAATTTGACTTCAGATAAATACTTTTCTCTTAAGTGAAGCAGAGATGCAGCCATTATCCCCCCGTTTAATACTGTCAAATAGCACACTTACTGTATTTCCTTAAATTTTCTTTAAAGAGCTTATCGGGGTCCTGCTGATGCATGCGGTATGTAGATTCGATGTGTTTTAGACCCTTTCAACTCAAATGTCAGTGGCATTATTGCCATTTTTTTCAATGCATAAATAAAAAGTCTGCCATTTCAAACTGGTGCACAACCCCGGTCCTCAGCCTGCTAATTCCGACGGATCCTTTTTGACATTAAATTTAAATATAAATTTAAGGAAATTTAGGGCCTCGCTCCCTGGACACCATAACCCTTTACCACAGCTCATCATATTATCTCAGTGAAAAGGTTACCCGACCAAAACATTGGTCCTCGTGCACTTTGACTCCATTTGACTTCACGCAGATTATTATTCCAGCATTACTGTAACAGATTGCAGATATTATGCAAAATTTATTGAAATTTTCAAAATACCGGAATGAGAAGGGGACACTGGTGTTAAGGCAGGCTTAACATTTAATATGCCACCTCCTGCATTTGTGCCTAAATCCATAACTCAGTTTACTGCTATTACAAATATGTTTGGCCTCCTGGTACCTTACAAGCTGCTGATGTAAAACATCAACCGCCATGAAATATGAAATTTCAGCCTGTGCTGCATGATACTGAAAAATGTTGTGCTTTTTGCATTTAATCTTCATCCATTTACAGCTGCTGCTTCCCTGAGTCACGTGTATCAGTCATGCAGTGTGGGGTCATCTTCTCGAAATCCCATTTTCAAAACCTTCTCCCTTATCTGATCTATGAGCCCACATCTACTGCATCGGGGAGGATCCAGTTCAAAACGCTCATCCTAAATTACAGATAAATACGCGACACCGCCCCGTACCACCTTCAGACCCTCATCTCCTCCTGTCATCTACCACCAAAACCCAGTTCAAGGCTGTCTGCCTTTCCTCTGCAGAGCCGCTCTTGAGGGCTGTTCATTCTCCCAAAGCTGCCAAGCCGTGCAATAAGCTTCCACATCATATCAGGTCCCCTCGCTGTCTCCCGACTCTCCGTCGCCACTTGTCGCACCGCGTCGCGCATCTCCTCGCAACCGCCTGGCTCCTGCTGTGCGGTGTCACTGGCTTTTTCCAGCACATTCATATCACTTGGCTCTTAGATGATATTTGATTTCGTGCCTCTGACCCTCTCAAGTCCCACAACAGTTGTGTGTCAGTTACAGCACAGTATTTTCCTGGATGATTAAAAATCTATACCGCTGTCAGCACTTCCAGATGACACAGTCCTGACAGTATGAACTGTGCTGGATTAATGTCATTTAATGCCAACAAAAACAACAACAGCAACAAATTATGTGTCAAATGTAATAATAATAATAATAATAATAATAATAATAATAATAATAATAACTTTCACTAACTGCTTGTCCAGTACTTTCATTTTTGTAAATAAATGAAAGATTTTTTTCCTTATTATCTATTGCTCACCTGTCTGTTTCTTCTTAAACAAGTGGAAGCCACTGTCCAAATTTTGTCTTAATGTCTTCTCACTATGTTTAGTCGATTTTGCTTTATAAAACTAAAACCGCTTTCCTCCTTGCCTTCCCAGAACTGTGCATCTTTTGAAAGGGTACGCAGTGGAAACCTGTGTGGACGGTAATGTTGAGACGTGCTGCAAGGTTGCTTCTCAATTTCTGCAGTCTTGCTTCATGTCTTTTGAAAAAAGGCTCCTAATCCATGCTCTAAATAAAAAAAAAAATCCAAAAGCTTGTCTCAACAAGGTTTATCTCCATTAGATGAATGTGCCGTGTGTGTGTGTGTGTGTGTGTGTGTGTGTGTGTGTGTGTGTGTGTGTGTGTGTGTGTTGTGCAGAGAAAGTAATAACAAGGGCATGGCAGACTTAGAGGACGAAAACTGCGTGTATACAACTTTAAACATTTTTCCGTGCGGTTGTACATGTTTCGCTCACTGTATCGCACAACTCATTGATGTCACTAATGCTCTTTTGATGGAACTTGATTCTAGGAACTCAAAACGCTCGTCTACAGGGAAAACGTTATTTTTTTCTCATCCAGCTGACACTTGGGAATGTGCTGGGAATATACTGTGGCGTGCAGAAGAACACCATCCAGATGTTCGCCGTGTACAACCAACTGAAAACTTGAACAAAGTGGACCGCGATCATTGAAGGGGTGGCAGGTAGCTTGCTGGCTGAATAATGCCGGTTCTAGTCCCAGCAATTATTTCTATTATTCTTGTAAAATGTACTTAAATTGGTCTGGCAGTATGAATCGATATTTTTAAGATACCAAGGTAAAAATATCAGCAACTAAATTTAATATGAGTATGAGCAATGTGAGTAATGGCAATAAAACAAAAATTAATTATATGTACTATATGTTTATTTTACTATCATTATTAATAACAATAAGAAGAAGGAACAAAAAGAAGAAGAAGAAGAAGAAGAAGAAGAAGAAGGAACAAGAAGAAGAAGAAGAAGAAGAAGAAGAAAGAAGAAGACATTGTGAATGTTACCTGCCATCCAAACCCTGTATCAACAGGGTTGAGGAAAGTAGGGGTGGGGGTGTGAATGATGACTAATGGTGTTTGCTGTGCTTCTCTAGTCCCTTCAGTAGAGCTTTGCCATGCAAATGAGCCTTCCATTATTGATGAAAAGCAGAAAATTCACTGTTTGCTTGTTCCTCCTGCCCCACCAGATTCTTCTTTTGCAGAAGGAAAGCATAAATACAGCAGACAAAAGTGCAGAAAAGCAGCGCTGCAGTCGGCCTCCTGGAGGGAAAGCTGGTGACTCCTGCCACGGGCCTGAGGACACCTGCCAATAACATCCATCCCATTTCCCTCGAAGCTGTGCAGGAGTATCACTGACACTGTTGCTTTTGCAGCTTCATACATATTTCATGCCTGCAGCGGTTGGGGAGATAGCGCCAGCGCAGCTTGGCATCGCCCTCTTGGATGTTCCCCGGAAACACTCCATGCTCCATTTTGCTGCTTGCCGACCGATTGCTGTGGGTATCAAATGGGTTCACTGGGGGAGGCTCTTAGTTCTTCCATATACATTATATGAACATCATACTGCATGTTGCTCAAAGCAGCAGGTGGTGTAGTGGTGAGAAATGATGCTTTTGGACTTGAAGGATCCAGGGTACCACACGCTTCTATTTTATGTTGAAATGTACACAGGCAAATAATTCCACTTTTTCACATGAATACTGATTTATACAGTTACAACATTTATTTATGGGCTCAATGAATTTCTTTATAACTCCAGGTTTGCCCATTTTTTAAGTTCATAAAAATTATAAAACATAGACATTATATTTAGAAATGAGATGTTAAACTGATCAGTTCAGTTTTTGCAAATAATCTAAAAATATAACCAGCATTATGTTTTTACTTCTTAAATAAACCGTAAAGTGGTCAGCGTGTTTTTCTATAAAACATCACGACATGGGCTATGACACCAGGGGACGGCAGGTGGTGCAGGGGTTGGTCCTGCAGTGTCTGGGGTGAAATCCCTCCTCCTGCTCTAATGTCTTAGAACAAAGTACCTACCCTGAAAAATGAGTAAAAATGACCCAGTTGTACAAATTGGCAAATAAGTCTAAAGAATTTAACATTGTATGCTGCTATGTAGAAAAGCCTTAGATATTGTCATTTTGACCGGTACCCATGTTGACAAACAATAGAACCTTTGCCAGTTTATCAGTATAAGTTTTTACAGCTGATCATCTCAGCTGACTTAAACAAGCAGGACAGTTAGTCATGGTAGTTATTTGTTTACTAGACACGTTTCTCTAATGACAGTTACGATTTTTAACAAAACACTTTATTTATTATAGCATGTTCTCCCCCGGTTTCCGTTCTTCTACATGCTGCTTTTTCCTCCCACAACCAAAATACCCGTGTTTCAGATGGATTGGTCACTCTAAACTGTTATAGTGCGTGTGTGTGTGTGTGTGTGTGTGAGAGAGAGAGAGAGAGAGAGAGAGAGAACGGGAGATGGGGGGCAGACAGAGAGATAGAGAGACAGACAGACAGACAGAGAGACAGTGGGAAAGACAGAGGCAGACAGAGAAACAAACAGAGAGGGAGACACAGACAGAGAAACAGAGAGGCAGACAGAGAGAGAGAGAAAGAGACAGACATACAGGGGGAGACAGAGAGAGAGAGACAGACAGAGAGGGAGAAACACAGACAGACAAAGAGGGAGAGGGAGAGAGACAGGCAGACAGAGGGAGAGAGAGACAGAAAGAGAGAGACAGACAGACAGAGAGACAGTGGGAGAGACAGAGGCAGACAGAGAAACAGACAGAGAGGGAGACAGAGAGAGAGAGAAAGAGACAGACATACAGGGGGAGACAGAGACAGAGAGAGAGACAGACAGAGAGGGAGAGAAACACAGACAAAGAGGGAGAGGGAGAGAGACAGGCAGACAGACAGAGGGAGGGAGAGAGAGACAGAAAGAGAGAGACAGACAGACGGGGGGGGCAGACCTGTTGCGACTGTTCCGTTGGTGAGCTGCCTGAGCTCACTGGTCAAGTCTGCAACTGTCATTAACCACTTTATCTTGGTTACGGAGGTCTGGACCCTATTCCAAAATCCCCGGAAGCCAGGCTGTGAAATCACGCGCTGGAGAAAACACCAGTCTGGTGCAAGATGGCAACACAGACACACAGACTCACACACAGTGGGCAATTTATAATCACTAATTACGCTGAAGCATGTCTTTGGACTGTGGGAAGAAATGAAAACACCCAGAAGAAGCCCACACAGACAGGAGGAGAACATGCAAACTCCACGCAGACTGAGATGGACTTGAACCCACACTTGAAAAGTCCAGACACAGGCACTGTGCTGTATGATTTTTAATAAAAAGAAATGATATTGACAAAACCGATTCCACTGGATCACCACAGGCTTTGGCTAAAATTACTAAAGTCAAGTACATCAGGGAGGTTTCTGCACTTCTCTACTGGCACTTTAACCCAGATTTTAAGGGTTCTTCCTCCCAAGTTGCTGTTTTTGTGTCACTCCTTAGGTTTTCAATGTGATTTAGATCTGGACTCATTGCAGGCCACTTTAGAACATTCCAGTCTGTAACCATCCCTGAGTGGCTGTTGAAGTGTGATGGAGACCACTGTCGTGCTGTTTGGCTGACACTGGGTATGACATTGTTCTCCAAAACGCCTTTAAGCTGGTCTTATCTGATCAGAGGACTTTGTCCCAGAAGGATTTTGGAACCTTCAGGTATGTTTTGGCAAACTGTAGTCAGGCTTCCTCAAGTTGCTCTCTCTGCAGTGGGGTCCTCCTGAGTCCCCTTCACTGAGTTGGCGACGCGTGGTGTGAGGTGAATCTGTCATACCTCATGTCTGAAGATCAGCTCAGATCTGAGTGGCAGCTGACAGACGTGTCTTCTCCTCCCGTTCGAACAGTCCTTGGCTGTAGTCTTGGGTCAAGTTTTCTTTTACCCCACGTCCAGCACCAGGCGTCTTAAACTATTATCTAAGGTGGAGAACCAGAGCATGAAGTTCTCTGGACATTGACTTGTACCTTTGTGATTCATTTGGCTGTAATCTTGTCTCTTTCTTTTCTCGGCATACATTGTTTTACAAACAGTGAGGCAGGAGAGAAGAATGAGTCCTTTCTCCATTCAAACTGGATAAAAGAGTGATTCTAATATTGTGCCGGTAATATTATCTGTGGAGTTTTCGGATTTTCTATGGAATAAACTTAAAAGGTTTAAATAGTTACGCAATTATTTTTTTGTAATTGCAAACCAAAAGGACATGAATGTGAATATGAAAAAAATATCTTTTTTAATTTCAACAGTTTCTTCAATTAATTTATAAAGGGTACACCACAAAGTTCTAGACACTACGGTTATGTGTTTGGTTTCTTTACATCCTGCTTCTTCTGCTGACTCCTTAAACACCCTTAGATTATGTTTGTCTCCATCAGCCTGGAAGACTAACTGAGTTTTCTATTATATCTGTAACAGCCTGTTGGTATTTTGGCTGTGGAGGTATATTTTGATATACAGTACTGTGCAGAAGTGTTAGGCACCTGTGGGAAAAATGCTATAAAGCGAGGACGGTTCCAAAAATAATGCCATGAATACTTATTAACCAAGAAACCTTCTAAAAAAACTTCCATCAGATCAATATTTGGTGGGACCACCCTTTGCCTATAAAACAGCATCAGTTCTCTTACGCAAACTTGCATACAGTTTAAGGTAGAGGTTAGTAGGTTCTTCCAAACATTTTGAGGAACTGGCCACAGTTCTTCTGCAGACTTTGACTGTCTCTGCATGTCCTCCCAGACTGACTTGATCATGTTGAGATCAGGGTTCTGTGGGGACCATAGCATCTGTTGCAGGATTCCTTCTTCTTGCTCAACATAGTTGTGTATAACTGAGATTGGGTGTTTGAGGTCATTCTCAGGCTGCAGAATGAATTTGGGACCAATGAGAAACCTCCCTGATGGTAGATAAGAATCTACCTGTACTTCTCAACACACATTCAAGTTACATGCCTGACACTTTTGCACAGTACTGTATAAAACTGTATATAGCTATAAATAGCATTTAAGAATATAATTTAATGGTAATGAACATCTACATCTGTCATAGTGAACATCTGGCTAGACGTTAAACATTCCCTGAGACTGACAGACACAGCTGTTTGAGGAATTTTAGTCTTTGGTCACAAAGACCAAATGCAGCTCTGTGTTGCCCACAAGTGTTGACAAAGTGAAATGACACTGAGGGTGTGTTCGAGCAGATGAGGTGTGTGTGTGTGTGTGTGTGTGTGTGTGTGTGTGTGTGTATAGTGAGAGAGAGAGAGAGAGAGAGAGAGAGATGCTGGTTTTGCTTGGATTAGCAAGGTCCATGTCAAATGTTCAGATTTTTGATGTTTTGATGGTAAGTGGGCCACTGGAGCAAGCTGGTCAAGAGGTAAGAAAATGAAGTTGAATATATGTGGTTGAACATATGTGTATACATATGTTTGGATAGCATAGTGGGTAGTTGGGGTTTCATTCCCAATCCAGGACCTAATAAGACTTAAGAGTCCTTAGGCAAGACATGCACTTCATGTGAATAGAAAAACCAAGCTGCGATTCCATGGATGATAACAACAGATGATGAAATGAATTAAAGCAGCAAACTTAATGAGAGAATAAGGAACAACCTTCACAGGGGAAAACATCTAATCACCCAATGTTAAAAGATCATGAGAAGCAGCCCATTGTCAAGACTAGACGTTGATGACATAAGATAAAACTAGAGGTGAAGATAAGTTGCAAGTTGATGGAGCTACAAAAGGGTAAGATGACAGTCCTGGCTACTGAGGTATCTAAGTGAAGCAGACAGAATGGGGGGAAAAAATGTCAGCATATACTGAGAACCAACCAGAATGTACTCTCATTTGTAGTCTAGAGCATGTGGGAGAAGGAATATCAGTGAACAAGTCCTGAGAACAGTGCCACAATCTTCCAGATCAGGAACCAGTCACCACCACAACAGCATGTGTCTAACACTTGGTCATAAATGTGAAGAAGTGGGCAGCACCAGGGCCAAGAAACTAATGTTCCAAGCCAAGCCAAGCTGTGGATTAGCCAACTGCTAATAACAGGCTCCTACCCTGACTGGTGTCCAAGGTAGGACAGTAGTGGTCCTGAAAGACACCACCGAGGGACAAGCACCATCCACAATATGGAAGCTCCTGTCAGGTCAGTCGAAACAGAGGTGCATCATATCAGGCAAGACCCCGGGTGCAGACTGTGCAAGGAAACCCCTGACACAATCCAGCACCTAGTAGTGGGCTGCAAGATGCAGACAAGGGCAGCATATACTGAGAAGCGCAACCAAGTGGCAGGGATCATATATAGGAACATCTGTAAGGAAGAAGGCTCAGACACTCCCAAGCTGATGTCCTGTGGGACTTCCACACCCAGACAGATAAACAGGTGCAGGCTAACCAACCAGATACAGTCGTAACAGACAAGGAGGACAAACAGTAGTGCTGACGATTTCAAGTGATAGAAACATCAGTAGGAAGGAATTTGAAAATCTGGAGAAATACCAAAGATTGAAGGAAGATTTGGAGAGAACATGGAAGGTGAAAACCAAGGCAGTCCCATGGATGATATAAGCCCTTGATGACAGGGCTATGACCCCTAAACTGGAGAAGTGTCTCCACCAGATCACAGGTATGACAACATCGGTCTCAGTCCAGAAGAGCACAGTCCCAGCAACAACAGAAATGCGGCGCCGTACCCCCAAACTCCCAGGCCTCTGATAGTAGGCCCAAGTCTGAGGAAAAAGTAACCACCTCACAAAGGAAGACTGAGTGAGAAAGGAGCTTCACGATTCAGGATTCCGATCTGGTGGCAGCATTAAAGGGCACTGAACTCATGGTCGTGTTCATGGAACCAGCCTGAGATGACTTGTGCTTTGCGACACGGCGACTTGGTGACTGGAGGTGGTCATTAGAAGATGGGGAAACTGTGGCCAGTTTGCAGCTGTGACATCCAAAAGATGCACGATTGGTATTAGGGGGCCCAATGTGTGCCAAGAAAATGTTCTCCACACCACCACCACCACCAGCCTGAACTGCTGACACAAGGCAGGTTGGGTCGATGGCTTCGTGCTGTTCACACCACATTCTGACCCTAACATCTGCATGTCACAGCAGAAATGGAGATTCATCAGAGCAGGTGACGTTTCTCCAATCTTATATATATATACATACAAAGGACATTTCATTTAAAGTAGCCAAACTCCTTATGCCGAAGCCAGGAAACACAGACGACAGGGCAGGATGAGCAGGATTAAAACATTGCGTTCTATTATTTCTCGGGAGGTTTCTCTTCAGTACATTGCTACTTATTCAGGAAAACACAAGCTGCATTTTCACAGTGTATCCGGTTGAATTTAAAACCAAATCCCAAATTATAAGTTTTAAAAAAAAAAAGGGTACAAAATGAAAGGCTTAAAACATATGTCTGATGCGTCTTCCGCATAAACTTCATTTTTGCGGTACTTTCACCACCACACATTTTGGGCCCATTATGCAGTTAAGTATGAGGCTGTCCAGCTCCTGTGATATTTTGCTCTTGAACAGAAATAAATCAAATCTCGCTGGAAGCTTGTTTTATTTAATGCTTTGTAACATGTCATATCGCTCTGGTCACAAGGGGGCAAAAGTCTCATTCTTTCAACTTGGCCTCTTTCATCCCTGCAGTTCAGTTCAGTTCAGTCACAGATACCAGGCATTAGAGCTGATATGAGTCTCACGTTGACCGACACAGTCGGCGTAAAGACCTTATAACCTGACAACTCTCCTCCCACGTGCTGCTACTACACTAGTTTCTCTTTAATCTCAGAAAACCGTAATAATTCCCAGCTGTGTTTTATAATCTCTTGAATTTGCATCTCACTAGGCGGTCATTTGTCTCCTTGTCTCAACAAGCTATTTTTATTACAAGTTTTTCCAGGCTTTTTCGGGGAAATAATTTCCCGTTACAGTTAAGGTCATAACTGGGAATTCTGCGCCCCCCCTCCCCTTAAACACAATAAATGAAACCCTTTGTAGGACCCGTCCAGCTGTGGACCTCCAGACACGTCACCACCATTCGCCCCACCGGCTTGAAGACAGACCTGCTTAACTTCAAAAATACTTACACGACTTCAGCTCTTTTGAGATTAACTGCAGACTTAATTCGACACGATCTCTAGTACATCATTTCTCGCTGAACTAATAAATTGATATTATTCATGTATAAATACAATACGCAGCCAGGTCCTCCAGAAGGCTGTGATGGCTGGATCCCTATTGCTTACTTGTAGCAACACATTTAATAATTTAATGTCTTTTCTGCAAAGTCATGCTTGACAAGCATCACTTCTCTGCATTTTTTCTGTATATATGTGTGTGTGTGTATATATATATACATATATATATATGTATATATATATACACACACATACATTTTTTTTTCCTGTATAATCATTAACAACACAAAGTTCTCGCTTGCAGTTTCAGTGCCTGAAAACAGTGGGAAGGTTTACTTAGTCGTGCTGAATTAATTCTTTATAAATAAGCATATTTAGCTGCGTAAACGTTTAAATCGCTTTATCAAAAGCCACGCTGCGCAAGTATTGAAGCAAACAGGGATGAGAAGCACGTTAGGCAATAAAATCACAGGTCACTTAAAAAAACGGACAAATTCGAAAACAATCTCAGTGAATCTCCAACAGATATTTTCTCTCATTTTCACTGCAGTGACGTCTCCAGGGCTGAACTGTGTTAAACTGAAATGTATTATTTAAATGATCTGGGCGGTACACCTCTGTTATTAGTTATATTACTTATTAGTTATATTGTTTTTTCACCTCCATTATTTAATATATTTTTATCAACTCACATGCCTACATTTATTACTGCTGCGGAAAATCATGAAACTTTGCTCGCAGTTTAATTTCTCTTTCTTCATTTCTTCTTCTAAGAAGCAGACCCTTGTTCTTAGGTGACGTAATTAATTGTGGTTCTGTCCCCAAAAGGCATTTAAATCGGAAACCCACCGCTGGCTACGGGACACCAAACCCGGGGCCGCTGCCAGTGAGAGAAACCAAGTGGGAAACCAGAAGACCAGCAGCTGCAGTACAAGGTGGGCCTTGTCTGACGTCTGAGGAATTCAGAGAAGCGCATGACTCCTTTCCCACTGGACAGCAGATGTTCCTCACTCTCCCCATGAAAATTTATATTCCAGCAATATTTGGTGCTCAGGGTTCACATTTCATCTTGCTGCTCTGTTCTTCCAGTTATCTTCGAGTTTCAGACTCAGCGACTCCCACAAGGCTTTGCGTTTAACCTTGGGTGGATTAGTCTAATTCGATGTTTCTGAAATTTCTGCCCTTGCGGTTTGCATAGAAACCCTTTTTTTCCCCATTGCTGCCTTTTTCCCTTCAGCACCACACACATAAACCCTCTGCATCATTTTACAGCCCCGTTCCTGAACCCGCAGCTGGAGGCCCTACATGCAGCAATACCGGTCCGGTATTAAATGCTGCCAGATTAGTCCGATCGCATGAATTTATCTTTGAATAGATGCATTTGTCACATTCCGGCTTTACAGATTCTCTTAGGTTGCAGCCTTCGCCCCCCCTTTCTTTTTTCAAAAGGCTGACCACAAGGATGAATCATTCGTTTCTTTAGGGACCAACAGCATCCTAATTTCAGGCATCTTTTTCTGTCGGCTGCCTAAAAAACCCTGTGTTAAAATGTGCCACGGTTGATTTGCTATGTTTCTCGTCACCCTTTTTGCTTCTCTGTTTACGCTGAAAAGCCAAACATTTATATAAAAGGGGTTGGTTGAAGGCTGTTGGAAAACAGTTTTTATTTTTCTTTCAGTATTTTACAGCACACAGCTGTGCAGGACCAGTCCTGCGGTTGGTCATTCTACAAGAGGAACCCTGTGACACTGAGAACTACGCAGCGTTTTCCACATAGCGCCACGACGTCCCTGAAAACTCCTGCTTTACCACAATAGTTGAATTCTAGTTCATTCACTTTGTAGTCACAAGTGTATAAACCTGTTAGATCTCTATTAACACTTTTGGTGGAAAAAATATACAACCTGCACAGGATAGTGTCCCATGTACCTTTACTGATACATCTGTATTTACTGCTGTCATTTTGACAAAAAGCAAGCAAGAAAAAAAAAAAAAAGAGCAGCACAGTAGGGGGTCCTGCTGCCTCACTACTCCTGAGCTGCAGGAACAGGTCTGCGTGTTGTTACACAAGGAGAAAACATAAGAATAAAATTATAAACAGAACTTGCTCAACACTCTTGTACTAGGACCCCCCTGAAAAGCTGATACACCAATGACGGAGAAGGCCGGAGAAGCTTCATCACCAGTTCAGAAACCAATACTTGAACATGAGATACTGACTAGAGACGCAAACGTTTCGAGTTGCACCAACAGCTCGGCTCTGGATTTAACAATTAAAAGCAGATTGACGGGTATAACCGTCACAGGCGGGTGTTCGGGGCCCATTCGGTAACACGCACCACCAGAGGACGAAGGTACAGAGACTGAAAACAGCAATTCACAGACAAACTGACAACAACACCACCAGTGGGGACTAGGAACCCAAGAGAATCAGAACATCACCAGGTTGGGAACACGGTTCTCCCTTTTAAAGTAATGAAAAAAAATGTGTAAGTAATTGAACAATTGGATCAGTTGAGTTGGATCAGCTGTGCTAAAATGTGCTCGGTTGCCTCAGCACCGGCCTCTATTGGTCACTTGCGGTACTGCAGGCGGCAGGACTTGACGCTGCGCTGTCACATAGTTGCCCTGGAGGTGAACATGATTTCAAATAAAATATCTGGTGATCTTGACCTCCTAATGAAGAATTGGCCCACAGTGGTTTTGAACATGAGGGTAAGATGAAGTTTGGATGGTGCACTTAGGAATAATCTCGCCGGAAACAAACCAGCTGTTGAAACAAACAGGAAGGAAATTAATCCTCAGAAGACCAAGAGACATATAGTCATTTATCCTGAAAACAACCAAGATGTCAACATTCCAAAGATAGGGGAGAAGCTACTCAATGGAGGTGAAGAAATGGATATCCTAACAAACCTTTTCTGGAGAGAGGTGGTCGCCCAAACAATATTGCAATAAAAATATGTCAGAGTAAATCAAAGTATAATACAAGGTGATAAGATGTTAGGTTGAAAAATATGTGGACCGATGATTATAAAATGTTTTGCAATTTTTTTTTTATTTGTACAGGCAATATAGACCTCACAGCTCTACGCTATGATACACACAGGACCACCACAGCCATGAATCACACAAACGGTGAAAATGGATGAATTAAACTGTACTGAACTAAAGTGAATATTTTGGGTGAGGGCTTGAATCCAGCTGAGTCTGCGTATAGGGTGGGTTTGCACATTCTCTCTGTGTGGGTGTCCTCCCACAGTCCAGATAAAAGTGTTTCAGGTGAATTGGTCACTCTGAATTGGCCACAGTGTGTGCACGTGTGTGCGTGAGACCATCCTGAGGCGAACTGGCTGTGATTTTGCACAGTGATCCAGACAGCGACCCTGACCAGGATAAAGCGGCTCCTGATCATGGTTGGCAGAATCTTTTCTGAACTATTCACAGCGTCCTTCATACCTTCTCAAAATCTTGTTACCTTTAGCACTTCACTGGGAAGATTATTAAAATATAACATGGTAATGAAAAGAGAGAAAGCAGAAGAGTAAACTATTATGGAGCCAGATGATGGGCAGGATCTCCCATCCAGACTCCGTGGCCCTATATGTGTGCACATTTGTGTGTGTGTGTGTGTGTGTGTTGCTGCAAATTTGTGTGCTTGACCTTCTCACCCAATCTGAAGGTTCACTCCTGTCTCACAAGCCAACAACTGCCAGGAGGTGTGTTTTTTTTAAAGCTTTGTAATTTCACTCCCTTTTATTTTGTCTATGAGTGAGACTGTGCTTCTGTGTGGCTGTATATACTCAGTTCAAGAAAATGACAGCTATTTTGACAGAGGAGATCCATGAAGGTGACTTTCAGCTTCTAATTTTACCCTAGCTCTGGATAGGTTGTCCAGCCCTTGTGTCGCTCTGCTAACAACCTGTCGCTATGCAAAACACTACCTGCGAAATGCTTCTGGGCTCTTCATCGAACGCCAGTAATAATACCGCGGGAATAAAAAGATTGTTCAGGATAAATGTAATTCTCAGAAATCGTTTAATCTCAACGGCTGCAGCGAGTAAAGAAAACATTCACTCTATCATGTACATTCTTGTCCACTTCTTCATAGCATTTGCAGGCAGCCTCATGAGGGTCAAGCACCGTATGACCCAAGTGCAGCGTTTGAGCGGAAATTCCACGGCAACACTGTAATGCTGCCATGGAGCAAATGTTTGCTTTTTTGATAAAAAAATCTGTGAACAAAACTTGCTTCCAAGACCCCCCCAGCATCACTTTTTTCCAGGCCGAAACTGACTGACTCATTATAACTGTTTCTAAAGCAATAAAGCATCGAAAATCACCAAATATTATGTCAGACCCTTTAACCAACTTCATAATAACAAGTTCTACATTTATTTTTGGAATTTATGGTAAATTACCTGAAATGATAGCATTTGCGCGCACACGCATGCGTGCGTGCGTGCGTGTGTGTGTGTGTGTGTGTGTGTGTGTGTGTGTGTGAATCTGCTGTTAACAGCTTCGCCACCGTGCTGTAGAATCGGTCTTTGTTAAATTTATGTTTGGGTGTCTGGTGTGGAGAATGTGTGATATGAACCCACGAGGCAACCAAATCGAAAAAGAAAACGACAAAGTGTTAAAAAATATATATTTTGTTGACTTTTTCAGGTGAGGCCCCTGTGGCCCCCGTCTGGCCTCGTCATTCTTAGCCGTCCTGAACCGAGGAAACAAAAATCCTGACCAATAAACTGCCTTGCCAGGTATTCTTATAATGGGGTCCTATCTTCATTTAGTCTCGCTGCCATCCAGACGTCCCCATTTCCTTCTTTTTAATGTTGTCATTTTGCAGGAATGTCCCGCCAGAAGCTGTCCGTTTGCACCCTGTGTTTACCGAACCTGGCAATATCCCCTAAGGCCCCCTTGTTTCTGGCATTCAGGTCTTTCCGAAAATCTGGCGCTGGAGACCAGTGACAGTAGATGGTGGAAACATGGGAAAAAACTTTTTTTTTTCTTCCTCCTGCAGAGCTGTACTTGTCCATCTCCAAACCACACAGAGTTATATGCATATTACCCAGCATACTATTCTGGAAGCAAAGAGGAGGGAAAAGAACACAAAACAATAGGGGAGGGAGGCAACTGCAGGCTCCCACTGGCAGGACTTCCATCCCAGACCCGAATCCACAATGGTGACATTTTGTTTGTGCGTTCAAACAGAAGCCAGAAAAGCAATGCCTTGCGGTCCGGACGTTTCATCTGCCGCCAGAGAGGTGTGGGGATTAGGGCAGCGACCACAGGAGGCCCGTGGGCTACAGAGGGGCAGCAGGTTCACATGGGAGCCTGGAATATGTGCCTGGCCTACAGAAGGCCCCTCCACGCACGCAACGGGGCTGCCAGAAGTGCTAAGTACAAATCCGACAAGAGCCACATTTGAGACGAACGTGTAATCATACCGTTTGGACGGAGGACGCGCTTGGACGGGTGGCACCCTGCCATGCGGGGAAAGATCTGCTGGGGTAGATGGAATATTCCTGTGTGAAACAATATTGCCCACCGCCTTCCTGCAGTATCGGCCTGCTGCTTCCCCTTTTCTTTTGTCGTCTCCCGGCTGACTCACGCGGCCGGCCGTCCTGCTCCGTCTTCTACTTCAAGGGGCGGGAGAAATATGGATTAAAGCACGTCGAGCGATCAAAAAGTTCCCAGACATTTTCTGTCGGGGGTGGTGGGTGCGTATGCGGTGTACAAAAGAAGAACGCATTAGGACCCTTTTTTAACATGCCACAAAAGAAACCTTCTTTTCCAACAATCACGTCTCCTGAGACCTGTTTTCTTAATGCCGCTGACCAGGCGGTCAGAGCAGGTCATCAGAACGTTGCTCTTTTCTCAGTATTACGACATCTTTTAGTTATCACGTGCCTCTTTTGTTTGTAATAATCGGTGTATTGCCCTTAAAGTCTAACAAATGGAAACATTTTTCCTTTTTCTTCTCACGGTATCTGGAAGACTGGTTGGAAAATATTCTTTCGTTGTATACACTGTACTAAGGCGACGCCACATCTTCTGCTCGAACACTTCGGACCCCACTCACAGAACTGAGGCGGGGTTTACGGTACGTTTATCCCAACAAGCTCTCGCTCTTGTGTGTTTTAAGTCAGCCTTGAGACAGGCGCATTCAAACACAGACACATCTCCTGATCCTCACGAGCTGCGAATCGGCAAATGGTCCCACAAAAACACTCCCTCGCTCTATATTGTCTCCGTCCAAGATTTTCTGCCTGAAGAAGATGTGAGACCGCAGACTGTGTACAGTCCTGCCTGTGTGATTTCTTTTTCTGGTGCCGAAAATGATTTTATTACATTTCAAGCATCCATAATAATATGAAGACTGAACTTACAGCTGACAACATGTAAAGTTGTCTCCAGAAGTGACCAGAATATTGTCATAAATGCATATAATCTGGGAGAAATTGCTTAAAATCAAGTATACACACTATAGTAACACGCCCCTTACCTGCCCTCTATAGTGTATAGTGTGTTTCCACACACCACTTCAGCTTTACCTTCATAGTGGATAATGTATATAGCGTTGCATGATCTCCTATCATTCGTAATGTTGTCATAATCCTCAGCAAGAATGTACAGCTGTCCAGTTTCAAGCAACTACACAAGTCAGTCGCCAAAGGAGGTGCTATAAAACTGCTAGGTAGGTGTATCTAATAAACCGGAGCCTCAGACTATATTTATCATATATTGTCTGAAATGTATAAATCAATTAAAAAAAACACATTTTGTATATATTCTACTGGCTCCTCTGGTCGAAGACGCAGGTGGAACCGACAGCAACGCGCACACCCAGCCGTAGTGATGTACAGACAATGTCCAGAGTTTCCAAACTTTATCGTCCTCCAGTGTGTGTGTTGGCGTGAGAAACTACATTACCGCGCGCTAATAGCGTGTGTGAGGCAGCTGCGCTCCACTGTGCCCTGAGAAAGTGAGTGTGAGAGTGTGTGTGGAATGAGAAAATCCATCAGTGTCACATACAGACAAACAGAGGTTGAACTTTACAGACGCAGAGATAAATGCAGCCTCTGCTTAATGTATCCTCATCCGAAAGGACCGTCGACACGCTGCTCAGCTGTTTTCGGTGATATTCGAACCCCAGATTCCAGGCTGTTATCACAGCTGTGCGGGGTTTGGTGGCTGATGTGTCTCAGGACTGCAGAACGTTTGCATGAAGAACTGATGGCATGCAGATGGAGCAGAGTCAGCTGAACAATCGCTGAGGGTACACTTCAAGATCACTCATTGTATATACTGGCTGAACAGATTTACTCAAATAGTCCACGTTCACACTGAGCATACAAAGGATTTTCAGAAATGTAATCTTTTTAATCTAGAATTGAACAAATAGAATCAGAGTTGGACCCACGACTAACTTCACGTAGCCAAAGAGGTCACTTACTAATATTTTGTTTGGAGGCTAAATGCGAGGACTGGAGTTTGATCCCGGTGTACTAGTTGTAATCTAATGTAACTCAAAGGAAGACCCCCTCCCCCATTTTCCCAAATATATGCGATACATACATATACGATAGACAAATATAACAGGTATTGTTGTTTGTTCCGTGTCCTGCTGTTCAGATGACTAAAATATGGCCACTGCCTCTCATTTAAAAGTTGCTTTAAATCTCGCTTGACTGCTGAGCCGGGAAAACACTGCCCCATTGTGCTTTGAAGGAGTAAGATTCCCCTGTATTTCTCAGCGGAGCCAGGTTGTTTAGAAGCCGTGATTTCCTACCTTTTCCTGTAAAAGGTAAAACAATCCGAATCTGGATTTTTTCAGTCTGTACAACGTTGGATCTCAACGGGCTTTGGCTTTTGCGACATATCGACAGCAAAACACGCGTCAGTGTCGACGCGGAAACATTTCCACGGATCTATTTTGAATTAGTAACAAATGTAAAAGCTAAATAAATAGGTACAGATGTGTTCACATCCTCAGAAACAGCTCTTTAACTTCAAAGTGAGAAAAACAATTTGAATTGATCTGAATTTCGAAACGCAAAATAACTGAGCAGCAGCATACTTTTTAAAGTACAGATCATATTTACAGCCCGATTCTTCCAGACAGTCTTATGTTTAGGTGATACTTTATTATTTCGGAAATGAAGGTACCATTTCGACAAATATGTCAAGGAAAAATGTTAAATAACCAGAACTATTTGCTGGCCACACAGTGCAGCTTTATGTACCCAACTATTGGAAGATGAATGACTGTTCCTCCACGATCCTTAACCACCAACCCTGGTCAGGAGGACATTGCAGACTCACTGGACTAGTAGACTGTACCCCGGATGGGATGCCAG
Organism: Arapaima gigas; assembly: GCA_900497675.1. Taxonomy (NCBI): domain Eukaryota; kingdom Metazoa; phylum Chordata; class Actinopteri; order Osteoglossiformes; family Osteoglossidae; genus Arapaima; species Arapaima gigas. The sequence goes on along the minus strand of UFQX01000325.1, from coordinate 927,400 downwards.
TCCTTCACAGGTTAGCCGCACTCCCCAGGCGATTTACAAGTGGCCAAGTAACCTGAAACACATGTCTCGAACCGTAGGAAACCAGGGTGCTTAGTGGGAAGCCACACATACACGGGAAGACCGTGAGAAATCTGCACAGATTGAGCCGGGTTTGAACCCACACCCTCACTGGATCACCGTGCTGCCCTAAAATGAATGACTGCATTTATTTAAATATACTGTTTTTTACTATGGTTTTTTTTTTTGCAGATTCAGTACTAAATGTAAAAGCTGTTTTTAAAATTGTGGACCGTCCCCACCATTCCTTCCTCTGTAGCGTGTATGTATGTGTTCTATGAAATTATGTCTAAGTGTTTTGTGTTATTCCTCATTTATGTAAATCGTGGTTTAAAACTGGGATGGGTTATTGTATATGTATATTTGTAACATTTTATTGCCCACCCCAGTCTCTTATACTGCATCTCCTGTCTTGTGTAGGCACGTGTGTGTGTGTATTTGGAGGGTAAGGATTTGTCCCCTGTGCTGCGTTTTGCGGCACCGACTGTGATGTTCTCACTTGTCACAGTACTTACAATATCCCATTTATGGGTACTTTTTGAGAAATACTCAACATGGCCCGTTGAACGTGATGGTATTAGAAAGCTATGCACGTTTGAACACATCACTTCTCATTGTTCTCTGTTTACTCTGGATCTATGGGAAAGCTCCAAGTGTTCCCACTAAGTTGGAGCCATCCAGCGCACTATTTCTGATGACTTTATTACACTTGCCAAGCCTGATGCAAAGGCCTTTGGTCCCGCCTTAGGCCTGCTCCTTAGGCCTGGTGCAGACATTCCAGTTCCCGGTTAACACCTCCACTCCCCGTTCAGAGACCAACTCTGACATCGTAAAAGCTCCCTCAACGCATTGAGGCTGCGATCCTGCAGTTAAGCAATTTTTCTTAGAAACCAGACCCCACAATAAAGTTCTGAAAAGCAGAAAAATGACATCTCAGACACAGCTGCGCTTTTCCACCGAACCCAGAGTAACAGCGAAAACCTCAAAAGAGCCTCATTTGTCTGGCCATAAATCAATAGTCTGCATACATGTCTGAGACTTTAAGTTGTGATTGTTTTCACACCCGGTCGGCGTGCAATTTGGCAAAATGGCACGTACTCTTACAGTGAAAGAGCAAGCGGGAAATAAACACGGCTCTCCTTCTGCAAACAATTATCCGCAATTGCTGTTTTCTCTCGAACCCACCTGAGTACACAGGTGAGCCTGGAGGGGAACCTTCCTATCACTTTCCTTTCAAAGTATATACGGCAAAGTAATTCTGGTTACAGTCTACTGAGTGCAAATTACCCCCCCCCCCCCCCCCCCCCCCCCCCCCC
>UFQX01000325.1:855434-925979 GCA_900497675.1 Arapaima gigas | reverse complement strand
CCCCCCCCCCCCCCAGCCCGCCCCGCCCACTTCTTCTCCAAATCCTGTGACGGGTGATAGTTTTGTAGTCGTGTATCATAGCAACTCTATATGAAGCCAGTTTTTAATTCTCTCGCTCAGAGTCAACAGAAGTCACGACTTTAGCTCAAACTGCACCAGGTGACCACGCTGTGGACGTCATACGCACGATGTCACTGCTGTTGACCCTTTTAACATAAAATGACGCATTATCGTATTTCTGCTGTCTTTGGTATACACTTTTCAGCTGAATCATACCGAATGCGGATAAACCCTGTTTCTATGCAAACTATATTTGCTATGATTTCTCCACAGTGACTATAATATCAACAGCCCAGAGCATTTTGAGGAGCACTTTTTGATTCGGCCAGTTTGTGATGAAGTGAGTGAGGACAAGACGTGAGCACCTAGAGCAGGAACTTAACCTGAACTGCTCCTTGTCAAACACATACCCGAAAGCGTGGGCAAAACCGAAATATTAGGCAAGCGGACGGAACGATAAGCAGGTAAGATAACCAGGTATCTTCTGGACGCTGTCCTCGCATATTGCGGATGCACCGCTTCGCTTGCTCTTCTACAGTCTGCTCCGATACTGTATAAGTTAGCAACGGGAGATGTAGTCGTGCGCGTGACACCAAGCGCAGTCCTCTTCATTTCAAAATGCCCTTGTATGTTTTGTGCTACTGAAGTAAAAACCACTATTCTAAAGTACAATTACAGCTTCAAAATGCATAATGCGATCAGGTTATAATTAGACATCTCCTCCGCTATATTTTACCTGGCTGCTTTGGGTGGGGACTGCCTACTTTAGCGGCGTCCCTGTAATCCACCCGATGTGGGTTGCAAGGATGCGTGACCGTGACTTCATGCATGTAACTGGACAATCCCAATTACACGCCACTGTATTTTTGTGCCTTTCACTGGGAGTCTTGCGTCGATTCAATTCTTCGCCGTAGCAGAACCGGGCCGTGGGCTTTGATCTAAGCATGTTTGCATATGCGAAGGGTAAACTTTAGGAGGACGCAAAGGTGTAAGCTGAGCTCTTTCTCTGTCCGCTTAAGAAAATCCCAGCTGTCTTAACTGTACTGCTGATGCAAATTTCCGGAGCGTCGTTTTTTTTTCTTTCTTTTATGCTTTATTATGTCTATATTGTGAAGCAGCTGGGCTAAATGGGAGTATTAAACTAGGTCTGTAGGAACTTCCCGATTTTAAAGTAAGTAAAAACGTCGTTTTTAAGAGTTTCAAGGAGCAGATAAAATACTTACATTTGTACTTCTAAACATCTTATATGTTTTATATAAAAGCAAAGGTTATGATGTCATTTATATACCTTCACAGTAGCTGAGCATCATTCTTTAGGCCGCTATTTAACCTACTCTATTCTTAACCTTTGTGTCACGTGTAATAATAACAGTGTCGTGAACCGCTTTCTGCATCTCTTCAAACCTGGACACCATCATGCAGTCAGGTTTACCTTGAAAAAAGAGGCCAGCAGATGCAGGCCTTCACTGAGTCCTGTTTGTCCACCTTTGCCGAAATCCAACAAAATCCTTGCGATTCTCCTGGAGTTCTCTTGCAACCAGACTTCACCTATATGATCATTCTGCTTTGTCACATAACTGTGAAAATTACACAACTGGATTTACCTTCTACCCACTTGTCAGCGTCATTATAAATAGCACAAAACTACAGACATTCTTCTATCCAAATATAATCTGGCCATGGAAGCCTAGATGTCATTATTTTAAAGGGAAAAATGAAAACCTCCACCAGCTTTGCCAAGCGTCACTAAAACACTCAAACACCTATGAAGCTATAGAAGACTTCTGTGTAATGTGAAGCATTTAAAACACCAGTTCCCTTATTTTTGAACTCATTTATGGGTAAGTTTGAATCCTATATCCAACAATTCTACACAGTACCGAATACCAATTACATTTCCTTCTATACGGCAGCAAACGTACTGTACCGTAAATAAAAAATAAAGTACGAGATGAAATTAGAGATGCATAGCGAACGTATCCTTCACTTGATGGTGTGGGGAAGATGATAGCAACAATGCACTCAAACAGTGTGAACGCAACACTCGGTCCCACTGGGAAAAGTGCTGAGATATGACCGCAGCGCACTCTACATCAGACCAGCACTCAACTTAAACACGTTCATTAGAGGAAACTTTTTTATGAGCTTAAATGTTCATCAGTGGACGCCTGGATTTTTTGGTATCCGGGCTCATGACACAGGCACGGCTTTCAATTCAGGTAGTGAATTTTAGGTACGAGTTATTGGAGTTTATTACAGTAAAAATTCAGATAGGGACAATTCGGATCGCAGCAGATGCCTGGATTTGCATTTCGTTTTTAACTTTTATTTAGTTAGCTGGGATTGAATAATTCTGAAGGATCGACTCAACGCACAGCCCATCTGCTGAAACCACTGCGACTGCTTTTGAAAGCATTTCACCGCCACTATTCCTACTGGTCATCTCAGCGTGATAGAAGATCATCAGTTTCTCTGTCCTGGGAAATAGTAAGAAAAATAAGACAATAGATAAGAAGTAGTATCAGTAACTGAGCGGAAGCATATCGTGGCTCGTCTTTGTACGGAATTACTTGCAAGTGATTGGCAGCAAAATCTTTCTTTCCTTTTCATCTGTCCAGCAACAAATAAATAATACGGCATCATTTAGCAGCTTAGAAGATGAGATGCTGAGATGAGCTGAGATGCTTGCAGGCAGTGTTAGAGAGGGAATTAGCGAAACATGCGATGCTGAGTCAGCAAGGCAGTACACAGGGTGGAACCACCCAGAGAAGGGGCAAAACAAGTGGAGTGAGGCCCAGGATCCCTATCTACCACTCGGCCCGACATCTGTTTATTGTCAGGCTGACACTGGGCTGTAAACACTCTTGCTGTTGAAAATGCGGCCTGGGTTTATATTCAACTACATGCCACACTACGGATAATCACTGTCTGCCACCGGGCACCCTGCAGTTAGAGGGATAGCATAAATCATGTTAACCATAGTCTAATGTTTCATGTCTGCATTACCCGGTGGTGATTTGACCTTAAACGCTATCTTGGCCTATACTAGCAGCTCACAGCGTCACCATAGCTGATGTCAAGATCCTGTAGAGCAAACCATATGTATTTATGGAGACTCCCAGGATGACGTTCAGCAACGGAGCAGAAGGTGACCAGAGCCACTACGCAGTCTTCTTTGCAGTTAAGTTTTGGTTCATGCTGTGTCAGGTTCTCAAATAACTGCTTCACTAGTTACCTTAAACCTAATCTAACCCTAACCCGAGTCCCTGTTAGGGTTAACCGATCAGTGTCAACTTGTTTAGAGAGTATGAATTCATTTGCGTTGTTTCATTGATGCCTTCTGTCCTTTCTAGCGCCCTTCATGCCGGACTGGGGTCTTAAGCCTGGCCAGAGTAGGGGAGCCCCTCGGGGCTAAAGGGCAATATTTCAGTTTATCCGTCCTGGCTGTAGTTTTTTTTGCTGCCCGCGTTCTAATAAACTCTACATTAAGGCAGCGACCACTGTATATTTTTTTTTACCCCATCCGCAAACGTTGCAGTAGTATATAAACAACGAGTGTGGAATGTTTGTTTGCTTTGTGAGCGTTTTTTTAAAACTGCTACAGAAGAGGTCAATGAGTGCAAACGGAATTATTACACAGTAATAAGGACCAGTTACAGGAAACGTGATCACATCAAGCTGAGAACAGCTATGCATTAAATTCTCCTCTAAGCGCATTAAAATAGAGGAAACGAAATGTTTAGGAAAATACATTTGTATATTCTGAGAAATTAAGAGGCAAATCAGGCCTGGACTAGTTTCCTACGTCTGATGTGGCTTGCTCAACCATTTGGCACGTTTCAACAAAATCCTCATTTTCTCTTGCAATTTGTCAGTAACTTGTTAGCCTGTTTGTGAACTCAAGCCCCCAACTGGACTGGGACGGATCAATGTCAGCTTTTAGCACTCGGCTCAGCAGAGAGGGGAGCCAGGGGGATCGAGAGGTTGATGGTGGACGGATGGGGGGGGGGGGGCCACCGTTTACAAAGACAGCTTTGACTGTTCNGTTGGTGGGGGGCGGATGGGGGGGGGGGGGTCACCGTTTACAAAGACAGCTTTGACTGTTCTGTGGCCGTTCGCAGGGGCTTGACCTAGATCCCACCCCCCCGAGTCCACCGTCCCAAAGCCAGTACTCCAAAAGCTGAATGAAATGGCTCATGGGGCAGAAAACTGAGGGAGTGGCCCACACTATGGTGGTTTTCCTCTGAAATACTGAAAAATGAGCTGCACCTCCCCCCGGAATCTCTGCATAACCACTGCACCAGGCTTTACTGTCAGGCCTAAGTGAATATGACTAATGCATTCGCTTCCCAGAACATATTCACTGTTTCCCATCATTGCTGTTTGCATTGCTTTTTCCTGATGTTCTTACCATTCTACATTCTGGACTCAACCCTCCACATGGCACATCGCTTACATCATTCTACGGTATGACTGCTTGTCTTCCCCCTTTCTTGTTCCACCTCTGGACCCTCCTACACACTTGAACCCTAATGTAGCGTAAGAGTTTGCAGGCACTTATGGTAGGACCTCTGGCCATTTTTGCTTTGCATCATGTTCATGAACATGGGCTCAACAGTAGGGCTCAGAGGGCTGTCAGTCTTGTACTCCTGCAAAGGACATTTGGCTCTTGACATTATTAACTGTTTTGATTGAATGTTCTTTTGGGGCACGAAAGATTTTAGGCCAAGACGTTGTCTCTGCACTTCTTGTAATACTTTGAGGAGGTCAAACCAGCGCCTTCTATTGCCTCCAGCTGCCGTCGTGTACCTGCAGCAAACAATAAAGTGCCTGGAATATTGTTTCTATAACATATAAAACACTTTCACGTGTCTCGCATACAGCGGACAGAAGCAGCGGCAAATTGTCTTAACAGAAACCAGCATTGCTCAACTTGTGGGATCCAACATGTAGGTTTGTAACAGAGTAATAGGAAATGAAATCATGTCTAGAGCTGATGGCAACATTTATTCCACAAATGGTTCAGTGTTCTCCAAAATCTTACGCATAAAAACCTAGACAGAACCAAATAAATTATCAACACTATAATGGGTGTGTGTGTGTGTGTGTGTGTGTGTGTGTGTGTGTGTGTGTGGCAGGAGTATCTCTCCAGCAACACGTTACACTGAATGGGCAGAAAAACTCAGATCCAGTTCAAAACGATCATTTATTTTACTAACAAATTCGCAATAAGTTAAACATTTGCCTCTTTGCCTGATGAGGTTCGACGTTCAAAAAATAACTCTCAAAGACAGTACTTGTTTATACATTTTAAACGTTACCAGTTGAAAAAAAAAACACTTTGTCATAGGCACTTTTCGCGGAAAACTGTTCAAGTAAGCACCTGGATAGTTCTCGGATTTCTTCAGACATAAAAACCCATTTGCTCATTTAACCCTCAAAGTTAAAGTGACTGTCCATTTAAAACTTGTTTTAGCTGACAGAAAACCCAACAAAATGACATAACGTGTCATAACACACAAGAAAAAAAAAAAACTTTGCATAACAATTAACAACAATGCACCACAAACACAGTGTCTGTTAATACATGTTTCCTTGAGGTTTCTCTTAAAATTCTTACCTTGGTCAACAGAGTGACACTTCCATTTTCCTTCACTGGAGTTGAAGGCACCACACAAACCACATAAAGATCAATGTGTTAGTTGACAACTTGCACTCCAGTTCAGTGAAACAATAGCAGTTTATTCATTTGGCTCACGCCTTTTCTCTAAAATGACCTGGGCTGCAATGTTACACTTGCTGCATCGATTGATTTACCCATTTATGAAGCGTGGTATTCATACCCGAGTTATTCGCTGTAGGTACCGTGATCGAGGCTTTTACAACAGGAGGTGGGATTTGTACCGATAACATTCACAAAACAAGGTGAAAGCCTTAACCACTGCAGCACCTGCTGTACCCGGGATTAAGAAATCAAATTGACAAAATAAATAAAATTCCAGTGTATTCATATGCTGTACGGTTTTGGAGGGGCAAGTAGGGTAGCATTGTAGGATGAGGCCCTGCCTTTGCATCATGAATGTTCAGGTTCACACTGCATCTCCTGCTGTAGTAGCCTTGAGCAAGTTACTTAACTTGAAACAGTCCAGGAAAAAATGACCCAACTGTATAAACAGGTAAATCAGTGTAAGACGCTTAACACGTAGGCACGGTCAGTCACTTAGGGTAATTCCCCAGTTTCTTAGAACCAAGCATGAGTGGACAGCAGAAGGAGGTAACCCTCTCTAATAGACATACTGCTCAGGTGAGCTTTACTTTGTTAGCACAAACTCAGGCATATCTGCTGTCTAAAGTTCACCCTGGCCGAATGACTGAATTGCTATAACAAGTTCTCAACAAGCACATCCCGTTTCCAGCAAACAAACGTGCCCATCAAGGCAGTGTAACTAAGAGGAACAAAAACTAAGGTCAAAACAAACACCACTGTTAACAACCATTTCTTTCATATTCCCAAAGGATTTAACACTTACAGAGTGAGTCTGTACACCAAAATAGCCTTAGCTTGAACTGTTTTCCACAGTTCCTCTGTGGTACTGCCAACCTTAATTTGGACTAAAAATAAAACCCGCTGCAAATGTTCAGAACGCAACAAACAAAAGTAAACTAAAGTAAAACAAAGAAAAACAAATCCTAGATCGGCAGAGAAGTTCAGGGGTCAATGAAAGACACCGCAATGTATCTGGTGCCTTTGGTCGTGGGCAGACCTTCGTGTAGGTGGGTCAGTCTACCCGGGTGCATGAAGCTCCAGCCCTTGCGTGGGGACTCGATGGAGCAGTTATACCTGTGGAACCGGCAGCCTCCTCCCTGAGTAAAAGCAGAAGCAAATCCCTCAGTCCAGCATGTGCCAGAATGGGTACATTGAAGAAAGATAAGAAAACCACAGAAATATAAGTCTCTAGCACAGCTGAGAGACAAAAAAAGCTTTTTTAAAAAATTTGGAATGCATTAAGTGAAAAAAAAATCAATATCCAGCATCAGATTCATAAGTACTTATTTCAAATGGCAAACTGCACAGTCAAATATAAGGATTCTGAATACAGAACAACTGACTTCTGTCTGTCTGAAGTTTCTGTAGGTTTTTTTTATACACACAAAGACTGTAGACAATGTGAACCTTTCACATTGAAAGGCCAATATGTGAAAGCGAAGACAAGCGTTAGAATAGCTGTCTTCTTGGTCATTAGCTCAACAAGCTAACTGTGTTTTGTGCTGGGAGGCTGTAAATTCGATCCTTTGGAAGACCCCTGGGTGGGATACTACTCCACTGAAGGGCCAGGTTACAGTTACCACGATGCCTGAGCAGGGTCTGCCTGCCATGGTGTAGAAAGCAGAGTACTAAAGGGAATCATAGGCAGACCACAAAAACTCCCAAACCAGGTTCAGGAACCCCAATGCTGAAAGAGTAGAGCAAAAGTGCTACGAAATTTAATCTTACAATACAACAGAAACCTTTGCCTTAGGTAACTGATAAGTAGCATTATGAGTATCTCACCTGAAAGTCCTTGCCTTTGTTATTCAGTGCGATGTTGATGGTGAATGTGGAGGTATCGTGATGTGGCCTGAGGGCAGGTTGCCTTTCTGGACTGTACTTGACCACAAAGTTTAGCAAGGCATAGCCCTGAAGTGGGAATAAATGACCAAAAAATGTGAACTCCCATTAACAGAAATCGTTTCCATTTTTCTGGCTCCTCAGAAATCAATAAGATGGTTAGGAATGCGCTTACTCCACCACGAACAAGTGTGAAATGAAATGCGGTAAACAAAACATGTACTGTCTTGAAACAGTAGTTCTGTGGAATCACCGCTAACAGACCTTCAGCAAAATAATAAACTGATTCCAAGAACCATAGTCAGTTCCATTAATCTCAGAACAAGCTGGCAAGGCTGCTGTTGTGTCACTCTTACCTTCGTGTAGTAGCCAGAAAAGACCTTCAGCGTTACTGGTGAAATGAACTCTCGAATGAAATGTAACCATTCGTTTTCATAGTTAATCTGGGACATGTGAATGTCATCTGTTGGAACATTTTCATAACCACCAGTGATGCGTTTGTCCTGGTGAAGCAGAGAGAAAATGTCCGCTGACCACATGGAATACGCATTGTCCAGAGAAGGAACTAAGGCGGCATATAAGTGGATGGGCTTGTTTTTAATTCTCGGCCTTTCTGTTGAAAGGCTTTTTCCGGAAAACAGACGGATATCAGCAAGCTGGGAAATGTTAACCACGTTCACTTCCAGAGAATTCTTACACTTTAGCAATACTTCTTCATAATTTATCCTATTTTTAAAAAAGGGCACGGTGGACATAATGCCACACTGAGCTTCAGCTGACCATCCGTTCATTTACTTTGCTGTTATTTGCTCAAATTGACTTTTGATTCATGCCACGATGAACAAAGTTGTAACCAACCTTATGTTTTCCACCAGACCATATACCATAGTTCTCCATCTCCTCAACCAGCTCATCACAGGCTTTTTCAGAAAACACGGGGAACCAGAACACATCAGGACAGGGCTGCAAAATAACAATTTGTAACCATACGATGAGGTTAGAAATAAATGGGACAAATAAAATTATTTATGAATCCGCTAGCCAAGCTCAGCTACAAATAAACTGGTTAAATATTCACTTCCGACAAATCACAGCACAGTACTTACTTGTACGCTACCGTTGTACGCATTATTTCAACTTGGAAATAAATTAGCAATATGAAACTAATAACGGGAAAATTGTCGACAAACATAAAAAGCTTCGTTTTAATGGAATGTTTCATCATTATTTCCTCCCAACTCCCATTAACCGCTTGTCCGTGTCACCGTTGCAATTCTCCGGAGCCTGTTCCAGAATCACTGGCCAGTAGGCACATCTTCTTAGCCACGCTTAGCTATTTATACAAATAATTCCCCAAATCACGGCTTTCAGTCATAATGTTCATCGGCCATCCATCATTTATCATTAACCGCTTTTTCCTGGACCGGGTTGTGGAGGTCCAGAGCTCATCCTGGAATCACTGAGAACCAGGCTATGAAACCACATCCTGGAAGGGATGCCAGTTCATCATCACAGGGGGGTGTCACAAAATGCACACGGTCACTACAGGCAATTTAGAGTGATCAGTTAACCTGAAACCAATGTCTTTGGACTGCAGGAGGAAACCAGATCATCCACAGTGATACATCTGCATTTATTCATTTTCAGATGTGCTTGTCCACAGCCAGCACAGCTGTATGCTTATGGAAATCACTGCGCTCTTAGCACTATTGTTATGCAGCTTGGTTACAAATGTCCTTCCTGAAACCCTGCAAACCCTAAACACAACATTCCACTTAAACTTAACATTCAGCAGATAAAAAATAATAATAACGGAAAGACTGTATAAAGTGTACACTATCCTTAAATATGTATTTCTTTCGACAGGCTTGCGATGTGACCTGAGAGTGACTCAAGTTTTCTTGTAAATGTGTCTACTGTGTGCACACACCTGCTCTGTGAGATTTTCGGTGAAGATCCGTGTATAGTTTGGGTGAATGTACTTCTCCTTCCAGTCCTGTAATGAAACGCCAGGTTAGCGGTTGGTTAGTAACGGTAAACACCAGAAGCAACATCACAACACGCAGTGGAACAAGCCTGCTTAATACATAGATCAGGATGGGTTCATTTTCAGTTTGCTGGCCTGCATTTTTAATAACAAAATACCGTTGTATCTTGCCTACATTCAAGGTATCTTTGTTTTATTTCTTGACACGCTGGTGTCGACTTGCAGGGCTTAGCGTGAAAAATGCAAAATGAGGATAACCATGATGGCGGTTGACTTACCACTGGATTTTCAAATATTTGCCACAAATCATTGTTATAATGTGATGTGTTGTAGTTGGCAGTGGACATTAGCCTCCCGAACTCATGGCGGTTTGTAATATACATGAAAACACCCTACGGTGACCAAAAAAAATGGACATCAGTTTTTTAAGAATGTCATTCTGTCCATAAATAGTAAAACAAACACAGTGAACCAACGTCTGAATGGCAAAGCGATATTTTCACATTTTTCAGAAATTATATCAGAAAGACTACATACTACTAAAAATTCTACATACTACTGAAGCACACTGTTCTCTTAGTCTGTTCAACGATTTAAGAAAAACAGTCCTGAAAAAACAGTGAAAATAATAAGAACAAAGATAAATAATCCTGGGTTATTTATGGAGCTTTGAGGGCTGTGAGGGATCGGAGCTCGGGAAGGAGGTCTGGGGGTTGGGATGTGCTGTGAAGCTTGGGTGAGAACAATTCCAGCCTTTAGGGTTCCTGCTGGGTATCTGCAGGATCTACACTTAAGAAGGACAGGGAGCTGCTATGGGAAGGACATATTTTCAGCCTAGGCTTTCGAATTTGGTTTCAAGGCGCTGGAGGGTTAAGGCTGATCGATTAAAAAAATCCAATTCCTTTTACAAAATGAACTTTTTCTGGAGCTTGTCAGTTCATACTGATCTCATTTCTGCTGAGATGAGGCAGATAAATTGAGACCAACTGAGCTGGACTTTGGTGGAGAATCAACGGTGGTTACAGATGCGGATTCAGCCCAGAAGAGAATATTCGCCCGAGGATTAGCTTAGGCTGAAAATGGCTTTGGACGTGAGGAGACAAGCTTGTTACACATGTGCTCTGAGTTTTGCCTTTAAACAAAGCAGCTGGGTTATGGCAGGGAACTTGGGGATGCTAAACTGATGACCGATGCCCTTTGACCTGCTTGGAAGATCTTCCTAGCGGTACAAAATCAGTATTTTTGCATCTTTATGTGGGTATAAATAAAAATAAGCTTTTTTTTTTTCTCGACACCCTTCAAAGGCCATCAGTGCCATGTTTCCAGGTGGTCTGGCAGAATGTAACACTGGTAGTACAAATGGGAGAAAATACAGAAACAACCCATATTTTTTTACATGCATGTAAAAATATTGGTTATATTTTAAAATATCTCAAAAACAAGGGGCATGTTACGTTCAGGTACTATAATGGCACCATTAAAATTGTTTAAAAGGACTTTAAAATGTTACCTTTATGAAGACAATTACCTTAGAAAAGAACAACACGCTGGCTGTTTTTAACTCTCGGCTGTTTTAACTACCTATTCAGACCTTAACAGCTCCAGAAGGGCTGGAAAACTGCTAACCCCTTGGAAAATCGTGCAGTTGGGTGTTTTTTTTAAGCTGATAAATGGACAGAGAGAATAATTAAAAACAAAACTAAACCTTTGGGGGTCTGAGCATATGGAATGTTTCCGGAGAAGGTGCGCCTTTTTCTCTTTGTACAGTCTAAAATGAAGGAAAAGCACCGTATTAAATGGTGTACCATTAATTTGTGAAGAAAGAGAGATCAGCGTACATGTGGACACCAGATACAAATGCACTTTGGCAGAATAAAAGCTGTGCCCAAGCGAGGTTTTCTTTTGAAGCCTGTATGTGTTTTGTTTGAAACATGTCCCATAAATAGGTGCATGCCAGGCAATAAGAGGCAAATTTGCACAGAGCTCAAGATCAGCCACAGTCTTCATGTTAGCTGTGGTGTGGCATGTCAATAGCATGGAGCGAACAGCTACACAGGACTTGGCCAGTGAAATAAGATGATTAAACAAATATGGTCCCGTAGAGGAGAAGAAGCAGAAGAAGAAGAAGAAGAAGGGTAATGGGTCACAACGGGAGTTGCAAACCTTGAAGGCAGCGTAGAGACCACCATAAATACGAGTCATGCCATAAAGACGAACAGCACATGTATATACTAGGTATACTTGCCCGTTTTTCTCTCCGTGTTCAGTTGAACTGTTCGTTATTTTGATGAAAAAAACATTGCATCCACACACTGACAACCTGTGTTATTCTTTCCTGGATAATGAATATCATTCTGCACAGTTCGGTGCCTCTATCAACGTCTTATACGTAAGAACAACCAAACAGAGAAATTCACATTTTAAAATATCGTTCAACAGTGAACACTTGCTAACTGACAGATGACTATAACAATACATTTGTCATAATGATATTATTCATTTTTAAACAAAAAAATTACCTGGTCCCTTGCATTTCTGCAGAGTGCCATATCAGCGTCTAATTTCTCCAGAACAAAATAGTTTTTCTCCTTCAGTTCATTTCTCAGGGTTCCTCCCTTTATAAGATAAATGTGGGCCATGTATGGAATGTTCCAGACACCGCTGTTGGAGAAAACAACAGAATGTGGTAAAGGGACAGTTTGAAGTCCCGCGTTACAGTTGGAAGGAACATGATTTCTTTATGCACAACATGACACCCATGAAGTAATTCAAATCAGTACTTCTCTGACTGCGACGTGAAAAGCTGAACACATGTTCAGCATTTTATCATCTGTGGTGAGATCTGTGGGTATCAGCAGTATCTCCTTCCTGATTTACTATCTATGCAACGCAAAGTGAACCATCAACTATTGAAAACTTGAATCTTGACTTATGTTTGTGAACTTAAGTATTTTGTTAGACACATGTTCTGCTCTGTCTTCCATATTGGTGCGTAGCCTTCCATAACGTCAGTTTAACACAATTCAACTCACACACGCTTGCCCTGCACGATGTCTACGTAGTCTTCAGAGCGTGCGTAATACCCATCCAAATTCACGGCTCCCCAGAAGTTTGACCACAGTTTGCCTTGACGGCTGACAAGGGGGGCAATCATTTTCCTGTGGGTGGAGAAACAAGAGTTTGGGAAAACAGCGGCGACTCGGAGGACCAAGCTTCGTGGAGGTCCAAGACAGACACAGCCTGCTGACAACAAACACACTTTCTCCGTCTGAGCTGTAGCATGTCTTAAATGTAAACATGGTCGCGACAGGCCTAGGGCTTTGACAGGGTTAAGCGTCCTTAGACATTTTCATCAAGTCTTCTTCTGCAGCAGTTAACTGAGCCTCAAGAAAAGCTTGTTGCATCAGGGATTTAGAAAACAGGAGCAGGAAAACCTTTTGGAATTAGTCACACAAGGGTTGCCTGATATGACCTGACATTTTATGAGACTTTGCATCACCATCTGTCCAAGTTCGCACGGTAAGATGTTTCCAGCACTTCCGTCTTAAAACAACGTGCATTTTTGTTTGTTTAACTAGACTGCTGACTTAGTAGAGCGGTTCTTGGGACATCAACTAGCAATTTGTCAATTGCTTGCCCAGCTTAACTAGTATGCCAAATGGTAGTATACTACCTGTAAAAAGGCATAAGTACATGTATACTCACCAGCCACTTTATTAGGTACACCTGGACAGCCATGGCGGTATAATAGGGTGGAGAATTCTTGGCACAAAATAGGTTTTCTAGATTTTTTTGAGGTGTTTTCGCACCGTCAGGAAAACATTCGAGTACCACAGAGTACTACTGTACCACTGATACTGACTAGGTACATTTATACCTTCACGGCCAGTCTGGCCTTTACCAACCAGGAGGACAATATACTGCGTCACAGAACACACACAGTATTTCCAGATCATTCCACAAGCATGACAGTGCCTTTACTTTACCCCAATGGCATGCACAGTCGTCGCCTCTCAGGCTAGCAGACCATCTTTGGGATGAGACTTGGAAGTTAGCCAAATAAGGCACCAAAAAAATCTGCAGACACTGTGTTGAAGCTGTCAGTCCAACAAGGAGCCCCTTCCACTGAATTCATGCTGTGCTGGGGGCCAAAGAGGTCAAAACCCTCTACTGGTTAAGTGTACATAATAAAGAGGCCAGTGAGCGTATATTTGCCAGTATTAAAATAACTCCCTTTGTATTTATATAAGAAAATAATGTATTTTTAGGGATAAAGTGGGTCTGTGTAGCTGCAGACTATCTGCCAGCCGTAAGGTTGGCATATGCATAGCCTGATGTTTGACAGTAAGAGCAACAATAATCTGTCCACCGCTGGAACCACAAAGAACGGCGTTTTTGTGAGGAAAGCTTATAGCTGGAAATATGTTTTGACAAATTACAGCGTCCGTATAGAATTCGTAGCATAAAACGGACACAAACGTTGAAATGGGGGAAAAAGTTCTCCATTTTTTCACCACCGCCCGTGAATCGCAAAAAATTCTCATGACTTCTTTAAATATCGCCACGGCCGCTTCCAGCGGACATAACTGTCAAGAACCGTCACACGACTTGTGCGACTACCACAAAGACATCTGTTTAACATATACTTCCAGAAGTCAAAAAAAGGGCTTGTTTGTTTTTGCATGACCTGGAGTGGTATGTTAACCTCAGATGGCGAGTCATGGCAGGGCATTCTCCCTTCTTCATGAAACTAATGGGCTCACGCTGCTCTGGCGGAAATAAATGGAAATAAAAAAGTGATCAAAGTGCAGCTGTAGGCCAGGAGATAAGGTGGATACCTGTTCTGCTCTATGAGCAGTTTCAGGGTTTGCCTGTTTGTGAGCACGACGTCTGCATCGATGCTGAAGTAGAAATCACAGCCTTCATCCATCCGGCACAAATCCCTGGAAAAAAAAAACAGCTAAGTGAATATTTAAGCTGAATCATACCCATATCATGAAAGTTCTTTTCTGGAGTGATTAAAAGATATATTACTGAAATATCTACAACCCAAAATATCTATTCGGTTTTGATTTGAGGATAATGTACGCGTGATTTCAGTAAACAGATCAGCACAATATGCTCTGTTTCGAAGAGATGTTTCATATCTCATTTAAGAAATCACAGCATGTCACAGATGAGCCCGAGGTGATGCTTTAGCGTGCAAAACAATGCAGAGTTTAACTGTGTGCGCTGTGCCTTGCAGCAGGCGACAAGCTGCTTTCAGTATCATATGCGACACATTGTCGCCGCTGAGCAGTTTATTTGAATCATTTCTCAGATGGCCTTGTTTCACCAAAGACAAAAAAAAACAAACTTCAGGGGAATTTGAAGCAAACCGCTAGCTTTTAAGAACCCGGCACTGATCAAAGCGTACGTTCCGTTTAACTGGATCCCAGAGTTAATAACAAGGGAAAAATTGTGAACGGATCATCATGACAACAGATCTGAAATCAGCACCAAGAGCTCGAAGTCGGAGAGAATTTCCAAAAAAATCAAGCGAAAGGTGATTTTTTGAATTTGCACGTAGCGAACCTAAGGGCGGTTATTCGTTTTTTCCTCGACATCATTACATCGTTGCGCTGTGAAAAAGGATCAACAGAACCCCGTGTATAGGACATACATACATCCCCATGTTTCTGGCCTCCCCTTGGCTCAAGTTCTCCTCAGGGCCGACAACCTTGAAACTCTTGTAGACGTTCTTGTTTTCTTTCCAGAACCTCTGGAGGTGTTTCTCGTGATAAACTTCCTGGAAAGGGGGTGACAAGTCAGGAAATTCGGCAGAATCTGTAGCAAAAATTTTAAACTAAACTTAAACAAAAAAAAAAAATACTCACGTTGTTGTGGACAAAAAGGGAAAGTTTATCTTTAGGGTAATCGAGAGACAAAAGTCTTTCAAAAAATTCTGGCAGGAAGGGTGTTGGCTGTTCAATGAATACAGCGACAGTCACACTAGGATATTCCTGATTTGGAAACAAAACAAAGGTCGGTCAAATAATGTCGACAAGAGCCGTTCGGTTACATTAAATGAATTCATGATGCTTAGTGATGTTCTACCAAGCTGTAACCTTCAGTGGCACCTTTTGTGCCATTGAGTGCTGGGTGGAAAGAACACTGCTGGCGAGGGGCACGGACTCTGAAGACCTTGGTGCACTAAGAAGCACTTCTAAGGGGTCCTTCCTACCAACAACCATTCACATCCATAAAGCCACACATGGACAAATCGACAATTGACTGCATTTATCACTGTTATTTTTTGGTTACTTGTTAATTTTCTTCATTTGTTTTAGTTATTCATTTATTATTTGTCTTGTGTGTACAGCAAATTTCCCTGCCGGGATCAATAAAGCCCTATCTTATCCCATCCTATCCTATCCTTTTCTAGAAATTTCCAAGCATGTCTAAACTGTCATAATTAAAAAGATTAGGCACTGAGTCCTCATATAAAGGGACCCAATATAACAACAAACTTCTACATCAACATATGAAAGTATATGCTCATTTGTCATGCGTGACGTTTGTCCGTTACCTGTTTATTCCACTTCCATTTTGTTTCTACAGTCTGGACATAGACACAGCAGACAGCAGAAAGGCACACATACGCTGTGTAGTCAGCCCCAAACAAACATAAGCGATTCCTCATGGTACAACTCTCATCTCTGGCTGTCAACCCAAAGCAGTCATTTAACACAATAGCACCAAAGTAAACAAGGAACAAACCCTGATGGGAACATTTTTTTAAAAAATTGCAAGGCACAATATTATCTTACTGTGAAGCAAAATGAGAACTTCCTACTCCTTCTTCCCATCACATGTTCTATCTCAAGTGAAACGGGAGATTCATTACCGTTTTGTTTAGCTGATGCTCTTCTCCAAAGCGACTTACATTGTTAGGCCACATTACCTATTAATAGAGCGGGTAGTTTCTGGAACAATTCACGGAAAGTACCACGCACAGTGGTACTACAGTGGAAGGAGATGAGATGTTTGTTAAGAATGTTCTTCCGCATTAGCGGCACAGCGGCTGCACGCTGTGTGGAGTGAAAGACATAGGCAGTGATTGTTACTCCATCGATAGGGTGAGAACAAATCGACTGTGTTATGTAAGAAATAAGTCAGTACATATGGACTAAAAAAACAAATTCACAAACAAGCTATTGAGGGGATTTTTGATGATGATGAACTTGTCGAATCAAAGAGAAAAACAACGCTTATGTTGTTGCGCAAGTTCTGAACATATGTTGTAAAGATTTCATCTTTTTTTTAACCACTTTTTCTTATTGACCAACGTGTTTTGGCGTTTTCCCAGCACCCAGAAGCGCAAATGTAAAGAAGCAAGACAGAAAAAAAGCAGACGCCCATCAGTCAGCCCGTGCTGGCTCGAACCCTGCAACAAATTTTCAGGGCAACCGCCGAATCTTGGTTCGGTCAGAAAGAATCGGCATGGAGGAGCCCTCTTCAAAGCACACCGCATCGACAGCGACAC
The DNA here is from genome assembly GCA_900497675.1 of Arapaima gigas. NCBI lineage: Eukaryota > Metazoa > Chordata > Actinopteri > Osteoglossiformes > Osteoglossidae > Arapaima > Arapaima gigas. The sequence continues at coordinate 908,798 of UFQX01000325.1, read as the reverse complement.
CCATTTAAGTGAAAGGTTCCGAAAACCCAAAAGCCATTTCCTGTGGTGCTCCCAGTCACGAATTCCTACTGCTCCAGGAGACCTTGGTGCATTTATACGCCTCTAATGATGGCTCTAAGTCCCGGGGCTGCTGGGTCTTGTCTGTTGTTGTTGGATCGTGTGTCTTCTCTCCCTTGTCTATCCTCAGTGGCCTCGTGCTACTGACAATACCAGAAGAACTTCCTTTAAACACCGACATCGGTGCCAGCCGGAATGCCGCAGCACCCTTCAGCACCTTGGGATGCTAGATTAAAGACATAAAAGTTGTCCTTATTTTATAGAATATGTCACAAAACTAAAGAAATGAAGACTTCATTTAACCAGCGGTGAATGGTGTTTATAAACTGCAAAAAAAGAGAACGGGACTCCCATGCCTTTCCTAACAGGGCCTAAGGGTTGCACGAAATCCCTCGGCCGGGTGAACTGTGAGTGTTTTTTAAAAAATTTGCAAATATGTGACTGGTTGAGAATGTCGACGTGACAGTAAGGCAAGGAAGCAGGACATAAGTACAGCAGTCCATCATGCTGGGACACAAGAAGAGCGTCTGTGCGTTTTTTGTTTTTTTTTGCTGTGTGGTCAATAAAACACCTGCTGTGGACGTAAAGTTACTACATTAGCGAGGAAAAAATCAGTTGTGCTGAAATTACAGGCCTGTTATGGTATTCAGAGCTAAGAAATTTTTCGTTGTACAGGATCCCAACATGCGAGGCAACGGTGCTTCTGTTGCTGTTCTACAAGCAGCTACGTATGACAGCACAAACTGAGGTTTTGGACATACTGACCGCTTCAAGAATCACGTCTGCACTTATATACCTCTGAACTGCACTGTTGTTTACTCTTCGGCTGACCGTCACTTTGAAGCATCTGCTAAATGAATAAAATTCAGTGCAAATGCTCGCAAAGATACAGCTGCGGCCACATGACTGTTCACACAGGTCAGTCAAGGGGTGCGAAAAGTGCACTGCTGGGACGGCTGAATCCCCCCCCGTGAAAAAGCCGAAGGCCGACTCACAACGAAAAGCGACAGATCCAGCGTGTCCTTGTCACAGATGCTGCAGCCGTGCTCGTAGTTCCAAGTATTGGGGATGTAGTTGCCCAAGTAGTTCAAGTACAACTGTAAAAGAAAGCCAGTGAATTATTCAGATAGAGAAGAGAAAGAGAAATTAACTTTCATCGTGTTTCAAATACAGCTGAGTCTGCTTTATTGGATAGCCTTGGGAACAAACCTATGGTTTCCAGTTATGTAGAATATTCATTTAACCATAACTGTGTCTTATGTATAGTACCGTATTACGCATGTACATTCACTGGTGCTCAAAAGGGTTTAAAGTTCATCATTTCTTCACAAAATAGTCTGTTATACAGCACTGTGAACCATTTTATGTCCAAGTTGGTTCGCCTCACTGGAATAAATGAATAAGTTGGCCTCCAGTGGCCGTGGGATCACCATCGCTCGCGTCCTCTGAAAGCCACAAAACAGCAACTTTTCCAAATAAACCGTTTTGTTGTAATAAAATTGACTGGCTGCTAAATCCCAGAAATTGAGTAAACATGCTTTAACACGAAAACATCAACAGACGTGCAGCAAGTTCCCTCAGCAGGCCACAGCTGTTCGCCAGTTTGCGGTCAGCAGTTCATGTGGTAAAGTGCGTGGTGGTCGCTCTCGTCTCCGCAAGAGGCGGTTCGCAACTCAACAGATCTACATTCACCAAAGTGCCTATCCACTTAACTCATGTCATCAGTATAGGAATATGGGTTATGGGACTGGAAAATTTTAACCACTAAAGCAAAGTATCCACTTATGGGGTATCCACTTATCTGAAGTTGTGTCTGTGTAACGTTAATAGGAGCAAAAAAAAGGTACCGTGGAAACAGTGTCCACTTAAGCAAATGACCCACTTTTCTGGTATCGATTCAAGGAGACTTTGTTGTACAATGATGTTTTCCCGAGAACTGCCTGAGGAAAGTGTGGGTTGAAAGGTTGTTGCACAGCTCAGCTTATCTGCACATATTAAAGCAGGACTTTCCAATTCATCTACCCCCTGGCCCATTACCAGCTGCCCACACGCTTCCATTTCTCAAAGAATGTGTCTCAACCCACTAAAACCTGACTGGAACAGGAGACTAAATAAGGGCACGCAATACGGCAGCAGGCGCAAGGTCACCTGTGACCGAAAAAGCTCAGAAGCAGGTCTGGCTCAGCATGTCACTTCTGCTGCTTTGGATTTCATGCCTCAAATGAGCGGCAGGGATAGATGTCCTGGGAGGGATGTCAGCGGAGGGCCAGTGCTCTGTTTCTCATTACTAGAAGCGTCTTGTAGAGACGAAACCCCTTAACTTCAAGCCACAACACAAATGGCTTCCATATGCAGCAAATCCAAATAATTTTCTAGGTGCCATTGTTATGGGTCAAATCGGTGGAAGGGTGGTATCTGTCAGCATTCCCACATAAAACTCTTCTCGGTCTAAACAGTCGCAGTGGCAAGGCGGGATTTTCACTCTCTTGCCACCTACAGCCTCTAGTGACTGCAGAAAAGTCCCACAAGAGTTTGCAATTGTCCCAATACCCTAGAAAGCGAAGGAAAACAAATTTCTATGTATAACCACTCACTGTCGGATCCAATAGGCCGTTTTGTTTTTCCGTTTGAATGGACAAGAGCCCAGTTTGTCATCGCTTATCTAGGAAGTTGCACCCGATTGGCTAGAAACCCGGAAAAGGCGGGATCATAAAACAAGGTTTGAGCGCTTCCTAGGTGAGGCGAGGGAGGATTTTCCTGCTTTGGTTTGCCATTTTGCCTTTTTAACTTTTTTGATCTTTGTTTTTGGTGGTTGAGGGTGTACTGTCTGTAGTCAGTACAGAGAAGAAGTAGTTAGGGAGACTGTGGAGGACTGTTTTGGGCTTTGTACCTTTTTTATTTTTTGATCTTGAAACTAGGTAGCTGTATAAAATAAAGGGTCGTTTTAGTTAGGTTTCTTTTTGCATTCTTTAACCATCACCTCTGGGTTTGTTTGGTACTTGCATTTCACAAGCATTATCACTTGGAAAAGTTTATGTTACACTCAGCTCACCATATCCCTATACAGCCTGGGGTCTGAACACTCATGAACACTCCGACAGCAGATGTTGAGGACTCCAGGAGAGTGATTCCATGCTTGCTCGATAAGCCCGTACCGTACATTCCAGATATCCTCTAGAATTATGTTCCTACTCTTGTGAGTCAGAGCCAGCGAGAGTGATGCAACACTGCTGCTTTCTGGCAAGACGTTCCTCCTAAACTAAATGACCAGCTGAATTCTATAGCGTGCGCAGTTGGTTCCCCTTTGAGACACTGTGCAATCCATTTTCTTCTTGAGAAATGTCATATATACGAGGTGCTTTCCAACCCTGCTGTCATTATTTATCGGTTTAAAGTTTGACTTTTCCATGACGCATTGGACATAAGTTCTGGACTCCTCCCTCCCTGTTGAGCTGTACCCCAACAAATTTCATAGGAACGAACCAAACTCACTTTGGTGTTTCCGTTGCCGTGGATAACCACTGGCAGCGTGTCATAGACAGTGTTCCTGACTCGCACCCTTTCATTACCGAATTTCAGCAGCACTTCATCTGAAACAGACAGCAGACAGGAAACACGTGTGAATCCAAGCAAATGAGCAAACAAACAGACAAGCAATCCGAGGTCCCTGACTTTCTCGCATGCAGCACATGAGGGTTGCTGACCAGCGGCTCCTTTCAGGTTCTGGAAAATCTGGCACTTGTGATCCAGAGTCATGTTCAGACGTTCCTGCAAAAGAATTTTCCACAAGATTGAATCCTTCAGAAATCGGTCATAAATCGGTCCTATATGAAACACAGACAACGCAATATCCCGTCTGCCTGTCTACTGCTGGCATCTTAGCTCAAAACGACATACTACATCACCATCATTGCAACAAAATACATTTGGAACATCCGGCAGGTGTTTGCGTCACCTGCAACATTCTTGCTATGCTGAGCGCTAAATATATACTTCTTACTCACTCTCTGCAAGGGATCCAGGTATATTTTGGTGTAAAACAGTTGGTCATCATCGTTCTCATTCAGGTTCCACTGCTGTACAATCTTGTTGATGTATGGGGCGTACCCAATGATACCTGTCCACAGAATGCACAAGACAGGCCCAAAATGGATGGGTGGACTGAATTTTTAAACAAAGTCGCAAAGCTCAAATATAAATTTACAAACTCCAGATGAGCAGCTTTGTTTGAATGTATTTAATTTTCATTAAGCAGATGTGTTTGTACCATATAAATTCAGTTGGCCCACCCTGAGTGATGCATCCAAGCTGCTACAACTACTTGCACCCACATGCATCAGTCTTTCGCTAAACATGGCATATAGTCAAGAATCTAACACAGAGTGAGACATCTGGCAAGAAACACAGATATACAAGTACTAGGCGGAAAGGTTTTCTAACCAAGAAACCACGACTAAGAGGGACATGATAGAGCTTGGCAGGCTCGTAGTCTCACTCTGAACAGGGAGGGTTAGCGCTTTTAAACCATGTGTAGGTTTCAAAGTTGCTATGGTGACCACTGTTTTTTTCTTTGCTCTCCTCAGAAAGTTGACCACAGAGGAAGATTGCAGGGTTGGACAATGTTGTTGGTCTTGGTTCAGTTTTGGCTACCACCAACTGGAAGCCATGAGATACTGAAAACACAACCCAAAGGACATTTGTTACCTTAACAAAACGTCTTGGGGGATGGTGAGTGAAAGATGGCAGAAATCATTAAGATTACATGTCCAGGGCTTCAGGTTCTTCAAGCACTGTTATTAAGAGCGGTTTGTCTCGAAATGGCAGTCTTTTGATGAAAATGAGTGTTCCTTAAAGTTGGAAATGAAGTGCTATTAAAAGAGGTACAAGAAAATAACAGAAAGCTTTCCGTACACTTGCAGTAAAGGTTAACCGCACACTAAAAATACGCCCACCAATTGCCATGATCTGCTTTTAAATATAGCCAAAAAAGAAGAAAGACATGACATAACAGCGTCTTATCTTCTCTCTTTTCCTTTATATTTATATATATATGTATTAATCTCTATTTATATGCACAGATTTTATCTGCAAATAAACAGTAAAAACTTAAAGCAAGTCCATTTTTAAGGTCTTAAAAAAACATTTACAGCAACAAAGAAATGGTGGAGGGGGGTTCAGTTTTAACAGCTTTGCTCCATCTTTCACTATTATATTTGACACAGACTGGTTTTCCGATTATTGTGGCACTAGGTGAGGAACTAGTGATGGGAGCGACTTTAAGAGCTCCCCAAAGGGGAGGGTCTTATAAAACAAAACACTGCTTAATGAAATTCTTTTCCGCCAAAAAAAAAAAAAAAAAATTGTGCAAGAATTTTAAGTAAGAAACTCAAATCTCGTTTCGTTTGCTCAACAATGAAGGTTAAAAAAAAATCACAGCAAGACAGAAGTGAGGAGAGATTCAAACATGTGGTTCACATCCGGGGTTTGTTTCCCTTTAAATGGACCCTCGATTTTCTTTTGACACGTCCAAGCAAAACAACCACCCGTCCTCATTGCCCCTGCCTGGCAAAGCTGTTCTGTTTGGGCTTGTTTGCATGCAGTATGGAAGAGGAACACAAGGAGAAATAAACACGCCATGCTAATGCCCTCTCGGACTGACAGAAGCCAGTCCTGGCCACACAAGGTCCAGGAAAAAGAGCCGCAAAAGCAACAAAAGCAGCAATTCAATTGTTAAAAATAGCAAGCAAGATAATAACTGTATGATTTGGAACGCCGATGGCCGCGGTTTAATGAACGCATCGGCCATGTAATTGTCTCCTGCCGAAATTTATGACAGGAGGACAGAACAGGCCCTACAAGGGCGAACCCTTCACCTAATCCAGGGCAATGAATAGGCCACGATCCAGCCCTTCTTTCCACGAAACACAACTGCATGACCAGCAAGTGGCTCACATATTGGTAAAGTAAAATATATATTTTAGAAAATTATTGTTTTCCTGGAGGACATAGACAAACTACATCTGTTTGGTTAGCCGAAAGTCGACACAAAGCGTGCAGACGAACGAACCCCGAGAGTCTGACACGGTCCTCCCTTAGCATGGCTGGAAATCTTCTCTGACCTTCTGATGAACTGGGATTCTTTGGCTGCTGTTTTGTCCTCCGAGAGACATCCAGCCACCTGGGACAGGCTTGGGAGGTCTGCAGTATGTAACGCAGAAGTGCTGAAGGCAGTGTTTGTGTCAGCGTGTGATAAAACTGCCTAGATTCTGGTAAAGGGAGGGCCTCAACACAGAGCGTGAGAACACGCCATAGGCTCTGGCGCCTCCGTCTCCCACCCGAAACACTCATTTCTATGCTACGTTTGGGTGTGTGGAATCGCGCAGTGGAATAAACAAGAGTACACTTCTTGCACTTCCTGAAACCCACCTCCTGAGTTGAGGAAGCGTTTGCCGCTGCGGACGGAGGGGTACTTCTCTGCCAGCCGCTGGTCCGGCCAGATGAGCCCCTCGGCTGCAAACAGCACTTTGTGGTTCGACTGATGGAACTTCTTTAGCAGCTCCTCTGGCCCCCCCGCGAAAATGACATCGTAACTGAGAAGAGAAAACATTGTTTCCCCCATGAAAGACAGATACTACCACAAATTTGCGTCCACTTTAACAAACTCCTTCGCCCCGTTTCTCAGCGTTCTTTAAGTGCCACCCGATTCTCAAAAATGCCACCCATCTGGCGAAAAAGAGAAAAACGGGATGTCGCTTGCCCAGAAATATAGATCTTCAGATCTCCAACATTCCTTGCTCTTTAGGAGGCATTTACGACCGCAAACAATGTCAAACTGCTCCGAACCCGCTGGGAAGAAAAGGTGATGTTTTCATAGATGCTATCAGTTGTTGAATAAACGCATATAATGTTTCGATGTGGAGATGGAAATTGGTCTGGGCTGAAAGGTGTGCAAATGGAATAAAAGTAAAAGATGGAATTTAGTTGCAGGCAAAGGCAACAGGACGCATTAATGTTCCCCACCGGTGCAGGGAGTTTAACGGACGAAAGGAACTTTAATCCTGACTCACAGCTGGCCTCCACATCCGACAAACTGCCATTTAATTCACAGCTGATTTCAAACAGCAACATACTTTCCCTCTGCGCAAAATAAAGGCACGACAGAGGGGGGGAAAAAAAAGAAAAACAACTTCTGAATACTTCTAAAAACTTTCCAAAAATTCTAAATGCGAGCACAGCGACAGGAGAAAGTCAGAAAACATCTGGTGAAGTGAGACTCCAGGAGGCTGCTGAGATTTACCGTCGACTAAGCGTGAGCATAACAGCAATTACCTTGTCCAGGCGCGACTTTAAAATGTTCGCTTCCTTTTAATTAAATGGTTTTGTCAATAAAACCCTGACTACGCACAATAATGACTCCTGAAAGTTCTTTATGCATTTAGATGCATTTAACACGAGTCTTGCCGCATGTTGTGTGTAGCCTGAAAAAGCACGGTTCCTTCTATTCACCGCCTATAATATTAACTTCTTCCTTGACAGCAGCACTTCAGGAGGTGTTTAATTCATCCATTATAAATAGACATCCTGCAATTTGCCTGGAATAACTGCTTTATGCAAGAAACCATTTATTATGTTTGATTACCTAAATGGACCAAAACACCAACATCTGCTGGAGCCAGATTTGTAAAACCCTCCGGTTGCCGTCGGCTTTAAAAAAAACACACAAGCGGTTTCTATATGGTGCGACGAACTTTGAGCGAAGGTTTCGCGCTTCACGCAGCTGACGTCTCCGAACGTTCGCGATTCGGGGACGTGTGTGATTTTCAGGTAATTACGTTTTAAGAAATCTATTAAAGAAGGTGATGTTACCTGAAGAAAGAGTCAGCTCAGCATTCGTGGATCAAGAGTTTTAAAAAAAAATATATGGTTCTATGTATGCGGGGATGGCCTACGAAAAACAACTGCTCCGCACATGGGATATAAGATGACAGTGAGCAGTTTCAAATTTTCACACTGTTGGTTCCTCGACACAAAACAACAACCGGGTCCTCGGCAAACCAGCACAACTGAGGCCGGAAGCCAGTTTGTGACTTCATCTGTGAGTAACTCCTAAGGACATGAGCTGAAGCTAAAAAATACAAACCACTCTCCAATTATTAATGGGTTAGGTTCTGTAAAACCCACAAACAAAGATATAATTCAAGAAAAAAGAAACCTCCGCAATACTTTGATCCGTCCCTTATTAATAACTGCTTGTCCGTGGCTTTGTCGCTCGGCTGTACGTCAGAAACCAGGCGAACTGTCTCAGCACGGCATTGCAATGTGGCACATTTATTTGAGCATATTTTATTGCTTACATTACATTGAACATTACAGTTCTCTGAAAACAAAAGACACACGATCTGCACGACCCACACTGCAATCCTGAGGAGCAGTTCACCCCATAAACATGTCCGGCACTCACCGGCATCAGGCCGCTTTCTTTATTATGTTTATCTTTATTATCTAATTTACCTTTATTATCCGCACAGTCAATAAAAGCTGCGGAAAAAAGACGCGCCCCAGTTTATTTACAGGCAACGTTATGTAAGAATCTTGGACATAGCTATATTACGTAAAATACTTTCCTTTTTTACCATTTATAAACAGTGAGAGTGGAATGAAGTTAGTCTATTACCTTTGTAATGTTTCTGTTCCTTTAGAGCAGGAAATATATTTTTGTTCCGCAATGATCGGAAATTCTAGAAAAGGGGAGCAGTGGTGAAATGTAATAAATAAATATGTTGAAAATGTTTGCCCTGCCGTGAACCGGCATCCATCCTTTCCAGGGTGCAGCCTAGTGCCCTGTGCTGCCAGACTGTGTCCAACACTGTGCCGAAAAAGCTGTTAACAATGTTGAGTGACTGTAAATGTCTTCACCTTTGAAAATCTGCAGCTAGAATGTTTCTGACACAAAGGGACGAGGTTGGGTTCAGAAAAATACAAAAGAAACTCCCTCGATTAATTGCTTAGGTCAGAAGAGTATTGCGCCTGCGAAACTACGTCCATTTTGCTACATGCGAATGTGTCCTAATCTCAGATGTCCCACCTGTCCACTGACAAGACCACCAGGTCCTCCTGGTCCGCCAGGGTCTCCATGGCCTCCTTCAGCAAGCGCACCTTCTGACCCCCGCCAACAGCATCTCCGACGTTTCCCCCTTTCCATTCCTCACCCATCCCGAGCACCTGCAGAGTGAACATCTTCAGCTCTGAACAGTGTTGAAAACAGCAGTTGTTTCAAGACCTCCTCCGTTGAATTTCGGTTGCCTAGAGGACATTTACATTTAACATTTTAAGTGTCTCGTCAAATTTTGCACCTTGAATGTAAAAGTTTGTCAACATCTAGACTTAAAATATCCTTTACTGGGCAAGAACTGAACATATTTATTGTTCATTGGTTTACTGAATAATATTTTCTATTCTGTATAATGTAAAGCCTGTCAAAAAAAAATAACTGTGTCGGATAATTTTGATGCATGTTTTACACATCACGCCACTTTCGGTCTTTCAGGCCAGGAAATGACTTTTTCCATAAATATGTAAATGTTCTTCTTCATCTTCACCTTCTACACCAATTTTTTATTCTTTTCTTCAGCTTTTCTTGCGTTTTCTGTCATAATTTGACCTTCCTGTTCCAAAAATGTTGCTGAGTGTAAATTGCTTCTTCCGTTTGTGACGCACAATTTGTGACGTTTTAATTCCATACTAATATGTACATACCGTAGTACGAATGACCACATGCCAAGATGGATAATAGCAGCATTCCTGTACCCTGGATGTAAACTTATTAGTTTCTAGGGACTATGGCGGTGTCATAAATACTTGTAGAGTCTTTATTCTCTCTTAACTACCAATAGTGTTCCTTTAAATGACATTTCCCAAAGTAGTTGCAGCTGTTGCACATCATTTTGACTAATTTTGGGTGTTTTCCAACAAGAAACCAATTTCAAAATGAAAATACAGATGACAAAATTAAAGGTGGGTTTCTTAATTATTATGACGGTCATCGTTTTGCATCAAATTTCCCAACATTTTACGTTAATTTACAGCCCACGTGTCCATCAGGCAAGTAGTCTAACAGTTCTACGTGTCTGACTGTAACAATTCAAGCAAACCACCCTGTCCTGGACAGTCAGACAACTGTTTATTTCAAGTTCTGCTCATTCTATGGACCGATGAAAGGTAGTGCCCAGAAATCTAGTCACTCTGGGTAGTCTCTCTTCATCTTTTGTATGACATTTATATGCTCGGTACGCGAGACATGCCACCTTATTCACGTATATAACACTGGGCACCTTGCAAGGGTCTGATGATGCTATCGTGCACAAGGTGGCAGTCGGTAGAAACCCTTCTTAGACAGTATGTTGCTCTCGCCATACCTTCACGGTGAAGTTAAAATACTCTGCAGACTGCTTGAAGCGTAGGAAGCCATCGGTCTCCTGGGTAGCGACAGTCAGGACGAGCAGCTTTTCTGAAACACAAAAGCAGACGAGAAGTGAACAAAAGAAACGCAGGCGTCCATTCCGTCACTAGTGGCGTGAATCTCCAAAGGAGTGGAGACCAGAACGTGGGAAGAATTCGCTAATTTCAGAGTAAATCGAGTCAAATGAAAAGTAAACAAATTAAAAAATTACTGTCTAACAAACAAGTACAAAGTCAAATTTACACCAGAGCACAATGTCGCCTGTCTTCTGGAAAGATACCACAAAACCCATAACCAAACCGCGGAGCAAAAAGGCCACGTCAGACTTAGGATCTGTTTAAAAAACGGATTTGTTTTTCATGAAGCCTGAAATGCCCGGCTGCTGTTTTCACTGTGAGACTTTATGTAATTGTTTGCCGCACAGTCTACTGGGAATTCTTTGAGGATGTTTTATTACAAAATAAACAAAGTGGTATTTGAGAAAAAAAAAAAAAAACGCAAGGCACATCAGTGGCTTGTGGTCACTTTTTGTTTTTTTTTTTTAAAGCATTGCAGCATTTTGAGGGTCACAGTTCAAGAGAAAAATCACTGAACATGACATCATTATTCCATTTTTACTGCTGTTCTGGGAAACACACACCTGTAAGAATTAGAAAATTACAGATTTAAAAAAAAAAAAACATCAAAGTCACAATCCTCACATACTCTGCAGGGGTTCTCGTATTTCTCACGCTGTTGCTACGCTTCCGCCGTACGCTAAGCCAGGCCTCGCTAACCCGAGACTAAAGCGAACACACCGCTGGAGTCATACCAGAGAGGGGGGGGGGGGGGGGNTTACAGGTGAAGCGGTGCACGGAGCAATATTGCCGTAAGAAGCGCGGGGGTGGGGGGGGGGGGGGGGGGGGGGGGGGGGGGGGGGGGGGGGGGGGGGGGGGGACTGTTTAGCATTTATCGTCAGTCACCTCTGGGGTTTGCAAAACCGTACCACAAAAATCTTCCCGCAAACTCCCGTAGGATTTGTGCACGTAATTTATAATCATCTCAAGCAGTCTTTCCGTTTTTTCTATATCGGGTTTATCACTGGAAACCTCTGTGTTGTACCTGACACTTGGACTGTAATACAGATTCAAAGTATCGACTTAAAAAGACACGATAGATCTGGTTCTTTCAGCATGAATACGCTGAATTACGATTATCGTCGCCCAGTATGTGACCATTCCGCCTTTGTAGGAACACAGAAATCATTTGGATTATATGTAGTTTTTACCAAATAAGTAACACAGGTAGAACAAGGAAATGTATGCTTAAAATCTAACAATTCTCAGACCGTTTAGAAAGTTAAAACTGGCAAAAAAAAATACAATTCATCCTCCTCTCAGTTAACGTTTTCAACCGCACTTTCAAAACCCACATCATTCAGTACCATTAATCCATAACTGTTATACCAAAGGTCTCGACGGCCTTACTAGAAGAATCAGCAGCACGTTTTACACTTCACTATAAAGCTCTCAAATGATTCTCCATCAAAAGCCACGAGAACATATCTACCCGGAGATAGCATGTGCATAACCCTCCCAGAGAGCTGTGCCTGAGTTCCTTAGAATCGGCTCGTGTTTTGATGAAGCACGATAAAAAATAACAGAGGCATCTACTTCCTTTTTAGCGTCCTATTTAATTTGGAAATGTGTGACGTGTTTTTACTGTGCCATAAAGGCGCAAACTATTGAGCTTCTGGGCTGCAAAAGCGCTGGAGGGAGCAGCAAACTGTGAATTGTCACACCTAAAGCAAAGCCCCCTCCAGCCCCCAATTCAGGAGGGCAAAGTTCACAAAACACCTACATCAATTATCCCAGAGCGATAATGTTCCGTTTCCTCTTTTATTGCCTTTTTACGCTGCAATATTTCCCCCGTTTTTGTCCTTCTTCTTTGATTTATTTTGGCGCACTTGCAGTTTCACAACAGAAGACAGGTGAGTCCCTGAACAACCATTAGCCCTGTTTTTCAGGCCAGGGTTTTGTTGAACCGGCTTCAGGAGTCCCACAGCCAGCAGAATGCATGACCACACTGGGTCAGATGTTTCCCACCATGCTCTCATTCCAGCACTACGAGTGTTGTTGCGTTTGAGAAGGACGGAGAAGCTGGGGGCAGTGGGGTGGGGGGAGGGGGTCTGCGATCATCAACATCTGGAAAGATCATTTAAAACAGGCGACGAGGAACAGCTGTATTCTTTGTAAGAGGATATACCTTCAACATAGTGTTTTGTTTATGAACTGTACCTCTGGGCCAAAGTGTGCACAGAGACCGCACTGAAAAACTGCCAGCCCCAAGCGTTGTGTGAAACATTTCACACTGGGGTATGTATATACTAGAGAATTTTGGAATTCATTTATTTATCAACCCTTCCCTTCATTTTCATGAACCTCTATTCACAACGTGGGGGGGGGGGGGTTCAGGGGGGTGCTAAGCCTATTCCAGAATCATTGAGTGCTGGGGCTGGGAACTTGTCCCTGTACGGGACACCAGTCAATCACAGGGTGGCCCCACACACACACACACACACACACACACACACACATTCACACTGTGGCCAATTTCGAGTGGCCAATTAACCAGAAACATACGCCTTCAGGCGGTGGGAGGAAACCCACTCAGACACGGGGAGAACATGCAAACTCCGCGCACACTGGATGGGTTTCGAAACGTAAATTTATGTTACTGAGGTCAGGCATACCTGACGTGGAACCTGCCTTTTACCGCACAACACCTCACTGTTCCAGCAGGGAAGAAAACCAGTGCAACACAAACTAAAATGAAGAGGCGCTTCAAAGAAAGTCTGAACATGAAAAGCTGTCAAAATGAAAAGGTAACATTTAATTGTTAGTATTTGCAAGTGGTTTTCAGTGAGAACTGGATGTGTTGGTCCTTACTGTACAGGTAAGATGAAGTCATATTATTATTAAAAAAAAAAAAAAACATGGTAATACGAGTCAGGACATTCCAGGCCCATTACACCACAGTCGGAGGTACTGTTGAGTTTGGGGACGACCGGGACACCTAGTGGGACTGAACCAAGCAATATATCACCGTTCTTCCTTCTATGGAGGCTTCTGAGACTGACGTTGAAAAAAAAAACATGCAGGACCCTGAGCAGCATTGAACAGAACTTTCAGGATTCCCTAAAACCAGCTACCTACTGCACACCCTGTGCACACTTTCTGTATAATGCCACCTTTGTGCAATTGTGAAGAGCCACTTTTAGTCCGTGTATCACAAGTGGGTGATTCACGGAATCTACTGGAATTCCTAGCAAACAGTCTGGTTGCCAGGGTTTCAGGGCCTTCGAGTAAACAAACGGTAGCCTTAGATGAACCACAGCTGAGAGTGCTTTCTTTGGCAGGGTGGCACTTGTCTCTGCGGACCCCAGGGGGAGGAGGAGTGAGCCTGGGGATGGTTAATGGCTGCTGTTCCAAAAGGAGAAGTCTGGAGGTCCCAGCAGACACAGAATATGTGTCCTGAACACCCATAACGGACTGAGAATACTTCTGTCAATGTCACATTTGGACACATTAAGTATGAAGCCCAGCGGAAACCTTGCAACCAGAAATAACAAGTCCAGGGGCACTGCACACATGCTGGCAGACAGAAGCAACCGATGCTTGGATGGTCCACTAGACGTGAGCTGAACTGAACCGTTACAACATTAATCTCTTGTTTTTAATCGGTGTCGGTTGTTGGCCCGTCACCTTTCCCACCCAGGCAAATATTATGATCGTGGGATGCTGCTGAGATTTCCAGTAATTTCCGTATTTCTCTTCTTTGTTTCTTTATTTCTTCTTTTTTAAACAATAGTTTGGTGAGTTTTGCTCCTATAGCCCTAACAGAGGACAAAAATACTAAGAGCAGCCAGCTTCGCACGCTTGGCTTCTACACCACTCATTTATTCAGACATGATGTACATTTGGCAAGATGCATCTTTCGTCCACGGTAAAACCTCTTCATTTGGTGGGCAGGAACAACGGGAACCAATAGCAGAAGCATAAACAGCCATTTCTCTTCGTCCCCGAGCTTTTGATTTTCTCGGGTTCCATTAGCTCCTTCACCTTTCCGAGCTCAAGCTGTAGAAATATTTGGAAATCGTGCGTTCTTATTTGCAAGACACCTGCCGATATCTGTCAAGATCAATGCAGTACAAGCAATGAGTCTCCCATTTACAAAGCTGGAGAACTTAGCTTAGAGACCTCACTCGAGCGTCCTCCCGAAGGAGGTACGTTTCACACTCGGATTCTCCGAATCCGAAGGCAGCAGCTGTTACCACCGTACTACCTATCCTGCTCTGACAGCAGGCAATATGTGAGATTTTAGAAAAGCCGTTGTAATTTCACAGAATATTCCTCACTCTTTTGCGTAGATAGCAGGTGGGTATTCTGTTGAACTAAGCTTATGAACTGTTCCAACACACTAACATTCTAAGAACTCCTGAGTGGCGTTCCTTTTACGGTGTGTCTGAGACAAATCCGCAAAGCATTTGACACATGTACGTTATAAATGAAAAATGACCCGTATAGCAGAAACACTCTGAGAAGAAGTTGTCGATTTTGGGTTTCCCTCGGGAGCCGATGGCGTTTGTCGGGTCTGCGTTTGGCGTGTCTGAAAAGTGAAGAAGGGGAAAGCACAGTTGACGGCAGTTTAAAGACGGACCGTGTGTCCCGAGGGAAAATTCGAGAAACCAGTTTCCTGCGAACAGCCCACATGTTCAGGGCGAGCGCCTTCTGATGGACAAATCCGCCGTCCCGTTCTCCCCTCCACCGTAACATTCTCGGCGAGTTTGTCTCGGCAGATCTTCACATACTAGTCAGCTGGAGTCGTCTCTTTCCAGCTGGTCTTTCAGGAATCGTAAAAAAAGCAGCTACTACACAAATTTGGAGCTATAAAACAAATAGGTCAGATACGGAAAGCTGCCCATGTCCTTTCAGCTGACAGTAATCTCTGTTAACATCTACTTTTATTATAGGCCCAGGCTTTCCTGCCAGTTCAACATATGATGTACTTTGGGGAAAATGGAAAAAAATAAGAAACTATTCCAGAATATTCCCTCTTGTTTTCCTTTTGCCTTGATAAGCTAATACAGGGGTAACAGTCCAACTTACAATAGTTCCCCTGTGACGAAGCACAGCCACAGAGAAAAGTACAAACTTTGATTTGTCTTTATTCCACGTGCTTGTAGATAAAAATGCAGTCGAGAACGGGTCCACAGGGTTCTACTCTAATTCTGCCTTGCGGTGATGTACGTTTGGACTGTTTTCAGCAGCACGCACTTAGTTTATCTTAGCATCCTTCATTATGTCTTAAAATATGCTGACATCTTGTTTTTTTTAACTTTTAGTCACATGGAAAACCAGATGTACCCAAATTCTTTGTTCGGGTCATTTGGCATCGGCCTTAAAGCATTAAGAATATCGGCATAATTATTCTGCTAACTTACATCATCAAGTCTGAGTTCCTTATGTGTGGAAGCATCACTTGAGTCAAAACCCACTCGCGGGCAACCACCAGAGGGGCTTCCGTGGCAAGAAGGAACAGGAGTGGGTTGCTATCGTCTTCTTCCGGGCACGTTTGAGCAATGCGAACCTGCAAATTACAAATGCCCTGAGCTGGACTCAAACCCCACCCGGGGGGGGTCAGCCGAGGGTCTGAAAGGCACTGGATCAACCCACTATATCGGTCCCTGTATTAAAGTTGTCAACGCCTTACAGACTTGGAAAATTTGAATACATGCAGGCCTTCCTGGGCTGTAACAGGATTATGATTTGAAGAAGTTTGGGGAAAAAAGCAAATGAAATAATTTTGCTTTCTGGTAAGTTAACCATGCAGACTGTTGTCAGTGAAGTTTAAAATCCCTTCACGACCGAGTTTGAGCGGAGCGGTAGGAAAGTGCGTCCATTTTCCCTTTGCGCTGTGTGGGAAACAGCCACTCTGGAAAATGTGAGCGCAGGTTGCGGACCATGAAAACACCGATGTCCGACACCCAGACGCGGTCACGTCTGCAGGAAGCCCCCGGCCCTGGTCTCGAAAAATCGCACACCCACCGGCGACCTCCTCAAAATGCCCCGACCACCACTCCCCACCGTTCTAACATTTCCACGGCGTTAAATAGAGGAATTTTAATGGGACTGCAAGACAGCCGCAGGGCACTGCAGCCGTACTGTTACCTCAGAGGGAGGAAAGTACGCTCGCAGACATTCCGTCTGACTGAATAAATAACCTAGTCTCTACCTGTGAGACCGTCTCATCTGGTTCCACTTAGCCCCAATAACCTAATTCGGGCCTTGGACATCAGGAAAAAAGGAAAAGAAAGAAAACAGGGATGTCTGCATGGAGATAGACATTATTTAAGCTACCCACAACTAAAATAGAAATTCGTTTCTTGTGGCAGTAAAAACTTCCATTATGGGTAAAGCACAGCGAAACCGACATCCAGAAGTCCTGTAGAACATTTGCAGAGGGCTGGGGTTTGAATCGCACTGCAGTGACTTTGCAGCCATAAAGTGCCCTACCACAGAATGCTGAATGATATCATCAGCATCTGCTTATGCAATAACTTCAGTTCTCTACCACTGTCTGAGCCAAACAGCTCAGTTGTACCACCTTTCCTATAGTGGAAAAATAATCTTACAGAACAAAAAAAATCAAGCAAAGAGCTTATAAACATTGTTGGAGTCAGTTGCAAGGGACTTGGTCTTGGCAGCTTCAGTGAATGAACCTTGATCCATGACTGTCAGTTCCTTTCATTATTACATACATATTTCAAGGTATTAAATAAACTGGAAAAGCCGTTTGTGGTGTAAACAAAAAAAAACCCTCAATTGTTCTCCTTTACGCCCGAGGGTTCTTAAATTTTTAAATCCCAGCAATTAATTTTTGCTGCAAATGTCCATATAACTCTATATCAACAGCAGATTCCAACTGTTTGCTTACGAGTTCCACTTAAACATCAATGTTTAAGCCATTTACAGCCATTTCTTATTTATGCATACAGCACGTGCTCATCTTTATGCCTTAAATTCAGTCCTTAGGAAAAAGGTGCCAAGTAACTACTACATTCACTGAAAGACAAGGCTAAAAGCAGAGGAACGGCGCACATGTTTACTGATGTGAACCACATTGTTAAATACAAGCAAAACTCACCTTTGCGTATCCTAAGCAGCCAAATGGGCGGAAAATGAAGGGGGTTCGAATGGAGGGGGTGTGTGATTTATTAGGGGTGGTCAAGTCACAACGAAAGATAGTGGTCAAAAGGCCTCAACAAACCTGTCCTGCCCTTATCTCAGAAAGGTTACTTGGGGTTCATTCTCCGGGAGACACACACACACACACACACACACACACACACGGCTCTCACACCCCTTTAATGATGGCCTTTCAGTCTACTTTGATTAAGAAAACACAGCTGAATAAATGGGCTCCACAGTATGCAAACTGTGCAGAATTCCAGCAGAGGTCTGGCGAAAGCAAAGCCCTCTAGAACCTCTGCTGCTACTCTTGCTCAACACTTTACCCTCAGTCTAATTGTTTCTAAAATGTCATGGTTTGGCTATTATGGGGTATGGCTCATACCCCGTCCGTCCGATAAGCAATATAAGAAAATAAATGGAGAAGGAGAGTTTCGTGTCTTAACACCACCACAAAGCTTCATTTTGGCAGAACGCCGATCGGTTAATGTATCATGGGCCGTCATTTGTCAGCTGCATGAAGAAACACCACATCAGTGTAGATCATTCAAATTTCCACGCCTTTGTTTACACAGGAGACACCATCAGAGGCGTTGGCATATTTTGTCATTTTTAAAAAGCAAATTACAGGTTGGGGTTTAATGTATTGTGCACCCTGATCCAGGATAAGCTTCATTTTGTTCACTCTTGTGTATCTGCATTAGGACAGAATGACAATAAAGTGGCAAAGTAAATAAAAAGTGACAGGTTTTCTAGACTCGCCGGTTAGTATTACAGCTGGTAGTGTTACAAGGGCTGCGAACTCACACACTGGATGTGTGTGTCCACTGCTCAGCCTCCTGCTGCACACTGGAGAGGAGCTGCACCTCACAAAAAGGTTATGCTAACCCATCCACGAGCACGGCCGTCCCGTGATCCTACGGTGTGCGCGGACGTGGCTCTCTTTAGGGATTTGCAAACAGACGAATTTCTGCAAGTTAACGGGAATCGCAGAAGGGACTTTAAATCAGCACCAAGGAAAATAAAGAAAGGAAGGTCAACCACACGTGAGCACCAGCCCGAGCTTTGTGTCTTTGGCAGGTCAAACTCAGCAGCCCTGTCATTAAACTGCATTTTCACTGAGAGCTCCTGCACACAGAAAGAAGCCCGGGAAGACGAAGCCTCTCGCTTTCTCCGAGGACTCCGATTATGCTTGCTTGGCTTTTTTATCACATTAATAACTGCTAACATCACCACTGCTTTGTACATTATGCCGTCCGGCTTGTACCCTGGTTCGCTGTGTCTTGCGTTAGATAACCTAAACAAAGATTGGTCACAAATACAGTATTTGCTGTGAAACTCTAGTCTGAGACAAGAAGAAGCAAAAGAAAAATTAGAATCGTGACTTTAAGCTGCACGGTAAAGGTTGACCGTTTGGTAAGTTCTGAAACCGAAACAACTACCATCAAATAAGCCAGCCTGTGTGAGCCCAACACCCGTGCTAACAAGTGCAAGCATGTGTGAGCCCTCACCCCTTAGGCACCAAATTCTGCCTTTTGACCCCAGTCAATTTAACCAGTTGACCCAGGTCAGAAACTCCAGGCCTGGGCTACCTTGGTGTTCTTGCTAAGCTATTTATAAACTGCTTTATAGATATTTTTGCTGAGATGGTAATCAATTTACTTAGCCTTTCTGATCGAGATGCGTTTTAAAATCGAAAGCAGAAACTGGATAACCATCACACTGTTTCATAAACATCCAATGAACTAAACGCGAAGCTGGCTGTAGACATCTTGAGGGGGAAAAACGGAGGAGGCGCCTTAATTTTTACTGTGGGCTTAGTCCATAATAATATGCAATGCAAAAGCATTACTTGCCCCTACACTGCCTAAAATTTGAAGGGAAAAAGTTGTCCCATTGATGAGTTATAAATAACACAGATGATGGAAATGTTCCAAAGTCTGTAAAAGGCTGGTAAAAACTTCCACTATGAAATTAAACAGCTATTAAATGACATAATAAGCCTCTCGCAACAGTGGTGTCTAAATACAGCTTTTGTTTGCCAGATTAAATATTTACCCTGTTTATATCACCTGATTCAAAAATCACTGGCTACTGTTGAATCCAGCGACATTGTTACGTGAAAAATGTACCCGTCTCATTGCAACCTAATTTAAAAACATCTAAAATGAGATTTCTGCTTGCTGCCTTGTTTGGTTGTTTGTTTTACCCAAAAGGTTTTTATAACATTTAAAGCACTTTTAGTTTTAGATGGGACTGGCGTCCTGTCCAATATGTATTTTTATAGCCCTTAGAGCCCAGGGATGCCAGGACAGGTTCCGGACCCCTGTGAATCTGACCAAGATAAAGCGTTTAATGACTATGGATGTTTTATGTGGAAACATAGTAAATTTTAAAGGGGAAAATGCGCTGCGGTCCAACCTGACATAAACATTTTATTTAGAAAGACAGGAGTCGAGGAGAGAAAGGGAACTGCCGTCCTCCACACGTGGTCGTATTTACAGCCTTTGGCAAAGGGCTTTACAAGAAGCCATATGAGATGTGTTTTACAAAAGTGATTTGGAGTTAATGACAATCCAATTCTGTAACACTCCTGTATTTATCCAGCAAGGATTTTGCGCACAGGTCCATAAAGTTCTAGTCTCCTCCCAAGCATTGCTAGAAGAGATTTGCATTTGAGCCATATAAAAAAAAAAAGGCTTACAATTGAGCAGTCAAGAACCTGACCGGATGCACAGGTTGGCCTCCCCACAGCCAAAGGAAGAAGGGAGCTCCTTACATCCTGAAATGTTCCACTTTCACACCAAGACACTAGTCACTGGGCCCTCTGTGGTCTCCAGGGATGCACTGGTACACAGATATTTTGGTCCTTGTTTGTGATCATGACTGAGGAATAAAGGGAAGGCGGGCAGTGAACTTCACAGCTCCTGCTTCACAAATCTGAAGCTTCCAGACCCCCCCCTTCACCAGTCCCTGAGACCCCTTGTAAGTTACCTTGGAAACGGCATCCATTTAAAAGTATACTTTAATAAGCAACTTTATTTAAAATAAAAAATAACACTGTAAAGAATAAATGGGTTTAACTTTCAGAACCTATTTATTGTGTAATATATGAAAATAAATGCACTAAACATGTTTTTAGCGGCTGCGGAGCTACGAAGGAACAAGAAAAACTCCAAACTACATAATACATTACAATATTAACTGTTGGCAGTAAAACGCAGAGGTTTACAATACATAACAACACGTTTCTTCGTGCATTTCATGTTAATAGTTCAGGAAGGCCTATTTATAAAGTGTTCAAATAAATGCGTTTATAGTCCGAAGTTTTCCGTCAGCCCAGAAATTGGAGCAAAGACATTTCAGAAGGTTTCAGAGCTGCAGTCCAACGGCCATAAAGAGCTTTCAGACAAACTTAATCCGCAAAACCTGTTTTAATGAACTTCTTAATCCTTCAAAACGCAAAACATTCCCTGCGGACAATAAATAAGCAACAAGGTGTCGCCAGGATGACCCCGATGCCTCCTGCTGTGAACATTGTCCGATCGGTCGTTCGAGGTGATTTAAAGGGCGCAGGAATAAATCTCAGCCAGTCGCGTGCAGCCTTGTGCGCGCGCACACAGTGCGGGTGTCGAACTGATACGCGATGATCTTACCTGCGGGGCGCGGCTCCCGGTTCGCGTCGGCGCCACCCGGCAGACACACGTGCGCGAAGGAGCACAAGAAGAGCGGGAGAAAGCGGAGGCTCCCCATGACACACTGACTGTCCGCTGACCGTGTGCGCAAATTCTCGCCGGATGGGGGCGTCGACACACACTTGTCACAGGTCCCCTGGACGCGGTCCGGAGCGCCCGCGAGTGAGCGGTGTCTGAGCTGCGGGATGGTCAATAAATAGTGCGGTTCCAGCGCAAGGAGCGCAGGGCGGGGCTCAGATTGCCACCCCACCCCCCTGCCCCACATGGAGCCTGTCCCGCAAACAGAGAAAACACGCACAGAGGCACGACAAGGACGACACACACAGCAGATGCCTGCGGTGTAGATGTGATTGAACAGCAACCCGAACAAACACACGTACACACACGCCTTAAGCCCCCTCTGAACTACCCCCCCGCGCGCGCACACACACACACACACTTGCACACACCCCTCAAAACCCCCATAAGTACACAGACGTACATCCGCACACTTTGTGCCAACCCCCCCCTAAGACGACACCCCCCCCCCCCCACCACCAACTCCCCCACCCCTACAATTCCCAGTCTCATGACACTTTCCATCAACCCCCACCAACACACACACACTACCACCACCTCCCACCCCCAACAAAATGCACTCATACACAACCTCCCCAGCCCCCACCAGCACAGACACACCCAGACACAAACACACATACAGCATTCACAACAGCTTCTAGTGGTCCTCCTCCCCACCCATCCCCTGAGTAAACCCAGACAAATAAGCAGATTTTTCCCCTCAAAGTTTAATGGCGAATTACAGCACTGATATGAGGCTACAACATGGATGTACACATTTTATTATTCTTACCAGTGCAATAATGTAGTTATAACAAAACAAAACCTGAATAACTGCTCTTAAAATAATTGATGTGCTGGAAACATCTACTATAATCTAATAGTATTCCATCCTTTAAGAGAAAAGAAGAAAGAAGCCATAAGTGTAATAAATTACTATTATTATAGAGCTATATTTTCCTGTGGTTGTCAAATGCAGAAGTTGCCTTGGGCGCGCACGCCGCTCGGAAGGCGGCTTTAGGAAACTGCAACGGTTGAGCTGTGTTTAGTTATAACACAGAATGAAAGTGAATGAGCCAGACGTCTCAGCAGCTGTCGCCGGTGGAGGTCGCTTATAAACATAAGAACCCGCCGGTGGAGGTCAACTCGAGTTACACGCCGTGCACTAAAACCAGAACTGGGTTAAACCCCGAATGCATCTGTGAGGAAGTGTTAGGCTTCCTGATATCGACACACAGAAGTTTCTCGGCGCCTTTTTTGTGTGTGATGTGCAGTGACTGGAGGCTTTTCAGGTACTCTGAGAGAATCAGTGTTACGTAGGTGGCTGCACACAGGGGGGCACAGCAGGTACTTTTGGGTGTGGGCTGGAATGTGTACTTTACATGGTCTCCCCCTGTTTATGTGGGTTTCCTTCCTCAGTCCAAAGACATTCCAGGTGACCTGGTGAATATAAACTACCCAGAATGCATATGTGACTGAATGAAGGAGTGTGACTCGACTAAAATTACTGTTATTCTCTATATTTAAAGCTCAATCTCTACTTGTTTGTCTGATTGTTCTTTGTTTTTTAAGCCACAGACGTGAAAGTTGGCATAGTGGTGATTTTCACCCTACGTGGGAATTTTGCATAGTTCAGTTCCTTAAACCCCCGAAAAGCTACTTACTACACGTGTGCCCGTACAGTACTGTGCAAAAGTGTTAGGCACGCAACTTCAATGTGTGTTGAGAAGTACAGGTAGATTCTTATCTACCATCAGGGAGGTTTCTGGTTGGTCCCAAATTCATTGTGCAGCCTGAGAATGACCTCAAACACCCAATCTTGAGCAAAAAGAAGGAATCCTGCAACAGATGCTCTGGTCTCTTATGCAAACTTGCATAAGAGAATTGATGCTGTTTTAAAGGCAAAGGGTGGTCACACCAAATATTGATTTGAGGTTTTTTTGTCTGCCGCACTTTTTAGAAGGTTTATTGATCAATAAGTATTCGTGGCATTATTTTTGGAACCTTCCTCGCTTTATAGCGTTTTTCCCACAGGTGCCTAAGACTTTTGCACAGTGTGTATGTCTGAGTGTAACTGGTCCCTAGAAATCACCAGAACAGCACAAAGTCAAATATCGGGAATCAGTTCCCATTGTGTCTTACGAGAACATGATTATGATTTGTTCTAGGTTCATCCAAGAAACGTGTTAATTTCTCCAAAACACCTCTAACCCTGCAAAATACCTATTTCAGCTGGATAAAGTTTACTTTAAACACCAATTACCTAATTACCAAACAGCGTATGACATCATTAATATGCACTGGTGTGTTTAAATGCTGTTACTTTTTTTGTTTAGTATTATACGTTACATGTGATCCCTTATTAGTATCAATAACAAACATTTAATAGTCAATTTTATGTTAAAAAATGAAGAAAGGGCAACCATATAAATAGAAAAAACAATACAATACAATTTGCTTAATGTAATGGGCTTTCACTGTAATGAACTGTTACTGGGGTATACACTTTCAGACAACAACATCAGCTTGTAAATATTTCTCCCATCCGTTTTCAAATTCGGTGTGGCCATTAAATTTTTTTTTCTCCAAAAACTACAACTCCCATAATTCCTTCCCCCACTTTTGCCATCACCTCCATTACACTCGCTGCAAAGTGAGTGGTTGTTCTTTTGTATAAAAAAGATCACAGTCACAACATACATATTGTATAACACAATAGTGTTACATTTACACATATATTCACATATAATAGACCGTGTTTACGCATTTATACATATTATTATAAACGTGGGATGTGTGTGGAGCAGCTGCTCAGTTACGGACACTTCTACAGTCCTGGCTGGTCGGCAGCCTAGTGCAGCAGTGGAGGACATGGAACTCACTGTGATTTATATGTCATCCAGATGAAGTGATAACCTTTGAGTCACAACGGCTGTAAAAGTACGGGGGAAGAATTCTTCGTCTATCCGTTTGTGTTTGGTTTGTTTTGTTCACCTTTTTTTGAGTGAGAAGCCAATATTTTTGGTGGCATCAATGAAAATGTATCTAAAAGCACGAACTAGATGTTACTGATTCCTCAAAGAAACGTGTCGGCAAAACAAAAAGTGAGGAAAAAGTGCAGTACTTTGTCATTCAGGCTTGTGGACAAATGGCACTATAGTTTACACGGTGGGCATCTGGGCTACTCAGACCACCTCACAAAAAATACAACAAAGACAAGAAATAGTAATAATATGGATTCTAAGTTTTTCTGACAGACTAAATTGTAGGACCCAAATGGCCACATTTATTTCACTGTTACAGATAACTGTTTTAATTACACATAATAACAAATGCACTATTATTCCGCATTAATTTCATTTTCTAAACTTGCCAAAGTCTAGAACCCGGGGAAATGTGACACTGGGCAGGTCTCAAAGGACATTCATGAGTACAACCACCAAAGCAATATTATGTGGTGGCAGTAAGAAACCCAGAAAATAAATATTCTTTACAACAGTAATATTTGGACTAATCGATTTGTACGGTTTACGTTCTAGTCCGATGTCCCCGTGTGTGTCTCAGGATGTCCTCTGTCCCTAAGTGGCACCTTCGCCAGCACCGACATTTGGTTTTTCACTCACAGTGGTGAGTCACCCTTCCAGGATTCCAGGTTTCCCCAGGCCTGTCAGACTCTCCATAAGGTTTCCCCAGGCCTGACAGAGACTCCACCATAACTGCCTCGTGGCTTCTAAAAATAGGTTTCTTTTTTTAATTTTTGTGTTTAAATGGACTCCTTTAATCATCCTCCTCCTCCAGTTTAATTACTAGCTTTAGTCACTGGAAGACAGTCCTTTCCCTCTTTCTTTCTTCTTCCTACACTTTTCCTTCACAGTTCATCCTTCAGACGTTTTTCCTGAGCCACCATCCAAGTCGTGCCGCTTGTACAACTAACTGAGGCGTGAAACAGAAGATGCAGGGAAGGGGCTCGTGCCGAATCCTCATCGGCGTTTAAAACGACCCCACGCAAAATTTACATATATTTACGTACGCCAAGTCACCGAGCGTGGCAGCGCGTCGGGGGGTGCCGCCGTCTCACGGCACCACGGCCGCGTGGGCGTGGGTTTTAATCCAGCGCAATCTGTGTGGAGTTTGCGTGTCCTCCCACAGTCCGCAGTTAAGCGTCAGGTTAATTGGTCGCTCAGAACCGAGTATGTGTGTGGCTAGCAGCGTGTTGTTTTATAGTCTAGCTCCGAGTGATTTCAGGATAGGCCTCAGACTGCCGCAAGCCTGACTAGCGTAAAGAAGTTAATGATAATGTATGGGTGAAAATCCCAGGGCATATGAACACTACTTCAGATGGAAACGTGTGTGAGGTTGGAAGCATTTCACTAACACTTCATTTATTCAGCTATTCGGGACCACAGTGCTGGTTAAAAACAATGACACAACACACAAAAAAAGTTTTGGTGAGCCAGTTTTCTGGAGTTTAAATGGTGTTTTTAACACACTCTACGCTCCAGAGAATTCTGTGCAACATTTCCAGACTGCTGACAATTTTTACGACCTCAAGGGGGAATTTTGCAGGACGTTTATGAGTAGATCCTTAAAAACTGCACGGGACAAAATTCACAAAGCATCTTCCATTAGTATAATATAGAATGTTATCATTAAGGCACAGACCTTTAAATCAGAGATACGGCAAACATTTTTTGTGTGCTTCGCCATCACAAAAACCATTTTTTCTGATTTGGAATGGAATGTGCTTTGCAAGCGGGATAACAATAGTCCGTCGCGTGCTTTGTAAAAGTGGGAAGTGTGGTCTAGAGATACAAAAGAAACATACAAACAGTATTTTCACCCGTTTATTCATTTTATTCCATTTATTCCTCTGCTTTCCCTCAGAGGAGGAGGGGTTTCTGGGAAAATCACTGATGGTCCAAACAGGCTGCACTGCACTATAGTCCCTTTGTTGCCCCCCCCCACACACACCCAGCACTGCACAAGACAGCCCTCAGCCTCAGCATTTGCACAAATGTTTAGAAAGGCCACGGGACATTTTCGGAAATATTCAGTAGCTTAGTTCATGCTTTTACTTGTTTTTTTTTAAACCAGCTAAAATTCAGCCAGTCACTCAACCCTAATATTTTAGCTAAGCTGTTCCAGTCAAGTCCTTTTTTGAGACAACAAAATCAGTTTTCAGCACTGTTAGGAGCAGAAGAATGTACTATAAGTAATGACAGGGATTTGGGTTTTCTGCAACGTTCTTAGCCTAAATATATTCAATAAAATATCTAAAGGTGGGTGGCATGGTGGTGCAGCAGGTCCCACGAACATCTTACAGCACCTGGACTGTACGGTCAAATGCAGCTTTACACCCCGTTCACTCTGTCTGGTATGTGTACGTTCTTCTCACGTTCCCTCTTGCAGTCCAAAGGTGTTTTGGTGATTACGGTTTGCCTGTGGAGTTTTACTGTGTGTACCAACCCCAACAATGGGCTTGGACCAAATTCAGGGTGGGTCCTGCCTCATGACATGCGCGTCTAGCACAAACTTTTGGCAAAGTGTTTGTACTCAGTAATGCAGTGTGATATCGAATTCCGCTGTGGCAAAAAGTTTGCCTTGGCTAAAGTGCCCATAGAAGAAAAGAGGTATTTATACATTGGTTCCTCTCCTGGCACCTCCCTGATCAAGATAAAGCAGTTATGGATAATGGGTTGTTCCTTTCCTAAGAACATGTATTGGCTAGAAATTGAGCGAGCTGCTAGGCCATCGGATGCTGCGGTCCATGTGGAAATAAGGCAGCGAAGCACATGCCTGTGTTCCTCTTTGGCATTATTTTCCAGGGATGTTGGCTTTTAGCAGGTAAACTTTTTGGTGCCACATTGTCGTTCTGCAGCCGGTGTTCCTGCCCCGACTCGAATGTATACTTTACTAGGACTCATCAGTCAAGCTGAGTTTACACAGTGAGACACATTTCAGTGTGTAGCACTACAGCTATGTAAACACAGCACACTCACTGGGCCCCTGGCTGTTTCTGCTGCAGCAAGTCTCAACGCCAGCCAAGGGATGCATCTTTTCCATCTTCAAATCGCCCAAATCATTTTCGTTCCCCAATTTCCCCTGCAAAAGTTATTTTAAAAATATCAGCTCAACGTATACTTTGGAAGCACATTTTTGATTTCAGCGTCTCTCAACGTGTTATTTCCCCCGAAGGAAATACAGCCGAAAGACATCTCACGTGGGGGCGCGAGATGCTCCGGACCGCGGCGCTTCCTCAACATCTGTGATTTGCGGGTCCCGAGAATTAAACAAAATAAGTCATTTGTTCAGACAAAACCAATATTCTGTTGCGGAAGGGATCCAGGCGGGGTCAGGAAAAGTGCTTTCACGCAAAACACGGGAACTTTTCAGGTTCCTGTATTTTCTGTGGAACACTGAAATCGATTATGGGAAATGCCTTTGGCATCTCTACACGTTGCCCCCGTTTCCCAAAATAAATTGATCCATTTCCTCGCACTGCAACGTGTCATAATTGAAACGGTTTTACTTATTTGCACGATGACAGCCGGGCAAATGTACAGACACAGGAAAGCTCTGGCTCAACTTAAACAAGCATCACTATCGAGCAACTAAGGCTTAAGATGAGATAAGAACAACTAATAAAACAATATATATATATATTGCACCCTAAGGTCAAAGATGACCTAAAAGTTTATTTAGGTTATAATGACTTTTTTTCTTTTTCTAACCTCTTTTTCACGGACCGATGTTAGTCGATTATCACCCAGTAGCTACAACACAGCAAACACAACATGTTTTTTTTTTCAGCAGGGAGGATTAAATCCTCTCCAGTTGCAAAGCGCTTCTTAGCTTTGACAGTTCTGTGGGCCACGATATACGATTCCCTCAGTGTAGCTATGTTCTACGCAGATGACAAACACCTCAGCAGCTTCTGTTGCCCATCTGGCTCGCGTTCATTTTCTCCTTTCATTGGTCTCTCTGTGGGACGACGGGGCTTGGTTCTGAAGTGTCCGAAAAGATCCGATGCCATCATCGCCTCATCGGGAAAGAATTCCCGCACGCAACACGCACATTTGATACTGCGCCTGAGAATCTGAGTTGATAAGAACAAATCCACAGAATTAAGCATGATGGCACACACTTTCCACTGAAAGTTGTCTGCTTGTTTAGCCCCCCCCCCAGATGGCGTTACCTTCATTGTTTATGTGAGCAGACCGGAACAAACAATTCAATGACGTCAGTGACCACTCATCACAAGACAAAAACAAGTCAGCTACTACTGGCTTATATTGTGCAAGTTCTGCATCTATAAACCACCTACGTAAGGTGGAATCTCATAAATCGGAGACATAGTTAGCACTGCAGTACCACTTTGAAAACCTCATTTGCTTTGTAAATCATTAAAGGGCATTAAATTTCACTCATACGAGTCAAAAACTCATATCTCAGATACCTTTCTTCTAGTTTTTTACAACTTTCTTTCCTCTTTTCATACAGATATTGTACGGTATTTTTAAGTAAAACTGGAAAAAGTCTGGTTTTGTCTTTTCGGGCTCTAAGACAACAAAAATAAACGTTTTCAAACGGGACGGTGACTTCTCATACCCACTGTATCCACAGCCGTGATATGTGCTGTCAAGGACTATGGGCATGAAGTGCCCACTCATTTGGTGCAGTGTAGTGGGTCCAGAGGTTGCTTTCAGCTTCCAAAGATAGAAGTTTGAATCCCATCTCCTAATGCAGTAACCTTGATGAAGGTACTTCCCCTGAATTGCTTCAGTAAGTATTACCAAAGTTTATTAAGGGGTAACGTTTTGTAAGCTTCTATGGAGAAGAGCATCAGCTAGTCATGCATTCATGTAAAGCTGTCAAGAATGGTCCCGGTTGCAGTAAGTCTTGTCACTTTTGACTACAAGACAGCACACACATGGGTCCAGATTTGGAAACCAAAGTGTGAAAATGCCAAAAAAGATTTTTGCTCATCCTCTATGAAAAATAACATTAGTCAAAATAATAAAACGATGGCGCCAGAACCTTTTCCATATCTTCTTGTTTATAAGGTTGTGGGTGGGGGGGTTCTAGTTTGATCTCTGTATTGTCAAAAAAATCAGACACAGAGCAGCAGGTCTCTTTCCCTTTGTACAAAGTCACATTTCTGTTGTGAACATGAAGCACTCCACACTGCGCCGTTTCTGAGATGACAGCTCAGAAAACCATCACAGACCTACCCTGTGGAACTAGATGCAACATGTGAGCTCATGTGAACTTGTTGAAGTTAATGTCCACAAAACTACGCGCTGCAGTAAATAAAATCTAAGAATGGCTGCTGCCTCACAGAGCCAGTATACCGATACATGTTGCACACACTCAGGGCTCGCAACCACAGCTACGTCATACGGCAGCCACGCTTCGCAGTTAAACTTTTTTATACCGTGTATAAAGTAATAAAGGTAACATAAAAACGTTTTTTTCAAAGAAAAGAATTTCTGCAACTTTCAGCTGTTTTTATTTCATCTTAAAGCACATATAGCAAGGAGCTACATTACATTGGTAAGCTCTTCAGATGCTTTTCTCTGACAATGTAAGCAGATGAAAGAGAGCTGTGAATTAGGATGGTTAAAACCTCAGTAAGTCTCAACTCATAGTTCTCACTGCCTTTGCGGCACATCCCCTTTCCACAAATACTCAGTGTTTTTCTACTCGGTACTTGCGGAACTTTGGTGCATTGTGTAATACTTAAAACAACATGTTTTATTACACTGCGACATTCTTTATTTTGAGAAAAAGGCTTTACTCTGCTTTATAACGTTGTTGCTGTACCTCACTGAAACAAAGGATTTTTTTTAATTTCGGCTGTTAAGTCTGATAGAAAAAGAGCTTTTTAGTGGTCAACACACCTTGTTTCTGTCAGTCTAGGTGTGTAATAATTTAACATGTGCTAAACCTTTTCAACACATTTATACATAAGCAATGTTATTCACATTAGCAGTGCAACTACAAACTCAAAGCAAGTTGCATTTTTATGTATGTTCCTGAATGCATTCCAGGGTTTGAGGTCAGTTCACAATTGTTCACAATATTCAAATATAGTTATTTTTGTAAACACAAACACAGACCAACAAGATCGATTACCAACAGTCTGACCTATTGCAGTAAGAAAGAACAATGGCAGCAAACGGTAATATAGTGCATCTTGTTCCATTGTACATATCACTGCGTGTTAAACAGTTGCTGTTTATTCTGACGTCTAGCGAAAATGTTTATTGAGACACTCAGAGTACTCTACACATCAGGTATGCTAAAGTATCTTTTTTTTCTCCTTTTTAACATTTACTATTTAAAATAATGGCAGTTTCAAAGTATCAAAATAAGATTAATTTGCAGGTATTTGAGATGGTTTTCAGAAACCAGTTGTTTTGTATTAAATATTAATGAGAAGTGCTACTACTACCAGTTTTGTCTACTCTTGTGTGAACGCAAACACTGGAACTAAAATGAAATTCAGAACCAGTGATTCATATTGCAGTGTATCCCCAAGCAGCATGTAAGGCCCATTATCTGCTTTTTAATGTATAGCCATAGAAGTGTCCTGGCATGATCTACTCATCCACACTGATCCACCACACCGTGTTGACAGCAGTACAATAGCTGCGCTGACGTCTGGAATTTGGAAAATAAGTAAGCACTGCCTCCTTGTGGATATATCACGAGGGAAAACCACACAAATGTACTACCTGTGACAATAAAAATAACAGAAAAGAAAATACAAATAAATAAACCAATTAAAATAAATTAATACGATTATATGGACGGTGTGTTACATTATAAAATGTTTCATAAAAATACCGATATCTACAGCTACATAAAATGTTTATCGGAAAATGTACTTTCTTGCTAGTGACCATTGGAAAGAAAACCAAAAACAGAAACATTCTACTAATTCATACAGTGATTCATGCGAACGTTAGTGTTCCGTATATGGATGGCCTATGGTTAGAAATTGGTGAGTTAGAGGAAGCAACTACTGCCTCGACAGGCCAAAGCGGTGCAGGTCTCCATCCCACTCGAAGCTGATTGTCCAATAACTAGTTAAGTCACATTCCAACACACATCTTACTGCGAACTGAACTGACCGATTAAAGCCAAGTAATAAGAATGCAGAACCATCTCAGCCTCCCTGACACTGGCAGAACAACAGAACAGGTTCCTCTCAAACATCCGCACCGGTACAATGCAATGGTACAAACAAGTTCCTCTCAAACATCACACCAGGCATAGCTGGAATAGAGGCGGGAGCACAGCTAGCTGGCACTCTGTACCCACCTCCATCACCAGTGGCAAAACTGGCTGCCATTCCTTGACGTCCTGCATACAGGCCAAATACAAGTCCTTGTTTCCAAAGCAAAAAAGTCAAACAGAACAGGGTGGGTGCATCTCGACCGGATCTGGACCATCGACAAACATCTCACTGACAAGTTCGTCTCGTGCCCCAGTCCTGCTCCTACTGGTTGTTCTCAAAAAACATGAAATCCTATGAGAAAAAACATCACACAGCATATATTAACAAGGATGACACAGAGCTGACAGTCAGATGTACTTTTCAGAGCCATAAATGTATGAACACGAAAGTCACGATTTTACTTCATTTGTATGCACTCAGTTCCCAGGAATTCTTAAAATTCAATAATTCACTTTTACATGCTCATCTCCCCCGTTGTCAGCTGTACAATCGGACAATTTGTAATATAAATGCCGAGGATATAAGGGCACGTGTCAGTTTCACAGACATCAGTAGCGAGTTGCCTTACACAGCTTGCTGCTGCATTTATTCATTTTTCACGGATGTGCATCATAAACTCACTACTGATGAGACTCAAAATGTGGGCAGGATGGAGGAAAAAAACAAAACCACCAGCAGACTCACAATAAGGAAGCAAGCGCCGATCATCACTGCCTTCATCCTCACGTCCAGGTCCATCGGAAACTGGATTCCAAAGTTGTCCGTGTCTGTGAAGACCTCTCGCAGGAGCCCCGTCCACTGCTTACTGATCTTCCCAATTTTGCTGACTTCGTCCATGGTTATAATCTGCCATTTGTATGATTTACGTCAAACAACACGAACATTCATAGCAGTAAATTTACTGACCCACACAACCACCTGCTGGGCCAGTGTGACGCAGAGGATCTTTTTGAAATTTTTAAAGGTACAGTGAAATTCCACAATTCATTCAGGGATGTTTCTATAGCATTTTTATTTTATATCAATTGACTTTGCATGCGAACTTCTTCATATAATTTGAATGTAATTTAATTTTATCGGCGTTTTTTCCCCACATTTTATCTGTAACCTAGGATTTGTGAAAATCCTCTGCGTTCAGAATCGTTATATAAGAATAAATTCTATGATATTGTACGGTTATACACAAGTATATTATAATTTTACCAGTTTACATAGCTGGTTATCTTTCATCGAACAATTCAGGTGAAGCACCTAGTTCAAGCGTACAGAAACAGAAGCCCCTGTGCGACTTGATCGGACAGCATTCAAGTTACATGGGGGTCACCTGCTGGGCCTTTTTTACCTCAAAGTCCACGTCAGGTAGGCAGCTCCACCCACAGAAGGGCCCGTGCAGTTTCAGCACCGGTTCCCTGTTCTCATTCTCGATGATGAACCGAGGGAAGAAAGGGTGCCACTGCTGAAGGACGTACCCCACTGTGTTGCCTGGGGGCGACTGCACCTCCAGCTGCATGTGGGGAGAAGCGGACGTAAGACTTAGGTTTGAACGAACAATACTATATGTGAACAAACTAGGTGGGACTCACAGCTGGTCAGAACTGTCAGTCCATGTGTTCTGGACATGCTGTGTGAACCAGCCTGGATTGTGGTGCTTTATCTGTTTCCATCAAGTTAAAGTCTCAAAGGGAACCTCTTTCTGACCCACTTCTCTCCACACCTCCTAACTTGTGGGCCAACATTAATCTTTTATATCTGTTGTCCACAGGACAGTTATATTTCACCTGTTCCAACAATTTTTCCACTTGAAAATTTTTGGAATATATCAGAGCAATAAAAAAAATTGTATCTGGCATTGAAATATCTGTAAACATTCAGGAAGTCAACTCATTTATTATTCACAAGTTTACCAATTACATTTCCTACGTGATACGATTTGCAAACAACTTCAACCAAGTCCGGCGTATGTTAGCATATGGTTCGAATGAGGGCACTTTCAGTTTTAGAGGCCAGGAATCAATTCTTTTTGTGAAGATATAAATGTTTCTTTATGCCATTGTTATTTTTTTCCCGTCTTCCACAGTTGGACCCTCTTACTATAAAAAAGCGGTGACCATAAATTGCCTGTTTACTTTATGAGCCACAAGTTGTGTGTCATTTTAAGGATGCAGTACTACTAACAATGCTTCCTTAAATGAGATCACGCAAAATAGAACAAAACCGGGGGCTATTCTGTTTTATTTTTGCGAAATATGGGCGCTTTCGACTGCCTAAAAGGATATCCCTTAAAGATTGTGACAAATGTTTTGGTTCCTGGTTTTTATTTTTAACTTGGGGAGAAGGGATCCTGAACTGCGGGCAGGATCTCTAACTGTGGAACGTTGAACCCCCAGTCCTTCTCAGTCACCTGCTAACATTGCAGGACTGGTCCCATTTCGCGCCCTACAAGCGAGATGCACCGCTTACCTGATTCTAGCTTAGATACTCGGCACGTCCCAGGTCAAGAAGCTGTAGTGTTAGAAAGTTAAAAAGTAATAACACATTCTCGCCAAACTTTTTCACTATTTAAGTTGTATTTAGTACAGCCCTAGTCAAGTGGAAAGGGGAAAAAACACCGAGTGTGTGTGTGCGTGCGTGTGTTTGAATACGCAAAAAGTTGTGTTGAGAAATACCTCTGTGCCAAATTTCAAGTCTGTAACTTGAAAAACAGACACAGAATTCAGCTCTATAGATGTCCTGCTGAAGTGTAAGTTGTGTGCGTGCTGCCCCATGCAGCGCTGCACATGCTGTAATGTGTTTTACAGTATTTTAGTGATATTTGTGAAAATTGAATTGTGGTTTTAGTGCTGGGGAAGCATCGTGATTTTTTCCATTTAAAATAATGGGAAATATGTTCCTGTTATCTGATTTTTCGTCCTCCGGTCTTTTTTCAGGAAAGAATTGGAGTCGGATAACAACGGTTGCCTATGTGATCATAAAAAGCATAAAGATGGTTGAAACTGACACTGTACAAAACTGACTACAATGAACCGAGAAAGACCTGGACGATGAGTCACTTATTAACCCCAGCAGGAGGTCAGGAGTCAATCGTGTAATATCCGAATCTGTGTTATTGTAGGGTTTTAAAGTAATACAGATGGGATGATTCTTTGACTGTATTCTTCAGCTTACAAGTCAACATGTACAACTACTGCGGTATTTGCCTGACGCATTTCTGACCGCCCTCAGCGTCCTCATTTAATGAGCACGTAACACAACAGTAACCGAATGAGCGAGAACATCCCTCGGGCAATCATACCTCCTGCAGACAGCAAGGGAAAAAGCAGGACATGCACTTGAGCGGGCGGGTCACAGTGATGACTTCGTGGCCGAAGTTATCCAGCACGCGGATGTTGAAGGAGCGCAGTGGCCCGCAGCACTGCCGGCTCAGACAGTCGTTCTCCTCCACCGCGTAGAACACGTTCTGGCCCATCGAGTTGCGAATCTCATACTTGTTGTTGCTTTCAAAACCTGCGAGAGCTGCAAACACCACCAAGGAGGACGTGACATGTGTTTTTTTTTTTTTTTTTTTTAAACTGTGGTTGGTCTGTGGTCTTAGGGTACGTCTTTCAATTTCTACAACTTCCATGTCATAGGTACACACACCATATTTTCTGGACTGTAAGTGACAACTTTTGTCTGGCCTCGTGGGCTAGTGTGACTTATACTCCGATGCAACATATACAATAAAAAAAAAAAAACTACATACAAAAAAATACATACAAGAAAAACTATTACAGAATAAAGTTACATATTCATCTGTGTGTGAGACCTGTTTTTAAATTGCTCTACAGGGAGTTGTTATGAGTATGAATGCATGCATGGCCTGGAGTTCACATTCAGTGCATTGTGGACCTACTGGCAACATACCTGGTATGTACAACTTACACTCCAGTGTTACTTTAGCTGCTTTTTTGCCAAGTATGTGCATTTTTCGGCAACTTATAGTCCAAAAAATATGGCACATAGAAATTATATCCTACAAAACCAAAAACGTGCATAATCATCCCAGAGGCAACAGCAATGTCTCGACATCCAGAATGCTATTTCATGTTTACAAAAAATACCTTCTATAAGTTCAACCTTCTGTTTTATCAGAAGCTGATCAACCTGTGTGAGCAAAGAAAAGGAAAAAAAAAATCCAAAGTCAATGTCATGCTAACATTTGCATGGTGTGCCATGTATATCCATTAAAGCCTATTAATGCATAAGAGTGTACGAGGTTTGCTCAAGGTCAGTAGAATGGTCAATGTACCTTTGCTGACTGTACGCGATCTGTCACAAGCTTGTGCATTTCATATTCGACCAAGATGAGTGACAGTTTGCAGTCTTTTGTTGTGTACAATATGTTTACAAAGGGATCAAAGCACATAAGCATGTTTGCATCTTTTGTCAAAAATGTTGTCAATCGCCTTCTGCAACGTGAGAGATGATTCGGTACCTCTAGGCTCACCTGATATTGCCCCTGTGACATTTTCCTTTTTCCAAAAAGAAAGAAGAGGGGAAAAAATCGTCAGTAGCAAAGTTAACATTGTCACACTAACAACTGCATAGTATGACACAGTTCAGTAATATTTTTATTTTTGGAAAAAGGAAAAAGTCGCAGGGGGCAATGCTGGGTGAGTATGAAGGCTTCTGAACTTGGCTGATTTGGTGATTTCCAAGGACCTGCTACAAAAGTTATAAACCATCCTTACATCATCATTAACTGTTAGCATAGGCAGAATCATGTCAGTGCAGTCTATCTTGGAATCCCTAGGCTATGAAGCTACACCCTGGATGGGACAGCAGGACATCACAGTGTGTGACGCGTGCAAACCCTTTGCTCTGGTTTATGTGGCCATCTTAAACATGACGCGTGACAAGCGGCTGCAAGCGCATCACTCGTCTTGAGCAAATGTGAAATGGAACAAGCCTGTTACTTGTCACACGCAGTCAGCAAAGGTCTAATGACCCGCCACCCCTTCCACAGTCCCAAAGTACATCACCATCCAGTGGCAACGTTATCAGTCCTGATACTTTTTGAACAGACCTTGTGTGTATAACAGACATATACACTAATACTTTGGCAAATAGTATTTCAAGGCAAATTCTGGATACCCCTAACTTACACAGCAAACACGTTGTCATCATTACTAACTTTTCACACCTAAGAGAAGAAAAGAGAACGCCTACTGTTTAAGTAATAATACTGACTGCTGGAGTACATTTACTTGGTTTTAGTCACGCATACAGAAGGACTTACCTGTGTCAGGTACTCCAGCCCAGGGGGACAGCCCGGAATGGGGGGGTTTGGTACCATATACATATTCATGTCTGTGAATGTGGAGTAGAACAAACTGGTTGGTTGCGCAAATTATTAGAGATTCATAGCAGGAAAAACAATAAACAACCGTCCTACAGCCTGGATTTTGAGGGGGGGGGGGTCTATTTATTCTATTGAGCTCAGCTCAGCTCAGCACAGCCCTTTCTCGTCATTTAAGTTAGTAGCAAGTAAGAGTTTAATTTATGAGAACTAACTTTCTGAGTAGATTTTCATGAACGAATTATACTTATGTACAGCGAGGCTGCATCATAATTTGCTTTCTACCTTCACGTGGAGACAAAAACTCAAAACTAGAAGAGCTGGTTACTAGTCTGTGGCCAAAATATACAGAAGAGAATACTGTGTTGCCACAGTGATATCATAATAAAGCTGTAGTGATGTCACAGTGAACGTTGGTGATGTCACACTAATCTCACAGTGCCATAATAAAGTGAGGGATGTCACGGTAACCGTGACGTCACACTACTGGTAAAACGCTGGCATCGCATGGATATTAGTTCCTATTATTTTAAGTTGCATTCATTACTATAGTACAGTATGCCTTTTGTTTGCAGCATGTATGTAATGTTTTGTCACCTGTTTTATATGTAGCTTTGCCTTCATTTGTCACGAGTCCGTTTCCAGGACAAAGTGCTACATTACAAGAAACTGCACTGTATCTTACAGAAACGTCACAATACTGGACTAATGTTACAGTATTGCTACGGAGATGTTATGGTGGAATTAAAGAACAACTGCAGTGTTGGTTTCCTAGTCCATTAAACATTTTACATTGCAGTTATTATTCGTTCACTGTGATTTAAAGGGGGTGTGTAAACATCTGCGGGAAACCGTGTATTGTGGCCCACGCAAATATAAATCCACCTCGGTTTAACCATTTTATGTACACGCAAAACGATGTGCGCATATGGAGAAAACGGAATGACATGTTTACGGTGCAATAAAAAGCACTGAGCTCACAGCCGTCAAGAAGCAGCCGCCCACGGTGATGTAGCGTCTAGTTATTATTGTTTCTTCCTCACACAGAGTCCTATTTGAAACAACTTCCAGCAATAAACCACGAAATATGTGAGCAGAGCGGCAGACGGACGTGTAGAAAGAGGGGCCTAGAGCCGCACACCGAGCCGCCTTACGACACTCACCAGTGTTGCCAGCAGCGCTCGGCGGGGACGGACAGCGGATCGAGCCTCGGCTCTCTACCGAACCCCACGGCGCAGGTGCCGAGCTCGCGCTCGAACCAGCCCAGATCCTGAGCTCTCATTGGTCCCGTGTCATCGCGATGCACCGGGACATGTGATACCCGGATTATCGGCTTGTCACGCTCAGACATGCGGGGCAGAAACTTGCGCTGATGCTTATTTGTATTTAACTACAAACGGATGAGGAAGCAGTTAAAGAAACGGAAAACTATTACAGAAATTAAAAATATATAGACATATATAGACTGGTCCGGCGTATGCGGCGCGCTCATTGGCAGACCGAACCTCTTCCAGTCTGCACGAGCTCTCACTTTATTGGTCAGGGCACAGCCTGGCCGAATTTTCATTGGCTCCTGTTTTGAGCCGCACAACAGGTGACAGATATATAGACGTTTATTGTAGTGTCCAGTTTATTATAAACACACATCAGTTTGGATGTACAGTTAATACACAGAAACACACGCAAAACTCTTTTTCCTGGGAAATGATGCAAGTAATCTCACGTGAATTGCTATGCTTAAGATTTTCAAACTAAAGGTTTTTACATACATCAGTATAATCTCTTTCACGGAATTCAGACGTTTTGTGCCTTCCCAGATAACCCCTATAAGAAAATTCCGTCTGGATGTGGCTCAGAAAGCGATCTAGCAAAGGTGGTTTGTGATTTGCTGATCACAAAATAATTTTACAGTGGAGAAACAGGGGCTTTCATGATTCATTTCTTCACTCATTCATCCACACTCCTGTTAACTGCTTATCAGGGTTGTGGCAGTTTGAAACCCACCCCAGAAACATGGAGCGCTAGGAAAAGAGGGTAAACTCTGGCCTGGACACCAGTTCATAGCAGTGTGGCCACACACACAAACTTATTCACTTATATCCATGCTATGGGAAATTTAGTGTGTCTGAAACATGTGTCTGTGGACTGTGGGAGGAAAGCAAAGCATCCAGTGGAAAGCCACCAAGATAAGGAAAGAACGTGCAAACTATTATATCTAGGGCCTTTTCTGTGTTAAATTTATAGGTTATTTTTGGGTGTTACCTGCATTGAGGTTCACTTGCTGCAATCCTTTGGTCTGTGAGCATTGCCAGAAGTTTCATCAAAGTCTCATTTTCCTTGATCAGAGTTCAGTATAAAATTGTTGTATATCACTAAACATTTACATTAAACAAACTGAATAATATAATAATATCCATACTTCTGCCAGTATCTGAGTTGTATTAGTACATGTAAATAGAAATATTTAGTTGTATTTTTAGTAAAACACAAGTAAGGAAGTAATGAAGGATGTTTGGTTGCATAACCTTTAGATAACCTGGTTGTTACGGATTAGATTCCAAAACACAAGCAAAGATTTCACAGTTGAAACTTAATTTGAAATACTTTCTCTAAATGTCACGTTTTATACTATAGGGATCGGTGATTTACACTTACATAAATAATTATACTGTGCACCTGGAAAGGTCTAAAAGCATACGCAATCTTATACAATCATATTTTACAGTTATTACCATGTTTTGTAATTTACAATCCAAAGCATAAATTCAAGCACAAACTGAAAGTGTGTCATTATCTGAAGTGCATTACTTCTGCAGTATTTGAGAGGTAGAATGAATAATAATAGCGTAAAAAGAAATAAAACATAAGTTAAACACAGAAAATTTGAGATATAAAAATTTATGACATGAAATACATAAGATTTTTTGTTTGTGTATTGCTATGAGTATAAACAAATCCAATTAAAAATCATACAAACAGAAATTCTGGCCCAAAAATAATGTGTTAGTGTCTGAAAATGAATCAAATTACAAATGAAATTGAATCACTTTCAAAATGACAGCAGAAGGATTATTATGGATAATTTAAATAATAAATGATTCTCTAGGACAAAATCATTGATTTCTCTAGAATACTCTAATGACAAGACATTAAGCTTGTGCCCCAGACAGGAAAGCATTTCAGATGGCAATACAAAAGTAGAGGCATTTTGAACCGATACAGTAACTATTATCGTTATTCGAGCTTTTCCGGCAGTTTAAAAAAAAAAACTTAAATTTTGCCCTTGCAAAGGAACTTACTATGATGCATACATCGCTTTCACTGTAAACATCCTGTACATGTCTAATCGATGAAGTAAAACTTGCAGCTTATTAGAATTTCGGCAGAACTAAACCAGTCACAATTTGCCAGTTTAACTGTTTACACACATGCCGACAGCTATGCTGTGTGCTAGTTTACATTATAGGCCATAAACAACACTTCATTTCCATTCTGAGAGAGACAACAATTATTCCTTGACTTAGTCGTGACATTTTTTCTCCCTTATAAGAGCCAACAAAAACAATCTAGAAGCTGTTACGAAAGCAAGACTAACTGTAAAAATTATTAAAAGCTTTAGACATAACTAACATTCCACAGTGTAAAAAAGGTGTCTCCACTGATGCTAGAAGCATCTAGACCGCAAGAATGAAAGCTGCTCTGAAGAAGCACAGCATTAAACAGCATTTAAAAGCTTTAAAATATATATATATTTTTAAACGTCGCTGTGTACCGCATATTCTTTCTGGAGGAAAGTTTTCAAATTTAAAATTTTCTTCCCCATTTTTTGCTTACGGGTACCACGTATTTCACAGTGGACTTGCTCCTAATATTTACGCCCTCCTTGGCTTTAGGCAGAATAGCGTTTATTTAATAACTGTTTATTGTCTTGCCCTCGCTATACTTTACTCTCATTCACCCTCCTTCGGTACCGGCTTGTCCTGATCAGGGCTGTGGTGGTCTGGAACTCATCCTGGAGTCATTACTCGCTAGGCTAGTATGGGTTCAACCAGGATGGGATGCGAATCCACTGCAGGGCGGCCACACGGTCACACATAAATACGCACATGCGACAGGCAACTTATAGTCCCCAGTTAACACGTGAAAGACACGTCTGTGGATGGAAAACCACACAGACACGGGGAGAACATGCAACCTCCACGCCGACTGGGCCACATTTGAACCTACAGCCTAACAGCTCAGCGCAACTGGCTGCACTGCCACGGTGCCGCTCTTCGTGTGTTTGTTTGTCGCATGGAAGCAACAAAAAAAATTCTGTTTA
This sequence comes from Arapaima gigas, assembly GCA_900497675.1. Taxonomy (NCBI): domain Eukaryota; kingdom Metazoa; phylum Chordata; class Actinopteri; order Osteoglossiformes; family Osteoglossidae; genus Arapaima; species Arapaima gigas. The sequence goes on along the minus strand of UFQX01000325.1, from coordinate 867,399 downwards.
TGTGTCAGGGCGTTACTCTTCTTGAATCCCTGCATGTAAGTGTGGGCAAAATCTGTTTTTAAGAAACAAAGGGATATTGTGGCGTAGAAAAGGACAGGATTATCAAAAATTCCCTCTCACTGAGGCTGTCATGTGCACCATGTAGCGAGCAAAGGAAATATGAATATTTAAAATCTTCAGCTTCAGTACTTTCATCTTTTGCCTCATTATGCGAGCGCCCCGCTACAACATATTCATCTTGTACTTTTGAAGAATAACAGAGAAAGGCTGAAATATGGAAGATAATGCATTTTTTTGCATAAATGTAAGGCTGCATACATGTTTTAGCAGTGCATCTTCTCAGCATGGAATGACCAAGTCAAGCTTCTTGAGATGATTGTTTTGAAGCACAGATGACCTGAAACCTTTGCTGATTTCTAGTGAATGGCATACAGAACAAAGTATTGTGTGCAGAAGTACAAGGCAGCGATTTACTTGCTGTGTCTTGGCTATCTATGGCTGGACAGTTTGGCCCACACTGGCACCCAGCCACAGTTGCCAAGGCAACCTTATAATTGTTCTGAATTGAATCCAGACACGGCAGGATACCTCAGAGGCGTTATGGGTGTCAAAGGAAGCATGAAATAACAGAATATGGTGAAATAAGGGAATACACCGAGATCTGTACGTCAAGCCGCTCGGCTTCATACGAGCCTGTTTGGCGACAACGATTACGTGTTTGTGAAAAACAAAGTTAATTTTTGGAAGAATATATTTGTGTAATTTGAGCTTCTGTCCCCCGAAACAAAGAGCGGTAGAAAAAAGTACGCGTTTATGGTTGAACTTGCTCGTATTTCTTAGTTTCCATTCAATGGCTGCTATTGTAGTAAAAATTACATCACGTTTTTGGTAGGTTGTTACAGTGAGGATAACAGCGTGCCAGCAGACCTTAAAGAAATATCTGACAAGCCTTTAATGCAGATATACGATATGGATACCAGTCAAACAGAAACAATTTTGGTCGAATATTACCACCTCTTTCGTACCTGTTGTGATTTTATCCTACCGGCAGCAGAAAAGCTTATTTAGTCGATAAACCACAGCGAAAACTGAGAGATTGAAATAATCTGAATAAAAGTAAGATTAATTAGCTGGCAGTTAATATAATCATTTTCAAGATATATGTGACAGTCGCGACTTTTCCTTTTTTAGCATAACTGAGTGATGCTACCTGCAGGCTGGGGTTTGATCTCATATTGAAAACCACACTCTGTAGGTCTTCCACCATAATTTATGACCTGTTAATGCAAGTCCACTGGGTGAGAAAAGAGTGTGATTATCATTAAAGACATAAATAGGGCTGGTTTTAAAACTGTTAATGATGTATTAGTCCTCTACCCAAACACTGCAAATAACTACTTGCTAAAAGCTATCATTTATAGTTGGGAATGTGGGATCTTATGCTGAAAGCCGCTGCCAAAGTCTCGGTAAATATAGTATCTATCTATCTATCTATCTATCTATCTATCTATCTATCTATCTATCTAATTTACAGTAACAGCATACAAGTAAATACCACATACTTTATAAACCTACTAGATATAATGAGCTTATTGCAGTTAGTTCAACTTGTTGGCCTTTACAGATCACCTTAGCAGTCCCTGCTGTAGATCTCCTGGTGCGAGAGGGTGTCACTGGACCTACAGATGCTGCCAAAACAGGAACTCACAGAGTGCCAGATGTGGTCAGCAAACCACAAAGAGTTGAGGGTTACAGAGTAAGTTGGACTTGTTCTCTGCCGACACACTGACAGGTGGCGCTGTCACTAAAGCCTGCATCGCAGTCCTGAAATAATTTTCCCTTTAATTCAGGAATCTATTGGTGAATCGGGGTCATTGGATTTCCCTCCATACCCATCGCCTTCCTAACAGCATGCTACTCTTTTTCCTTGCCTTGGCCGATGTAGGAAAATACCAAAATTATTTCTATTTCTTCTTGATTTTTTTTCTTTTGCACCATTGCACATTCGCCGGCCTCATCAGATCTCATCAGACACACGAGGAAGAGTAGTGCCACGTAAAAAGCAAAGTAATCCATTAATCTTTAGAAAATAATCATTGCATTGATAACCTATAAATCCAAATAAAAACAGATAAAATTTTGAAAAACAGAAAAACTAAAACTTTCTTTTCAAATCAGCACATTCCTTTGCCCATCACCACTGCTTTTTTCCCGGCGAACAAGTAAACCATTATTTGTTTGCTCTTTATACGGCACTCCGCGCCTCCCTTAGGTTTCAGATGTGGGCCCTTTCAGTGCGAGGGGGTACTTTGCTGTGGGCTACCTGCTTCCTCTGTTATCGTGACTCGATTGCAAATAAGCAGCGAGTAACACGGTGTTTACGCGATTAACTTTCTTTGGTTCAAATAATGGACAGATTGCCTGTTACGCCCAACCAGGTCATTAACACTAATAGCTGTTGCTACCAGATGTTGATTCAGCGTGTGTTAACTGTCAGCAGTTTTAACTCGTCTATCCATCTCGGCACAAGAATAAAAACAATAGAGTCACTGTCCACAGTGGTCATCTGACCATGACATGGCAGGAGGTTTGAAGTGACCACAAAGAGTAGGCTTGTTCTCCAGCATCGGAAGCCTCTGGAGGAGCATCTGAGGTCTCCTTAGGAGAAGTTCAAAGAGCCCTGTCTCCCCATCTGTGTCGGGGAGGGCAACCTCGGGCTCGGGGCCATCTGCAGGCCACACGTCGTCCCTGGTGCTTGAAATAACAAAGGTGTAATTTTTCAAAGCCTACTGTCGGCCTCCCGCCACGGCTGCGGGACGGTGGGGAACTTCTGGACGCCTGGACCCGCCCCCCCAGGTCCCGTCCTTCTGTGAGGCACCTCTTTGAGGACATCATAACTGTGGCCTGTTTAACACGGGTTACTGCTGACTGGGGCTGATGAAACCTTCAAACACGTTTCATGGTCGCTGTTAGAATTCTCAAGGAGCAAGTCCATTAGAGAACTCTGGGAGCAATGAATGGACTTGATAGATAGAGGGCACTGCAGGCCCACGTTTCTCAACTGACATAAAATAAAGAAAACAATACGAAAAAAAAACGTCCATCTCCATTTTAGTTAGTGGTGCTGAACAAGGACCAGAGCCGGTGCTACAAAATGAGAGCTTTGCCTGTTTCGCACCGGTGACACAGAAGTCTGCGGTGTGATTTTTCACGGGGAACATGGCAAGAAACAGTCACCTAACAGCCTTACGCACCTAACAATATTACACACTACTCAAAACTGTCGTGTTGGCTCACTGTCCATGTCTGCGGTCAGCTGTGATATAAACAAGTGATGAACTGGTGCGGCAGGTAGATGAATTTTTAAAAAATCACGGCGACGCCGTCATTAATCGACACGGTCAGTCAACAAAGTGACAAACTCGCGGCTGAATATTTACAGTTTCACCCTTTACCCTCAATTGTTCTCTTCCAGGGAGAAATACGGCAAACGAAAATGATCAAACCAACAATTACAGGAAAAATATTCTTTAAAACACAACACTTTAAAGTGCAATGAGGGATTTTTTTTCCAAATTCTGTATGTCTATTTTGTGGCTATTTTTGTCAGTTCAAAAAAAAACAGAAAGCATCAATTAACTTTTAGCTTAATGTATATGATTATGAAATAAATATGAAATAAATATTGCATACTATTTAAAATGTTTAACAGTTGTTTACTTGGAAATCCAAATTTTAACATGTTTGGAATAGTTATGTCATGTAGTGACCATTTGTATGCTTTTCATTTTGTAAAATAACTTCAAGGGAAATGTTAATAGAATTAAATACTATTTTTGATTTTGCAGCACTAAAGAAAAATAAAATTATTCTCCTGAGATTTCCTCCCTGCTATTTTGATTTTGTGTCTCACCGGTTCACCGACAGTGACCCTAAAACACTGCAGTACAAATTGGAACAGTGTTATATGTTGCTTACTGAAAAAAGAAGAATGTGTCGGCTAAATAAATGGATAATATGTGCAAACGTACTTTAGCTGCATAAATGCACTTTTTAAATTTTGCTTCTAAACCAGTAAAAGAAAATCGATATGTATGGTGCAAAAATAAAGATTAAAAAAGAAACTTCGATTTAAATATACACAGTATGGTTTAAGTATTTAAAAATACTATTTTATACGTTTAATTCAACAGTAATTTCTTCACAATTAGACCAAAGCAGTTTCAAAATTAATTTTATGTCACTCTATCAGATAAACCACTGAATCTGTGTTGATACAGTAAACAAATAAAATTTTTCAGGTACAAACATAAAAAATATTTTTCAAAATGTTATAAACAATATTAAAAAATTTAGTACAGGTACCAAAAGTATACAATACTGACAAAATGACAGATAAAAACGGTTTGCCTTGGCTTTTTCTTTTAATTCTGACAGAGATTTTGATATGTAAAACCAATGCAAAGAAACAAAAAGAGCAGATTAAAATGGGTTATATGAAATATAAAAAATGCTGTTTCTTTAGTTGACAGATTTCCACGTGTGAGAATTATTAACAGGATTCAGGAGTAACGGCTTCATAGTGCAGCCTGGGTTTTCACCCCTGGATGGTTTCCCATGCTCTCGCACAAGTGGGAGTGTGTGTGTGTGTGTGTGTGTGTGTGTGTGTGTGTGTGTGTGTGTGTGTGTGCACGCTCTGCGGTCCTGTGGCTGTGGGAGTCCAGGCCTGTATTTTTTGGAAATGAGTCGCTGTAAGTTGTGTGTAAGCTGACCTCCTGGAAGTGAGAAGCACTCTGTTTCTTTTATGCATCACTGAAGAAGTGTGTTTGAAAAGAGAAGAACACTCAACAGCAACCACTCCAGCCTCAACTCTGAGCAAGTTTTCACTTTCTTCAAGTCACAAACTTAATTTTGTCAAATATGCCTCAAACATACATCTTCTAACACAGAATTGCAAAGCTACTTGCAGTGATTTACCTATTTATACAACAGGGTACATCAACCCAGGTGAAGGGCTTTGAACCTCCACCCTTAGACATGAAAGCAGCAGATGTAAACACTACACCACCTTCTACCCACCTGGGGTGGAGGGCTGTAGTTCTGTCCTTTACTCTACAGTACTGTACCTTGGTCTGTTACAGCCCCCATGGGTCAGACACCCTCGAAGATTAATTCTGAAATTAAACACGTGTGTTAAACACCAGACAGACGGGCTCATTTCCCATTGGTGTGTTGTTCAAAGACCACCGCAGCGCACACCCGAATCTGTTTATTACCAAACACCAAAAATGCAATATGACCATAAATCACATAAATCGATGACGATACCTATTTGTGTAAATAATTCATAAAGCAAGTTTGATTGAGCCGTCAGATGTTTATTACTTATGTTTAAGTTAATTAATTTCAGAGACAGGCTTTCGATAATTTCCCACAATAGATGGCATCGTAACATACAGATATTGATCCAAGCCCATAATAACCGAGGAGCAGCCACACATCTGCGCTCGGGACTGAAATACGACCCTCTGGTCCTGAGGAAAGTGGGAAATAGGAGAAAGCGTGGCCTGGCAGATCAATCTGTCTGCTGCGACATGCAGAACATCCGTCTATTTTTGTTATTCCTTAATCCAATTTATTTGGCCACGGCACGGACCGCTTGCACTTGTTGGAGGGGTTTTCGCACTTGCGTGATGGATGTTGCTGTCAAGAATGCCAAGGTCAATATGTGACATTTAGCAAAAAAAAAAAAAAAAAAAGAAAGCGCACACATTTCAAAGCGCCTTCCATATATCACTGCGCTGCGTCAACTGGGTCCTGCTCCTCCCCTTGTATTGGCATTAAATGAAAGGACAACTGCTGGGTTAATTCTTTTGTCCATCTGCACTTTTAAAATGCTTTGCGGACTTCCCAAAAGGCCGCTTGTCATACTGTGTGTGTGTGTGTGTGTGTGTGTGTGTGTGTGTTACCTCTTGTCTAACATGTAATAGGAGAACAGAGAGATTACGGTACATTTTATTTTAGTCTGAGGATGGAAAGACAAGCCTGGGATTTATGCTTTATGACTCTATTCCTTATAAACACATGAGTGTATGAAACCCTGCTGGAAATGCTGGTGTCTTGTTCATCGGCGGTGACCGTGAATAAAATCCTGCCCCGGCCCGATGACCCTAAACGCTGCTACCTGGAGTGTTAATCATGTTTCTGCTTCGTCATTATTCATATAACTTTGTCGCATTGTTTGCTAGCATGATTTTCACAAAGTTTTTACACAGGCAAAATTTATAAAACAAAAATTAGACCTTATCGCAAATATGAGGTATTTCGTCTGTGGCCGCCACGTCTTCGTGGGTTCGTCCAGGTTTGCTAAAATCACAACGGCATCTGTAATGCGCTTTTTGTCATCTTATAAATAAATGCATTACTTTCGCACGTTCACCGTGGAGAAGCATGGCCCTGCCATTTAATGATTTTTTTAAATATATTTTCTCTGAAGCATACATGACTTTAATACAGGACTCTTCTGAGAAACATTCGTTGTTGCTGAACAATACAATAAGTTGCCCAAGTACGTATCTGCTCTAAAAAATGACGTAGCAGTAGTATTAGCATCATTCTTCATTAGCTATGCCGGTGGTCCCTAATCCCACGGATGCAACCCGAATTATTATTAAGTATTCGAGTATTCAACCATAGTAAAATTTTCTGAAGATATTTTGACCGAATTTCTACATGAAGATAAGCGGAGAGCGCAGATACGTCTGAGTCCCGACTCTTGGTGAGCAACCTTACGTGATACACTGACCTTTCCTTTCCACGCAGAACAATATACCTGTGCCCGAGGGGTGAGGCGCGTAACGCTGGGCCCTGAAAAAGTGACTAACGTTTCCAGGCACCGCTGGCAAAAAGAAGAACTCACATCAGCGTGGATAAGTGCAGAATATTTCTTCTTACCCCTCCGCAGGCCTCCCCCCGGCACCCACTCCTCCTTCAAAGAATAAAAAAATAACACCCATAGTCTCGGAAAATGACTTCAATTAATAACCGCAATGTTAATCACTATTGCTCAGAACAAAAATCAAGCTGAGAAGTCCCTTGATGGAAATTTTTCTAATTGCTTTAACTATGGGGATGAATATTTCTTTCCGTGCAATTACTTACAGCTTAAAATTTAAGTGCACCATTGGCGGGGCTTAAAGGATTTTAATCATTCCTATTCATTTTTAATAGCCAACACTTAAAATGGCGGGTCACAAATAAACACGCGCAGCAGACTGAATGCTTACATGCTGCAGGTTGCGCTGACAGACTGGTACACGTTACTAATGCATGAGGTGGCCTTGCTGAATCTTATTCATTCCGGCTGTAATGGCTAATTGTGAGCTACCGGCTAGGGTGAGGGTCCCAGCAAGCCTTGCGATGTAGGCTGGAATAAAATTCCAGACTCCTGAAATGGATATTTATTTACCTTGGGCACTTTTCTCCAAAGATACTTACAGGTTCAAGCTATTTAAAATGTATTTTTCATAGCCTGGTGGAACGATTCGAGGGGAAGTACTCTAGTCAGGAACCATCTCCGTTCCATCCCTTGGCTCAAAACCCAGGCCAGTGTTTGCTAGGATCTGACTTGAGGGCACTTCCATCTATCTCTCTACCTTACTGAAGATCCCTACAGCAAGAGGTGGCATTCAAACCTGGCTCCTCCAAGTCCAAAGGCAGGGCCTAACTACTACACCCCCTGCTGGTCATGTTGGATATTTCTTATAAAATTTGATATATAATATATAACATTGTGCAAGGAATGGAATGCGGAGGAACACGTTCTTATACCACCGTGTTGCACGAGTGAGTTCTTGGGTTTGCCTTTGTTTTCCTTCCCCGCAACGCGCTCAACCGCAGCGGCGAGACACAGAAAGGCTGCCTCACTGTCCAGAGCGACTGCTTTTTTCGTGCCGCAGACGACTCCGTTTTGGCCAGGGCCAAGACTCGGCGGCAGCGGGCACGGCTGAGCGAGTCGGCACCCCAGGCCATAGGTCAGGCCCTCTGCGGGGCACCTTGGTCTGACGCACTACTTTGCTGGGCCTCGCTTGAGGCTCACTGAGGCCAAGGACCCCCGAAGGACCTGTGCAGCTCTTTAGCGCAGCGGCCTCCTGTCGTCCCCCGTCCGTCCACCGGAGGTCGTCAGCGCACAAGACTAATGAGGCCTCGGCTCTCGGCGCTTCGGCGCCCAGAGTCCCCTCCGCAATTTGCATGCTTGGCAGCCTCTGTGCTAATCTACTACAGGGGAAAAATAATAATAAACAGAAGAGGGGGGGGGGATTCACAGAATTTTCTTGAGCGCACCGAGGGAAAAAGAAGCAGATTTTGGACTGGGCCCCATCCGGGCTCCCGGGCTGTTTGCCACGATCCCACCAACCGGGTCCCGGGTGGGAGGATCTCCTACCTGTAATCAGCTTCGGCGCGATTATAATTTTGCCGCACGCCTCCCGTGATGCACCTGCTATTATGTTGATAAATATGCCCTCCCGGTGCGTGGCCAGGCGCACGGCTGCACCGAGCCGCCCCGCACCCGAGTCCTTTGCTTAAAATCATCCCATTATCTCACATTTCACAGTATGGCCAATGGACGCCTAAACGCCTCTCCTTTTCCGTACATCTCGTTTGCCGGCTCCCGTATCAATGACCGGCTACAATCGCAAGAGACAGGGTGGCTACGGTTAGGGGGACAGCAAAGTGCTTTTAAGGTGGCTGCCTCCATTAGTATGTACTTTTTTGTTATTGAGGGAAAAATAGACAATAGTTTCGCCATTGAGGAGACGCGGATTGCCTCTCTAATGTGTCGTCCTGCCTTTTCAGCACCTGCAGGCAACCGCGTCCTGCTGGCAGGCCGAGAGGATGCCCCCCGCAGGGAATTTTACTCAGCGCCGAGCTGCCGCCACCGCCATACGCAGACGGGTAAACATTAAGTAGTACCTGTCACCAGAGACTTTTTTTTTTTTTTTTGCCATCGACAGGTCTTTTCTTTAGCACAGAGGTGCGGGAAAGGAGCTATTGTGAGGCACGTAACAGTGACTAAGCATTGCCTAGGGTCCCGTCTCTCCCCCAGGATCAGGTCCTCAGCGGTCCCCTTGGCAGCCCCGCAACCCCACCCCTCATCCCATCCCCCAGAAGGCCAAACTAATCATTCCTCATCTCTGGGGCTTAGACCCACTGAGCCCCGTGGTTGCCCGAGCGCCGTGGCGTCGCCCAGCATCTCCCCTCCGATTGGCTATCGGCTCTAATCCCTTCCCTGGTGAGCCGCTTGTTAGCATAATCACAGGGAAGGCGCTGAAAGGGGCCATTGTCTCCCTTTTTGTGTTTAGTGTAGTTTATCTGATGCGCGAGAAGGGCTTTTTTCACACATTAATCCAGTCCCTCGTACGTTTCATCAAACATTTTTTTCATCATTAAATGAAACACGATAATGCACAGGAGGTCTTGCTACGGTTATAATTCCGCTCTGTATCAGACCTGCGCGGCGCATTACGAGCCATTCAAATAATATTATTTTATGATTGTTTTTGATCTACAATTTGCACACATCAAGTTGCTGAGCCCAGTTTACGAATAAAAAGAGCGCAGCGTAATGTATTAGAAACGGAAGATATCAGACTGAGCCACTTGTACCCACAGCAAAATCTACACAATAACTGCCCCGCACTTTAATCTGTTATTATTTCATGTCACGGAGAAATTAGTTGTGAAGAACTTGTGCATAATGGCGAATGTCAGGTGGCACATAAGGGACAAAAGCACATTTGGATGCTGCAGATGCCGAGTTTTGCGCGTCCAACAAAAAGGGCACGGAACGGGCGTGGACTTCAAAGTGAATGTTGCCGTGGTGCTTCGGCCACGTTCGTGCATTATGTGGCTGCTGAGACACTGTGTCATGGCGCAGATTACTACAAGTTAGACATCTCCAGGAGGTGTTTTGTCCTTCAGTTCCTCGGATCGCCTTTGTTTGCGGGTCCAGTTAGCAGGCACCGTCAGAGGTGCTGCGGCGTCTAAGTCTGACTCGACGGTCTCCCTTCGGCCGCTCCGTAGCACTTTCCGAACGGCGGCCGAAATGAAGCCACCTCTAATTTAAGTAAACTGTTATAGCCGAACACTTAATAGGTTTGCGTTTTTCTAAAATTTCCTTTCGTTTCTTGCACGCAAATTTTCCTATTATATTGACTGCAGGAGCCCTTTAAACCAGTGTTCAGCGTTCGCTGTGTTATCAGGTGTTTTTGGAATAGATTTTCTGTAAACTTGCTTTCTTTATGGACCACTGCGTTCAAAGACAGTTCTTAACACTTAAAAAAATATATATATATATAAATAAAATGACTAAGAAACTGGCTCTGATGAGAAACATTTGAGGCACTGGGGTGCACAGCATCCATCTGTTGAGCTTGCAAGGCGTATGATAAGTGTCCTGGAAGGGGAGTGCTACATCACCCTGGATGAATGGGCGACCCAGCGCTGACCCAGCAGAGGGAAGAAAACACATGTTCCCCTGGTCTTTTAGGGCTGACTACCTGCAGGGAGGGCATGCAGGTTTTCCCGCAGGAAAAGGAAGATGTTGTCGGCCCTGAAGCCCATGTATCCCGTGGCTTGCATGACCCTCAGGGTGCTGGAATGGGGTTACAGGAACTTGCTGAAGCAAAGACCCGACGCTTGAATTCCCTCTGTTTCTTGCTTCGCCTTGGGAAAACGCGTTTGACTGCTGTTCTCTGGCACAAGCGGGAGGGCTGCGGAGTTCGTCCGTCACGCCTGGGGTCATGACAGAACGCCTCACGAAGCTTGTGTCTGCTTCCGGCATTCGCGGGACACATCAAAACCCGAATCGTAACGAAGGAGACTGATTTTGAGCCGGGCGTGTTTCATTATCTGTTCTACGATGTGTTATGGAGTGGAGTAAAGCGGAGTAAAATGCCTTGGCCTGTTAAAAAAAAAAAAAAAAAAGATGACCGTGTCGGGAAAAGGGCCAGATCTACAAGGGTTTATTCGGCAAACCTAGGTAACTGTCCGGGGACACAAAATTTTGAGGTGCAAAATTTGTTGCTGAAATCAAGAAAAATTATAAAAGGCCTGAATAGCGGTCAGATTTAATAAAAAAACAGAAGAAGCCTGCTTATTATGTAAGCGTCATATGATGCATCATTGCCCCCTGTGTTACAAATGTTGCAGCTTTTTACAGATCACATTTTCAAATAAGGAATTAGCATTTTGCCCGGTAAATGATTTATATCGATTCAATTTGTTTATTTATAAATTCATTTTCCCTTCTTCATGCTATCAGCGTACCTGCACGTCTGCCTAAAATAAAAATGTTCTTGTCATATATTTGTATGTGTAATTTAATTTAGAATGAATCAAGTTAATTACTTGTAATGAAATTAATTTAGCGGTGGATGTCTAAGGGGTGCCGGCTGATTTCTGCCTAAGGGCGCCAAAAACACTAGCGCTGGCCCTGGTTGGGGACTTAATATAAGCTCATTTATGTAACAAAACATTCTATTTGTTTGGAAAATTATAGAACACACAGCTTGAACTTAACCTGCCTGCTGACTGGACAGGAAGAATGTGAGCAGGGTCACATGCCAAGACATACTAAGGTCTTTGGGCAAACGGAGAATGTTTTGTTAAAAAGGGGAATGAAAGAGAGAGATGTGACCTTCCAGTAGGTAAGCAGCACCTGTGAGCGGAAGGGGGTTCCGTCTGCACTTTGACAGAGCAAAAGATAGAGAGAAATCAATATCCTTCGCTACTTGGTTTGTTTTTGGGTTTTCTTACATCTACTAGGCGTCTAAGAGGTCTTTTATTAATTTAGGGGTCTCAGAGGTGCATGTTTGACTTTATAGGCTGGTGGGCAGCTTAATCCTCCAAGTCATTCCGGAATCAGCGTCCTCACCTTTTCGAAGGCCGTGGGGGGGGGGGGGGG
>UFQX01000325.1:844891-855426 GCA_900497675.1 Arapaima gigas | reverse complement strand
GGGGGGGGGGGGGGGGGGGGGGGGGGGGGGGGGGGGGGGGGGGGGGGGGGGGGGGGGGTTACCGCGCGTCGTCCTTTGACCCTCGAGTCCCTTGTCACGTTGCCTGTATCTTGCAGGACTCGCCAGTTCCCCGCAGCCTAGGAATTTGACCCCGGGCCCTGTGGCTGTAAGGCAAGATTGAGAGAGTCGCTTCAAGTGAGTAATCTCAGACATCACAAGACGCATTAAATTTTAATACTTAAATAAATGCAGCGCTGTAATTTGATTTGAGACGATTTTATAAATGTGTGTAAAACCGCTTCATGAATTATGCACGACTCGAACTTTGGCGAATAAATAAGCTGGCAATTAAAAGCAGACTTAAGGGAGGGAGAAAAAAATGAGCAGCATTTTAAAGATGTTAATTATTCAAATGACGGCGCGAGCTCCACTGTACCTGCTCCGAGTTTTGTGTCATCCGCGTGATTAATATAGTTATATTATGATGGTAATTCGCTCACCATTGTGAGACTGCATACGATTCATTCAATTTCGCAATTAAACCGTGTAATTAGAAATGCAAACATAACTAGATTTGGGAAACCTGTGCACTTCTGATTATTCCGGTGACAAGTCTTACTGACTCACTTTGGCTGACACTTTACACCATAAACAGCAACAGAAGCGGAGCTACTCAAATACCGCGAGTTCTGGTTCCAGCATCGTGCCGGCAGCACCGATTCGAGGAGAAGCGTCTGACGTGTAGGACTTACATTTATCCGTTTAGCTTTTCTTCATACCTAATTGTAGTGATGCACAGATTTAAACAGCTGGATAGTTTTTACTGCAGTAATTCAGGGTATTTGCCTTGCTCAAGACTACTAGGGTAAAAGGTGGGATCTGAAAGAGGGACAACAGCAGAGGTTTTGTCCTCTTTGCTTCCTACTGCCCCATACAGGTAGTTGGTTCAAGCCATAGAGAGGAAACCGTTATTCGACCAACCGTTATTCCTTGTGGTATTAATTGAAAGACTATGTTATTTTTATAAATGTAATATAAGAAAAAAATACAGTAGTCTACAAAGTGCAGTAATAAATAATGTAGTCTTTGTTTAGATCATCTTAGAACATCCCTCAGATGTACGAGCTTGTCATACATATCTGGGAGGCACAATGACACAGCACGACTGTGAGGAGGACCCGGTGCTGGAGCTGCAAGGGTTGCAGGCAAAGGCGGCCGAGCACCACGTGACCCGCACGCCGCCCCCGTCTCCTCCTCTCCAACTTCTGGCAGAGAGCCCTGGTTGGCAGACGCCTCCTGAGGTGACTCCATCGGAGCCTGAAATCAATCACTCAGACCCATCAAAGGCAAGTCCCGCCATTGTGAAGGAACCATCTGGGCCTCAGTTCGCTCCGTGTGTGTGTGTGTGTGTGTGTGTGTGAGTGTGTGTGTGTGTGTGTGTCTGTGTGTGACAGAGACCCATATTTGAAAGGAAGTTTATGAACACGAAGAATTTTTAATAAATCGAAATGAAGAGAAAGGATTTGCGTGTCTCGATCATTTAAAACCAAACTACGAACCAAGACGTGGGACCTAAGAAGGCAGAGAGTAACCCTCAAAAAGGGACGCTGAACGCCATTTGTGTATTCAGTGCGTTAAAGCGGTTGGACTCTGTGGGCTTTGTCCTGCGCTGCTTTGTGCAGACAGGCTGCCGTTGGAGGGCAGTAGAACACAGTGCATCCAGCACAGCTTACCCTGTCTCAGTGGGCCTTGCGTGGGCTTTCTGTCACGCTCTGGGCAGAACACGGGTCTTATGCTGTTTCTACAACACTCATATAACTTCAGCTGCCTCCTATAACCCCACCCTTTTACATCCGGTCATAGTGGGCAGAGTGACACTTCTGTGCTGGTACAGCATACAGCAAGATCATCCACAGCTGCATTTTCACACACACACACACGCACGCACGCACGCACGCGCACACACACACACACACACACACACACTCACACACACAGAGTGCGATGTGGATGAGTGTTGTAAGACATGGTAGTATTTGTTCTACATTTAAGGAGCATAACTATCAGCATCAGGTAAAAAAGTGAGGACCACCAGTTGCTACTGGGAGCCAGAATAAATTTAAGTCAGAAAATAGGTACACAATTTACTCTTTGATCATTTCGCACAGGCTATTTGATAGTGACATGATGGCAGAATTTTTTACAAATAAATTATTTTAAAAAAACCAAATATAACTTTTATATTTGATTAAATATTTATGTCGGTGAAATATTTTAACAGACACAAATTTTAAATACCGCTACAACACTGTTCATAAACACCAGTCAAACGCAGCGAAAACTAATTTTGAGCCGACAGCTATATTGACAGACTTTAGGTTTACTGTAAATCCTCAGTTTAGACCATGGAACATGTGCAATAACTATATCGCTTAAATCCACTCTCAGTCATCAGATTATATTTAATGCTGATGGAAAGCCTGCTATGAAATTCCAAATTAAATCATATGTAGTATTTTGAATTTTACAAAAGTAATTAATAATCTGGCAAATATTGGAGGAGGGCTTTTGGTAATATGGGAATCAAACCATCTATTTAAGGGTTAGTTAACTGGATGAAATATGTGTTTTGAAGGAGTATTTGGGACTTTCACCGCTATCCCTGACGCCAGACAATTATTTCCCTCTGTTAGGCGCTTGTGCTTTAACATTTGGTAATACACCTAAACTACTGTAGCATTAAATTAAAAAAAACCAAGAACACAATTTAATAATTTAATAACATTTTCATATTTTGCCTTTATATTGTTTTGCCACCTCAGCTTTTTAAAGCTTTAGAGAAAATAAACAAAAGCACGTGGGTTAAAAAAATAAAGACACTGTATTGAAATTTAAATGTTATAATATTACATAAATTAACATAATATAACATGAAACTATTTTCATAATTAATGAATAAAAAAACCAACTGGAAATGAGGGGTCACAACAAGGGCATCTTCACACATCCATCCTGGAAGCCTGTGGCCCATCACGTGGCGACGGTGACTACTGAGCGCAGTGGCACTTTTATAGCGTAAACCATACGCCAATTTCCTCGGACGGCTTCCTCCGGTTACTAATTCCACACAGAGACCCTTTTCCACGAGTTTTCTCATGCGTCTGCAGAGCGGTTCAAAGGGTCGCCGAACGTGGCCGCGGCGTTTGTGTCGTCCTTATTTACTCGGCGCATCTACACTCCTGAGTGACTGCAAGAAGATGAGCTGAAAACGCGGCTATGAACCCCAGCAGTGTTTTCCACCAATAACCACAGTCGATACGCGACAGCAGATCGCACAGATAAGTCAGTTTAATCTGGTCTAGTAAATACTGGATTGTGTATCTTTTGCTAGTAAGTTTTAACTTTTTATTCCCCGTTCCATTTTTTCTAATAATAAACCAACATAAAATTCCAACTGAACATGCTAAATAGCGAGAGGTTTTAATTCATCCTAAAATTGAAAATTCTGAACAAACGGTTCTCCTAAATTGTGCTTTTTTTAAAGAATAATGATAGTATAATGACAGTGTGCAACACTGAGAGGTAACGCTGGCATCAGAGGTCCAGGTATCTTTCATGAGTGGCGAGAGGCTTGTTTCTGCACACAGTTGCTATGTTGCGAGCGATGGAGGGCAAAGACGCACCTTCTTATTCCTCTTTCTTAACTGTTTGATTTGCAGGACACCCGCTTGGAGCGAAGCACGAGAGGTGAGGTCAGCGGTGGAGAAAGACACTTTGAACCCGCTGCTCTCTGGAGGCGTCAGCTCAGTGTAAACAACTGCTGCTCATACTTATGAATCTTCTCGTTCGGGGTTTATACAGATGGCTACATTTGTTCCACTGTAAGATAACTTCTGCATATTGAGCTGGCTAAGACACTCCGAAGTTCCACCACGACCTGGTGCCCACAAGCAGGTCTCATCATTGCTGCTTCGGCACAGACAGCAGGAAAGACAGGTTTCCCAGGTGATTTGTTTTTTTGGTTCATATATTTTCAGACCTGGTTGCTACCTCTTCTAAAGAGGCATAGTGCTGTCACACAACCCCTCTCTTTCGTCGACTGCCTCCAGCGTGACACCTCCCATGCATCAGTTGCTGTCCCTTTGCTATATTTATCGAAGACTACAACGGCGCACTCAGTTCTCCTATAAAACTAAAAAACTAAATACAAGTTTAGTTGTATTTGTAGTTGTATTTAATACTAAGTTCGTGTTATCCTGAGTTGTCTCCTTTCTTGGCAGGAGTCTGTTCCTGAAAGATAGGTATTATTTCGCTCCCCTTTTCAAGTCAGCGAACTCGGTGTTCATGTCAGCGTCCTTCAGATGCTCAGGGTACGATTGCAAAGTAGTTTTTTGAAGACATTCGGGGTTAATCGACTGTCGGTTCTAATTAAGCGTCACACAGGTTCCATAAGAGATTCCTTCCCAATATGCTTCACCCAACCATACAGCCCTTAATTCCTGCTAATGGGCACCGCCACCCTTGCACTAATGTGAACCTGACACCTGAATAACCCCTCTCAGGTCCTTGCTCACAAACAGCCTAAAAAAAAACAGTCCTTCTCCCAGGAGAAATTAACTTAAAGCTTTCCATCAAACGCCGTGTTTAATTCGTCACTGAAAATTATTGATATGTGCGACACTGAGATGTTTGAATTAAGCATGTTCTCTATAGAAGACGTCATATACCAATAAAGTCCTTCCCGGTATGTATTTATTGACGCTAGAGTGTTTGGAAGGGAGTGACTGAGTGTGTGTCAGTGTGGGCCTGTCTGATTTTGCCAAGCGAAGAGTAAAATGGCAAAATGTGCAACTGCAGGTGCAACCAATTACAGAGCAGCTCATTTTTGTCCCAGCAGACAAATTTGCGATGAATCCAGATTTGGATTACGGAAGTAACAGGTGCCCCCCAGTTTAAACACAGTGTCTGAAGAATCCATTCTTTCGGACAAAAAAAAAAATCAATACTGTGCAAAAATGGCTTTTTAGCATAACTTTATAAAGTCATTAGATGTAACAGAAATGCAGTTCACGTGCAGTTCTGGTCAGCATGACTGGATTCCTTATATTTTGTGTATATCATGTACAGTATCTCCTGAAACAAAGGGGACAGCGACACAGCTTTGGTCTGTGCACAATCTTCTGTTTGACATAGAGCAACACAGGATCGAACGATAATGAAAGGACATGTGTGGAAATAGTACAAAAACTGAAAAGTTGCCATGACACAACTATTAACCTCCTTTGCACAATCGACACTGGTTTGAGTCTAAGAACTAGATTCTCACTGCGGTGAAATTTGACTCAGTACTCACATGACATGAATTAACCAACGATTAACGGATGAACGGTCACTTTCATTCCCTGTTCCTTTTCTGCAGTGAAGACAAGAGAGCTGTCCAAGGCCATTGTATAACCTATAAGCACCAAACATAAAAATTCTAAAGGCTACAAGGCCATCTCCAGAGTCCTTGGCATCCCTGTTTTCAGTTTGTTTGTTGAAATTTGCTGCTCGTGGACCTGTCAAGAACCTCTCGGGATGTGGTGGGAAAAGTAAAGTAACTCAAAAAAGGTTAACGTTACAGGTTTTAACAAACTGTTGAAAAAACACTCGAAAACATCCAAAAGAGCGTAAAGTTGACCTGGAGCGAACTGCAGTGATGGTTACCATACACTGTACACTAAACTGAGCACATTTTTCAGAGCAAATTGTGCTACTCAGCGTGAGAAAAATAGGTATCCAAAAAAACCCAAGAGTCGAACATCATGGGTCCTCCAGCAGGAAAATGACCCAAAACACGTGTCCAAAAACACAAAAGAAAAGGAGTGTGTTAAACAGGCCAGCAGTGAGTCCTCATTTCAATGCAACTGAAAACTTCTGGAAAGAGCTGGTTATTGGTAAAAGGAATCCCGCAAACTTTCAATGGCCAGAATAAACCACAGCTGAAGAGCGAGATAAACTACCAGCCGAAAGGCGCAAAGAACCTCATAGATGCTACAAGAAACGTTTAGAGGCCGTCATCACCGTAAAGGGTTGTGCAACCGAGTATCGGGGAAAGGGCCTTTAATATTGTCCGATTCATATTGTCTTTTCCTCCGATGAAACAGACATCTTCGAACTCTGAACATCCCATTAAAACATCGCGACAATCCAAAGTTGGTAGATTTCCAGTTATCTCTGAAAACATCGTACATGATATTCCTAAAATGCAAGGGTGCCAATAATGCTAACCAGAACTGCAGCTGCACGTGTAAGATTTGTTTTATTTCATTTTATTTGACTTATTACTTATTTAAAACTGCAGCCACACTGTTATACTTCCCTTTCTAGACGGGAACCGTTGCTGTAAGCAGAATCATATGCATTTCAAGGAGAATAATTCCAATTTAAGGGGGGGGGGGGTGAAAAATTAATTCTGCATCCGTGTCGCCGTGAAATGAAGCCAGATGCAAACTGGTGCTCTTAATAATGATTTACACAGGCATCAAAAGAAGGTTGATAAACAAGACTGCTAACATTAATGGTTAAACACAGCAGCGCGGCGTATAGATGCTCTTCAGCTGTACGCCACCAGAGCACAGCTAATAGTGCAATCTGGTTCGAATGTAAACACACAATTTCTTTCTCGGGGAGTGAGTTAAATGCATTAGGAACTCCTGACAGACTCGGTCCCCCGGAGGACGCCTGTCAAGTGGGTCGGTGCTGGAGGGCCACGTGCTGGAGGCTGATTATATTTTGCGCTTTGCATTCGAACAAGGGCTGCGGCGGACGGCCGCAGACGCCGGAGCGCAGAGGTGCCGTAGATTAAAGTAAAGTCATTTCGAGACATATCACGCAGAATTTCATGCACTTGTTATTCTTGTCGCTTCAAGTGGAGCTGTTAAATAAGCACGCCGTAAGCGCCGCTCATTTGAATAATTTTCCGAGGGAAAGCAGCAGGAGGAGCCTGCACACGTTGGCTGCAAACAGGGTGTCTTATGCCAAAGGGGCAGACGGAGGGGAAAAAATAGGCAAAGAGGACATCGCCCTTCATCTTATTTTCCCCGTACCTCTGCATTCCTCTTTGCGATATAAGATCGCCCATGTGAGAAATACTGATAGCCGAACCAGCGACGGCATTACTGATATTCTGATATATTTACGCGCCGTGGGGGGGATTTTCAAATACAGGCATTCTGGAAATATATATTCCTCTTGTGTGCAGGGAAAAGGAACATTTGTCTCCCTTTGCAGTCTCAAAACTATTTCACAGAATGAAAAACTCGGCATTTAAAAGATGAACGAAACCATAGGACTGTGTGACATATAACATGACTTCCGTCAAATCCGTCGTAACCTTTGAAATAATTGCTAAACGGTGTTTCTCTCCAAACGCCATATCCAGATTACATTGTTTATTATATTTGTTACATACTGTGACTGATTCACTATGTTTTTCTACATGTGGCAAATAATCCGTTCTGACTGACCTCTAAGGAGGTCTTATGTGAAGCTGTGCAAACAACAGGCGATATTAACGTGGGCTAAAATAACACTTTGTTTGTCTGAAACGCAAGCATCTCCAGGGATGACGTTTCAACAGGAGCGCAGACCGCAGCTCTTATACTAAAACGTGTCTGATGCAAACAGCAGAAGAAAAAGCCATCCCTTCTTGCCGGTTTCCACGGCTCCAATGACGTTTGTATCCGGAAGCAAATAACGGGTCGTCTTTCAGTCGCCTGGGTAAAATGTGCCCAAGCACCTGTCTGTCACGCGTGCCTTTGTTAGGTTACATATTTGTGCGATAAACCGACTTGTCAAACTCACCTGCAAGCGCAAGTGGGACGGAAAGATTGTCTTTAACAGTTCCTAAATCCTCGAAAGTCTCCTTGATCGGTACGTCACAGTCAGTCGAAGTTTGATCGTCTCAGTATCTCTTGCTTTATTTGCAGGTTAGATTTTGTCTTTGGAAAAGGTTCTCATTCAGAATGTCTTGGATATAGCTATAAGACATTCCAGAACATTCACATTCATCCGTATTATTACGCGAATACATGTAGATGCAACAACATAAAATGTATTATGACATATACCTTTATTAAGCAGTGGAATGGGTACTAAATAGTTGCATTCTGAGACCTGTACTGAATGCTTCGTAAAAAAAAATATATTGTAACTAAACTACATTTTCATTAACTTTAATCTCCATTAGAATAAAAAAGTGCCTTATTTCCACAAACTCCAGTTTATCTGTTAAGCTTGTACACGGCTAACTCATCTTATTGTTCGTGACAGACACGGAAGTGACCGAAACAAAGGCACTTGCACAGACACGCACATTACATTTATTTCTTTAAGAGACATTTTTCCACAGACTTAAAGCATTTTACCACTCAATCCTCCAGGGTTATTTTGACAGTACCAGTTCACTGTAAGGAACAGCAGGAGGCGGGACGTCAACTTGGGTCTCTCAAATACAAGGTGGTGGATGCAGCCAGAATGTTGACGGCAGCTCTACAAACCTGTCCGCCGCACCACACACGTTCTGTTTGACCGCGCTTCGTAATGGCGGGCAGTGAAAAGAGAGGTTATGCTCGGCACCAGACTGAAATTTTCGAAAATGACTCAGTGAAGAAAACGTAAATATTAATAAATACCCTGTACCCTGGAAAACAAAATCTTAGAAAATGGTTTAACTCAGATATTTGCTATGCTTCTGTCATGAGTCACGACATCGACGAAACAATGTCAGAGGTGACGCCGTCCCAGGCCTCCCAGGTACCGGCGGAAGAAACACGGTCGTTGCAAACCCACTGCGAGGAACCGCATTTCTGGTTTTGAACTGCAGCTTCTGAAGGCGGCCACGTGACCATTATGGAGTTCATGCCTGGGGAACTGACTACTTGTCCAGTACCTCACGGCGCAAACACCGACAGAACGACGACTGGAGAGCGCAAGACCAGGAAGAACAACTCAATCCGAGCTCAGGTGCTTCCAAGCCCACAACTTACTTCCATGTCTCCTGCCATGTCTCCCTCCCCACTACTGTCTCAGTCTGGTCCTCATCCAAGCCTGATGAATGAAGTGCTATGTGAGCCAGTTTTATTAATAGGTAAACCTATCCAACTGCCTAGAGGTGCCAAAACTGTGAGATGGTTCCATTAGAAGACTTCAGGTCTGCCACCTTGCTTTTCTTGTATCTGAAGGGCCGTTTGCAAGTGCGCCACAAATAGCATATATTGTTTCCGGTAATCAAACTTGAGTCTCGAAAATAAGTCTACTTTTCGGTGTTTTCAAGTACATACGTGTTACTACAAAAATAACATAAAATTAATTTTATTTTTTTTTATTTTAGATCTCTTTGCGATCCATGTGTACGTCTGCATTCAAAATATAGACATTTTTTGTCATATATGAGTACTTTTTAATTTTAGCGATAGAAGTCAAAGGGGTCCAAAGTGATTTTCGCCTAGGGGAACCGAAAACTGGATCGCGGCCCCCCGAACGCTGTTTGAGCCACATCTACATTTGAGCCCTGCACTCATTGTTTAACCCCTTCGGTGCCGCCAGTGGCCACGCTGGCATTTCTGGGCTCTTATGCTCCAGCGACCTTGTGGACAGTCCATTTGTCAGGCGGCAATTACAACATCTGTCGCCGTGACAAAGCCACCCACAAAGATGGCTCCACCGCGCTCCCCGTACGGCTCATTCTCCCGCACTCCCCCCATTATGTCCAAAGGGGCGACGGGGGCCACTACTTTGTGTGGCGAAGGGACAGCCGCACAACGCAGACAGGCATGTTGACAGCAAACACAAACATGGCAAAACAAATGGTCCACGCCCACCTCTTTAGATTTCCATTGAAATGCACTCCCCGACTCTGTGAAAGTCCTCCTTTTTTGTGAAGAAAGAAGAGCTTACCAGCTGGTATCCTCTCTCCGATCCACAAAAAGGGACCTTTTAGTTTGAATCACAATGAGTATCTTTCTTTCCCCTTAACTTCTGTTCCATAACATTGAACTTCAACAAAGTGAACCCAACTTGCGGCAACGTCTCCGTCTCAACAGCGACCTTTTTCGGTCAAATAAGTTTGTTTTCGGATCCGTTTTGCTGCGCGACATAGCGCGATACTCACGTATACGTTTTGTAAAACAAGCAAGCGATATTATTGCAAAGTCTCATTATTAGAAATTTATGATATGGCTTCATCCTTTGGCGTGTTGACCAGAGGTGTCCAACATTTTTTGGCCAAGGGCCTCAGTCAATACGGTGATGTTGTCCAAGGCCTGTGCAAAATCAAAGTAAGCAACATGCTGAGTATTAAATGTCTAATTTGAAAAGTTATTTATTGAATTTTATTCAGGCGCAATGTGTTTCTCAGTCAAACTGTGACTTTAATATCAAGCAGTTCAATAGAATTTATGGTAGTTAAAATAACTATTAATTTTACAAATATTCTTCTTATGTGGAGCAGCAGGAAATACAAATGTCGGACACGCCGGGGGGGGGGGGGGGTG
>UFQX01000325.1:748012-843910 GCA_900497675.1 Arapaima gigas | reverse complement strand
CCCCCCCCCCCCCCCCCCCGTTTCTCTTCCCTTTCATTTTTTGTTGCAGACTTTCCCTTCTTCCTTTGCCAAGAAGCTGGAATGATGGATGTGTAACTTAGAAGCGGAGCCTTCTTTACCAGTACTCCAAGAAGCAGGGAGCAAATAATGAGGGTGGGCTCTGTTACAGCAACTGCACATTAACATTTTCAATGCTAAATCAGCTCTGGGCGTTAAATCAGCTCCACGGGGAGCCGACAGTGACCGTATAAACTCTCCCAATGTTGATATAGCGCTACTGACTTTACTGCACTCACCATGCCCTGTGTCCTCTTCTTACGCGCCCAGAATCCGTTGCAAAATCCTTGCGCCAAAACGCCGCCAAAGCTAAAATGCAAAGAAAGAGACGGGATCAGAACCGCTGCGACTTTTCGACGTTTACGTGTTTTCACGCGCAACAAATGTTTACCACACGCTGCTCAGCGATGAGAAATAGCCGGAAGAAGTGGCACCGGGGGAGGGAGCTGAAGGAAACGGCCCCGGGTTTATTATTTTCTCTGTTAAAGGAAATCTTGGACTGCCGAGGACTCCCTGCGTAGCGGAGTCACAGTACAGGCGGTCCAGCGGCCCTCCGGGGCTTCAGAAAACCTCAGAGCCATGCCCACTTAATTCTGCAAGCACTTCAGGAGGGCCCACCTGAGAGTATCCTGTGGAGACTTTGCAGTTGGCGCCAGGCACTATAACAATGCAAGAAAAATACAACAGTTCCTTTATGTCGCTATGGAGAAATGCTGACTCAGCGTGGTTCCTAACTCCTCTGTGTGCAAAAATATTATTTTTTTTCTCCTCTCTCTCAGCGGCAACACGGGTTTCCAGCACAGCACGGTGAACACCGCACGCGTGGCGGGCACGAATAAGAACACGCTAAACATACAAAGAAACACTTAAAGCAATAAATATATCGCTATTACAGATATAAAGCGACACAAAAAAGGGGTGGAATGTGACAGAATAAATGTACGACTGTTTTTGTCTTTATAGTATTTTTTCCGCTAAGGGTATAGTTGTTTTGTCATATTAAGTATTAAAAAAAAATACAAAGCACTAATGTTCACGTGGGGAAGATGCTCTCTGCTGGAAAGAGTGGCGTGTCGGGCAGAGGAACAGTGGAAATTGTCTTATGTGTAATGAATGACATGTCAAATGTGTACAGGGATGGGAGAACCTAAAGTAGGGAGAACGACAGCATTATTTATTGATTTTGTGTCATTTTTAATTTCAGCTTTAACAAGCAGCGTGGAGACACGACACATGACTGACAGCGGCTGCTTAACAGCATGCAGAAGGAATATTTTGCTGTGAGTGAGAACCCTGCCAGTGACGTCACACCCTGAAAAAATGACCAGAAGTCATCGGGGTTCTAGGCGTGTGAAGTGTTCTGTTCCGATGTGCAGAAGTTGTCCCGTGACACAGATTAGTAGCTTCACGGACGTAAGTAACCTACAGCGGCTCTCAGAAGGAAGGCCGGTCGACTCGCTGTTATTTCACCTTCCAGGAGGCCCAGGTGATGTCTCAGCGTGTTGCCTTTCACCTCAGGTGTGACCCGTCTGTTTGTCTGCGCCGGAAATTCGGGTTGTACAAAACAGCTAAATCAATCTATTTCTTCAAGAATAGTTATCGATCCATTTCTGTGAAAACAGCTATTATCGTACAAGTAGCGTAATGGTGAATAATGGTCACCATACTAACAAACGACATTTCAGACGTATGTTTTTGGCGTCCGTTCGATTTGCATTTCTTCTATCCTGCATCTGCCGTTTTATCCGATATTTTTGTTTCCCTGGCCGCCTGGGTCCCGTTTACGCTGGGCAACTGACACTATTGTAAATCACAGCGACTGACTGGAGTCCCATCCGGTGTATAGTTTCACAGAACGGCACCAGTGACGTCCAGGATTAGCTGTGGAAGGACGGGCGGTCAGTTTATTGCAATTTTTTTTTTTCCTTTTTAACATTTGAAAGGAAAGGCTGGAGGGCGGCTCGGCGAGCGGCGCTGCTGCCTCACACAGCGCCCGAGCTCTTTGGATGCGCGTTTGAATCCGGCTCGGTCTGTGCGAAGTTTGCATGCTTTTTGCTTGTTTTCCCCGCGTTTGCGTGGTTTTCCGAGGCCTAGTATAAACTTGCAACGTTATCCATTTGTGCAACCAGTACATTTGCAAGCATTTTTCTCCAACGTCCACGAAGGAAAAGGTCCCAAATCCTAAAGGAGATGGGGTTTGTGCTCAACCTCTGTGGGCCTCAGTGCTCCTCTTAGCCTGCTGCCACATCACGCTACACGTTTCTCGACCTCGCTTATCTAATTCCACAACATATTTCTTTTCCACAGGAGGTGCCTATGACAAATTAGGAGTCTACAGATTTTGCGATGGTGTAAAGGCTCCAGCTGTCACCAGGGAGATAGTGATCAGATTTCCAAGCTGCATGGTCTCCTGGCGCCACTAAGAGTTCCATATGGTCATCCAAATGCCGCACCTAAATCTGCTCAAAAATTTCGAACCAGAGTTGCTTTTTTGCCCTAACAAAATAATGAAGCGCCCAGCTTTCTTTGTCCCCTGCCTTGTGTCTTCCTGTGGGCCTGTAATAAAATCACACCGCGTTTATTAAAAGATTTGCCCTGTAAGCTCGGAACCTTACAAGTCTGAGACGTGGAAAAAAAGGATTACCTTTTTAAAAGGGCTAGTCATTAAAGCGAAAGTGGAACGTTAACCACTTCCATTAACCTAATGTGCAGATCTTAGGCTGAATTATGTTTTCAGCACCTTCAGAAAGGTGACCTCTGTACTGTCGGTGTAATTTCCTGGCGTATTGAGTCTTGCACCGGTTGCTGGGTCCTGCGCCAGGCTTTTGCATGTGAAAAGGAGTAACTGTAATTGCTTACATTCGTCCTTTTTCAGCATCCAGTTAAATAATGGGGAATGCTGTGCAATTATGTCCCTCTCCGTGCCCCCCGCACCCGAGCAACATCTGCAGTGGGCTTTTTCAGGGGGATTAGTGGCCCTCAGCAGGGACAGTCTGGGGGCAGATACCCTTCACTTGATTCAGAGATAGCTGCTCACAGCATCTAGCAAACTGGGTGACAAGGAAAAAAAAACTGAAAGGAAATAATTACAAAAAAAAAAAACAATGTTTTGAGATCTAGTTGTGGGGGCAGCTTTAACAATGACCCCATGAAACTCCATCCCACCAAGCAAGCGACCCACCCTTTCACAGCATCACTTTAAGTGTTGTTATGGAAACAAGGCAGAAAATATCAAACCCACAGCGCACTACGGACGGGGGAAAACGATACGTTACTTTATACTGAACAAGGCTATATTGGGGAAAAATAACACGCAAAAGTTGCTGAAAATCCATTGCGTGAAAATGAATACAGCTGCTGGTCCAAAGTTGCTCGTGTTTTTCAATAAGGCTGAAGGAAATCTGCAACTTTTTTGTGTTTAGTTTATCACAAACATTAAAATGTGTCTATTTTACACCTGCGTAACCTAGTTTATACGTTGTTTGTACCAGTACAAAAAATAAAAATAAAAATCGTCCTCGTCATCATCATCATAAGTTCTCCTGTGGTTTATTCTAACTATTTATGTCCAGGAACAGACTGCTGCGCCAAAATGCCAGATATTTCATTTAACAGTGCAGCAAATGTGATATAATTTCAATTCGTGTTCCCGGCGACGCCACCACCGGTCGCCGGGCTTCCTGGAGAAGGCCGAGCGCGCAGGAACGGACACGTGTAGTTTGTAATTAAACCAAGAGCCGAGCTGATGTCCCCGACGCAGCGAGGAGGCACAGGCCCTCCGTGCCAAAGCACCTGTTGTGGCCGAGAGGCATCTGATGTCATTATCCACCCAGCCGGACCTCCCAGGTTCACGCTGCTTTAGGAACTGTCCGGAACTGGACCGCTGAATTTGGGCTTGGGCTTGGGCGCGGAGAAGGGCGAGGCTAGCCCCGACGAGTCAAAGGCTGGTGGTCGCAACCCACGTTCTCATTTCAGTTTCACGTTAATAAAACCGGATTATCCGTCTTTTCAGCGTGGGCTTCCTCTTAATTCAGTTTCGCCACGTATGCAGGCAACAAAACATAAATGAATGGAGTCCCACGTTCCAGGGTTCCACGAGATTTACAATGATTCTATTTAATTGAAACTGCTCAAATTAAAAGCTTCATAACGCATTGAAGGAATGAAAGCCCCAGATATTAGATTAATATTTAGATTGAAAAAGAATAAGGCCAGCCTTTGCCTACAGAACTCTTGTGCGCCTTCTGAGATGCTACAAGTTGTGAATATTGCGATATTGAATAAAAGGCTTCCAGCACTGCTTTGGGCTCATGAAACCACTTCCGACATCGGTGATAAGTTTGTACGGGAGCGATACTAACGTGTAATACGGGAGCGGTGCCAGGACGGTACTCGGAGAGTCAGGTCTTTTCCCAGGGGGCCGCCTGAAAGCTGGAGATTGGTAGAAATATGAAGAAAATAAAAAAGTGAGGCTAAAAGAGCCGGGATTTTTTTTTTAAAAAAGTGCCTCAAACTAACATTCATTTGGAGCGTTACAGATGGGTGATACGTGGCAGGGGTGCACTGTAGAATACTGACTGCAGTCTGAAATCACAGTTTTCCTTAGACGATATAGCAGTCAGCAGAAAACATTTTTACCTCCGTTGCATACTGGTGGTCATCTATGCAACGTGTTGGTTTATTATAGTTGGGGGGGGGGGTCCATCGGCCCTTTTCATTTTAATAAAGATTTTAATAAATTTTACCTCTGTAATCACCTGCTATTGTTTTGTTCCATTGT
This sequence comes from Arapaima gigas, assembly GCA_900497675.1. Classification (NCBI taxonomy): domain Eukaryota; kingdom Metazoa; phylum Chordata; class Actinopteri; order Osteoglossiformes; family Osteoglossidae; genus Arapaima; species Arapaima gigas. Next base: position 839,073 of record UFQX01000325.1, on the reverse strand, counting down.
TCCTCCTTGTCGCACATCGACTGAGACGAGATAGAACCAGGGAGCAGCAAACAAGGCTGAGGCATAAGGTCTTAATACAACAAAGCCAGAGAATCAAATTACCGTCAGCTTGCTGGACTATTACAAAAATATATTCCAGAAAATGAAAGGACAACTTTCGGCGTAACGATATTAAGCGTAAATGGAAATTGGTTATGCACTTATACATTAAGGCCCTATTGCTTCCTAATAAAAAAAATTAACTGCAGCCAGACATGCGGTTTTTGTCTGTATTTATTACTAATTTTTCACACTTATGTTTGTAAGGAACATACCAAGGAGCTCCCTCTGCCAGGAGCACTTGGAGGCACCTTGATGCTCATAGCAGCAGAGAAAAACATTCTTCTCCGCTTGGACAACGACAAGGTGACCAATACGGTGGGAGAGACCAGTGATGTTTGGACACAGCTTATTTATTTTTATGCGTTTCACGTTATCGCTATCAGGCATTAAAGTAGTTTACAGTAAATTTTTTTCCCCTTGTTTCATATGTTCCTTTTCCTGCAACATTGTCATTTTGTCAGTTTTTCGTATGGTTTTGCCTTTTCGGTCGACGCACGGCAGCACAAAGGCTACGTTACCTGCGTTGTTTCTTTGTTCAGTTGACAGTACTAAGGGCAGCGTGTAAATCCCGCGCTGAAAGCGAGTCCACTGCACAGGAGCATCTCAAAGAAACGCGTTTTAATATTTAATGTCCCAAAACAATCCCGCGTTTGCTTAAATAAATACCGCATTGGAGGTGAACAATATTTTTTCGCCTGTCTTTCTGGATCATTTTCAAACCCCACGAAGAAATTATTCTCCGTTCATACTGTACGCCGACGACACAAATTAGGTTCAGATCTGCCAACTGAAGCATCCCAGATTTCAGGAGCCGAAGTCTTGCTCCGGTGCTGAAATTCAAAACAAGACTTTGAAGACATTTTTCAACGTGCTAATTTAGAGTGCCGAGACCCCCGAATGCTAAAAGCCAGCCTGTACCGGTCTCCGTGCATTGCTTGTATAATCACTTTCCACCTCACTTAACAAAAGGTGATGTATTTCCTTCATTACTTCATTGTTTGAAATCCCAGCAGACCTTTTGCAGAGGCCAAGGCGGCACGCGAAGTCTGCCGCCTGAGCGTGTGGAGCCATTCGGGGGTCTTCGTTAGCATCATCTTTAATGACCCATTTGCTCTCCGAACAGCAAAGGTCACTCGCCGAGCTTCACAATGGCTCCAGAAATGCGCCTTAAGAGACATTATTGATTTCGTTTGGGAGAATCATTACGGACATGAACTTGACATGGGTACCGTGGGACTGCCGGGCATCACGCTCGGGCACAGCCGCTTTAATTAGTCACAAATCATCATGGAGAACGTCACGAGCCACCAGGAGAAGTGCCTTTTACCCCGGGGGCCTTTTTTGGGCGCGGCATCGTGCCGAGGTGAAGCGCGGGTCTCGCGCCTCGACATCGGTTCAGCCCGTCGACGCGGCTCCGGAGTCCGGAGAACGGCGAGCGAGCGCCGCGGCCTCGGACGAAAACGGCGCCAAAACGGCGCGCGGAGAGCAAACAGAGGGACGCGGGAGAAATCATCGTCGAATGAGTTGCGCGCGTGTTAAATTGAGGCAACCTTTGCGCAAGTGCAGATATGTCATCGGCCAAAAAACTACCCCTCCTGTAACCTCCTCCATCGTGCCGTGTCAAGCAGACCGCAAAACCGCATCTTTCACCCGCGTCTGGTGTGTGACTCATTAGGATAAAAAGAAATACAGAATCTATCTAAACATAACCTTTGCAGGCTTGATATTTACTTTCAAGACCATTAGGCCATGCAAGGGGGTTTAAGGCTAACAGGAAAGTAGAAGCTCCACTCAGAGATTTTTTGCTTTCCTGACAGAAGTGTGTCGCCAAGTTTTTTTTTTTTGTGGCACTGAGGTCGGGGCTCAAATGCGCATCGCAGCTTTTTGGGTTTTCCTGCCTTACGGTCAAGGTTCCCTCCTCTAAAGTAACAAGTGTGCAGACAAATAGGTTCTACTGTTTCCTACTTATGAGGGCCCAGCAGTCTGAGAACTCAAACCGCAGCTCTCAACTAAAAGCTAAACAGCCGTCTCGCCGTGCAAAGCCAAAGCTTGCACCTCCGAATATACGCTTCTGCTCTCTACAGTTAACATTTTACACTCAGCGCGTCATCGCTGACTTGTATACTGTACGGAGTGGAAGAAAATACGACAGAAGCAGCGCAACGTGCACTGATATGTGCAGGTTTTGAGTCCATACTTGACATTTCAAATATGGAGATTCCTCAGAGTTGGGGGCCTTCACCTTGTCAAAATACTGTCCTTCACGCTGTTTAGGCTTCTTACGCTGTTCAAAGACGTGCGGCAGCAAATCGTGTAGCCGTCGCCGTAGCATCACCACTACGAAGCAGGAGCTAAACTATCGGATGTGACAACTGATGACCCAACCAGAAGCGGGCGTCACTACCGGTGTGCGATTTGGCCATTGACATCCCGACGTTCCTCCTAAGATCTGCGCTCAGCTTCGTCCCCCAGCTCCCACGAAGCCGCACGGAACGCAGCCGGTTCTCACGGACGAAGACCGAGCTCCAGCCATTTTGCAGCTCTGGGCGCTGCGTGGTTGTGCGGCAAATAAATTACCCATAAAACATCGCGGCTTTCACGGCCTTTTCAAGAAAGTGACGCCGTTTTTAGGGGCAGAACTTCTCGCTGTTGGAACGGCCACTTTCTTTTTTATTTTCTATAGTCTGCAGATTAAAGTTAGGCCAGGTGCCGAACAACTAAAGTAAGGAACACAGAACTGGGTAGAGAGTAATTTTAGTTGAATTTTACAGTCATCGGCTTTCATAGAGACTTGTTTTTGCTGATATTTTAATGATCGAGTAAAGAAGCCATTTCCAGTTTTTCTGTGTTGCTTCCAAGATGCAAAAGAGTATGAGAAACTGGCAGTCTGAGCAAACCCCGGAAAGAGGAATCAAAAATTACACAAAGAAGATTTTTATATGTTGAAACAGAGGACATGTATGACTTGTGAGCTATGTCTCTGGATTCAGATTAACCTCTTGTAAATTTCGGATTAAGGCCTTGTCAACCGACTCTTTAAGTAAGCTTATAGTATTTAGTCTGGAGAATTTTCTGGAAGCACAGGATCCTAAGCTAGAACAGTGGCTCACTATACATGTTTTTACAGTCAGTTTTGCTGCTGAGTTTTACTGTGTCTCTGAGGACTGTCTTCTACGACGTCTAGTTCTGGTCCAGGTACCAGACTGACGTGTACACCCCTGTCCTCGTGTCCACCTGTGACATCAAGTTCGGGTTCCCACTCTTTTCACCGCTGTCCTTCTTGCAAGATATTTTGTTTTACGTTTGGATCATCACAATGTGTTGGCCAAGTCACTGCACACGAGCTTTGATGAAAAATCACAACCTGGATGTTGTTCTGCATCATTTGAGCCTGTCGGGGAGCAGGAGTTGGCCGTGCTGATTATATCATCCAAAATCTACTTTTTACTCGTGGGACCCTATAAACTTCTCAAATGTTCATTTACCTCAGTTATCAAATCCATCCTTGAGTGATGTACGGCGTCTAAACCTCGGCTATCAAACCCATACGCCTCATAATGTATTTCTCGCCGTCATTTGGAGTGATTCCAGATTCATGTAAAATTACAATCCCGAAACCATCTCCTCGGAGGGGGAATCAACCTCAGCAACATTAGACCAATTTCCAGTCTCGTTTTCATTTGCAACGCATTAGAAAAGGTCCGCACGAAGCTCCTCTCACATCTAGCGCCAAACGGTCTGTTTAAACACCTTCGGCCAAGTTTTTGTCCACGCCGCAGTACTGAATCGCGGGGTCACCGGCGACACCCCCCTGTCAGCTGAGCTTCAGGAGGTTTCCCGACAGTCCTTTAGGACCTTGCTGCTGTCTTTCAGACCATCGAGCAGAGCATTATGTTGTGCAAGCTGGAGACTTTCCATGGCCCCTATATTATGAATAGATTTCAACATCTACAGTATATCTTAATAAAAGCTCCTCTCTCAGTGTGATGCACGATATCGCTGGGTTCTGGGATGGGGTCATTGCTCTTCTCTTTATATAGTGCACCACTAGGCCATATTACCCAAGACAAATATTAATTTCCACTCTTAGGCCAATGATACTCTAGTTTATCTGTCCATCAAACCTTCAGATAGACAGATTCACTATCGAGCACGTTTTGCTAAGATGACAACATTAACACCGACATGGATTCCAGCTATTCCTTCCAGAGAGTCCGCTCCTGAGACCAAAAGTCCCCTGGAGCAAGTTCTATCAGTTGACTCTTGAAGACCTAACCTTCAGCATAGCATCCATCTGCAAGGACTCTTGACGTTCTCTTCAACCTGGAGCAAGTTTTTAAACCCCGTATGAAGCCAGTTGCACAGACTTGCTTCCTTCAACTAAGGAACACGTTCAAGTAAAAACGCTATCAATCTGGACACCTTAGTTCGGATTTTGTTGTACTGGAAAGCTCGGGGGTTCAGGCTTTTTTCCCCTCTTTTTTGCAGTCGAGAGTCTTTTTGCTTCTATCTCCTCAGCATCAGGCAAGCTTATCCAAAGTAAACTATATCTGTTGCCGCAGAAATGGTAAATGTGTATTGTTGCTCTCCTTTCATTGTAGTAACGTTCTTTGGAACGGCCCTCACTGCTCTTTGCCACCCTGCTGAGTAGAGCTGTCTATAAAAATAAACTGAAATTGATTTACTAAATAAACAGCACATCGTAGAATATGACGTTCCTTCCATCATTATTACACCAGAAGGCAGTAAAACAGTCCAAATGGCTATAAGTGAAAAGATCAGCTGTGCAACAATGTTATGAGAAAATGCTGTAATGCGCAGTAATTCCTCGGAGTCCGAATCTGATTCGTCCCTGAAAACAGGTCCAAAGCCAAAGTTTCAGATACGAAGTGTCCACTTTGATTTATTGTAAAAATAATAACGCGCTCCCAGCCCATCCCAAAACACCGATATAAGTATCAAAACATGACTGCAGCACGATAAACACTGTAAACCCCTTTTTCCTCATCAGAGAAAACTTGATGCTGTCGTCGATTTTGCATTTTATAACGCGTGACGGTGCAGGAGAATGTCACGCGTTTAGGTCATATTTAGTGTCAAAAGTGAACAATCTAAACGAACAAGGATAACGGGTTTTATCGGGAACTCATCAGATGGAAGGAAGACAAGAGGCCGGCGAGGTTTGCTGTGTTGGCCGAGCTTAAATCACAGCGACGTGGCGAGGCCTTGCAAACACGGTCGGGCGCAGCGAACGCGAGACTCGCCGAGAAAAACCAGTGTCGCCTTCCTTCCGTTTCAGACCTTCGCTTTGGATAAATTCGTAACAATAAACAATGCGGTTTTTTTTACAACGCAGTCACTTTTGTTGCACTACGCTGTGTGCTACTGCGTGGTATTTATTTGTTGACTTTTACGTCTCGATTTTTATCCCGGCTCCAGTTTTATTTCTGATATTTTGGACAAGCGTCCAATAAAAGTACATCATAGCTAGTTCTGATTCGAGAGCCGATATTTAGGTATTCATTTTCAAAAGCCGTGATACTGAAAACTTGGATATAGAGAATTTGGAGATAGAGGGATAACTGTATCTGATTTCTATAAAGAGATTTTCATACTGAGCACACTTACTGTACAAAAAAAAGTTGGCAATTATATTAAAGTATATAAATCTGTAACCTGAAGGTTGTCGGCTCAAGGGCCACTCCCAGCTGACAGACCTGCTGATAATCTTGAATGGTATGTAATATTGCAAGCATCTGTCATGCTGCATATATTTGTTACCTTTGTTTATTTGTCTAATACGTTTGTCCATGGAAAGTAACATTTTTGCAGACATGGACAAACGTATTAGACAAATAAACATTTTTTTTCCGGTGACAAAGGCTAATTAAAATGAATTTGAACGTGTAATGAAATATTCTTAAAAAATAAGCACTTGTGAAAATAAGTGCATTTAGCAGCATTCACCCTGGCAGGGACACCGGACTTTTTTAAAAAATTATGCATTTATTGTAATTTCATCAGTTTTAAAGCAACGTCGTTATAGCACTTGTTGCAGTCCCTCCTGTGGTCGTCAGAGGGCGCAACAACCAAGCAGTGTGACCGAGGAATTGTGTTTCACAGGGTGTGTGTTCCTTCCCAGGAGGGATGCTGCTGGTGACCAGCTAGCAAACAATACCTTCACGACACCTTCCTCGGTCGTACTGGCTGAACGTCAGAGCGTCAGGCTGAGCGACGTGTGCTTCGTCGCCGCAGACGGAGACAAAAGAAAACTTTATTCAACCTGTATGTGGGAAGATGTGCTGAAATGAGGAGTTAAACCGGTTTCCTGTGATTTGCATCCGACCCCATTAGACACAAAAACCGGCAAAAGCCATATTTAAGTGCGGGGCTAATGACGATCATCTATGAAATTCTTCAAAATCATCTTATTATTCAGTCTAAATAAGTTAATTAACATCAATGCTTCTCCTCTAGACAATTAAGGTGGTTATTATGTATAATGAAGGAATTCACTGACAAAAAGCATAATTAAAGTAGCGTTTGTATTTGTGATTGGATGTAGGGACCCCGGCTCATTCTGCATTATGTTCTCCTCACGGCTGTGTGGGCTTCCTCCAGGTCCAAAGATATGTGTGTCAAGTTCACTGATCGCTGCACAATGCGCGTGCGTGCGTGTGTATGGCAAGCCTGCGACGGGCTGGCGTTCCGTCCAGGGATTAGTTTCAAAGCCCAGCGGCCAGCGATTCCAGGAGAAGCTGGGCACCCTGACAACACTCACCAGATACAGCAGTGATGGAAAACAGCTGGATGGAGTTTTCGGAATGATCAAACAGACTGTTTCGAGTCTACGAAATAGAATGTGAAACGTCCTTTTGAAATCTCCCTATAGCAGCACGTGTTTAACTGAGATGTCCACTCCATTAAGAGACATTAAGTTCCTGCAGGAATAAACCAGGTGAGCTGGTAACTCTGAGTTGCCCTTAGTGAACGCGCGTGTTTTACGCGTTGCTCTGCTTTATAAACTTGTTTAGCGGCGCGCATCGAACATTCTAAGTCACTTTGGGTAAAGGTGCTATCTAAGTACTAGTTAATAAGTGTGTGCCGTTTTGGAGAAAACTGTCAGATCTCCTTAGGCCTCGCTGTTCTGACGTCAACCTGAATGGAATCTGCTCTGCCTTCTTTCGGTCGATGGTGTTTACCGGTTGCTCTGCTATTGCCTGCTGTAATATTGTTGAGACGCAGGCCGTTCGGGGCGCGTGGAGCACTTAGCAGCTGCGTTTCGGAAGAGCTTATTAAAGCACCTTACTGCCCTACGGCGCCCGGTCTGGCTCTGCCTCCCAAATCCCAAAATATCTAACGCCTGCTATCCGTCATATGCTTGAAGATGATTATTTGCTACCCGGACCAGGTACTTATTCATGACAAATATGGCTCCTTTTAAGGTTCACTGCAGCTACAATTAATAAAGTGCAAAAATCCACGCTTTGCTGCTTGAACTTGGCTTGGAATATATAACTTCAGCAATGCTTCAAGGGCATTTATCGATCACGTTTTTTTTTTAATTAAATTCTTTTCCTTGAACGTTCAACAAAGCATTTGCAGGATTTTTATGGACGAATTCCGCAGCTTAGGCGGAGGAAAAATAGGCCTCGAACAGCCATACTCTCCCTTGAGGGTCAAGAATTGTATTTCTGATATTAAGCTAATTATAGACATTTTGGGTTTTTTTGTTTTGCTTGTAGATGATAGATTAAAAAATATAATGCTTTAATGCTTTAGTATGGCTGCGCAGGTTCCCCGCCAACCCAGACAAAACGAAAGTGCAAATTAGATGTTAAATAATGATGCTTAGTTTTTTAATTCATTAATTCATTTGTCTATTGATACCACAGTCCATCTTACCTGTTTGTCCTAAACCTCGGAAAATAATGCGACTTAGATGCACTTAGTATTGTAGGTTTACGGCTGCTAGAGTATATGAAAGAAAGGCCAGTGATGGTCGCGGTTCTCATGCATTCTGTTTAGGCCGCAAAATGTACTGTTTTTATAAAGAAATTATAAAACACTGCTGATCACTTAATGTTCACATCTACTCACGAGTTCCACGCTTTGTTTTGAAAACTAAACCGTCGACAGATTCCACTTTCTAAGAGCATGACACTCACATAGGTGCGTGTGACACACCATAAGACGCACAAAATGTGAGTAAATGTAGAAAATGGAAAAAAAAAAAAACCGATTACGATTCATTTCACATTTTGCGTTCAAATGCCTAGTGGATATTATGAAGCCACGTGGCAATTTAATGAAAGAGACCATATTTATGACAGAAAAAAGTTAAAAATGCGCAGCTTAAACTGAAGGTTAAATTACTCGACCCATTTAGGGTTGTAAGTATATGAGGCAAATTTCATACAGCCCTATTGTTTTTTTTGGGGGGGTGGGTTGTCCCTATTTTCCTTTTTTGGTAAGGAGACGTTAAGGAGGAACCTGTGATTTTCATCCACATAAACCCACAAGGACCTCACAGGTGTTACGGTGCCGAAGGCGAGCGTGTCTCCTCAACCGCTTCCTCGCCCGGCCAACAGCCACACGGACCACCGAGTAATCAGCTGAGTCACACGAGCGCTTTCTGCAGATGAATAGGGAATAATGACAGTCGCGAATGTGCAGTCCACGTCTGCCGGGGTTAGGAGAACGGGATTCCACCCCCGGCAATCACCATCACAGCCTCTCGCTGTCCACGCGTCCTTCAAAACGAACGGCTCCACAGAGATGGAGCCCATAATCAGGTAGCTAAACCGGCGAGAGGGATTTCAACAAGAAGCCGTTTCGGCGCAGAGTGCCTCCCCTTTGTCCGAGAGAAAGCGCTCCTCGAAAACAATCTCAAGTTCATATCGCCAAATCAAATCACAGCATAATCAGCACCCAATCAAATACGCCCCCGCGCCCCCCGCGCCCCCCACACCTCTCCGCCAAATGGCATTCTTGTCAATTACAATCAGAAGCACTTTGGCTAACGCTTCCTTCTTCTCCTCGGTTTGTATTTTTCTTCTATTAAAAATTACAGCCGAATTTATAGCAGGTGCCGGTACGTCATCGTCGAAATTTCACGGGGACGTTTCTGTCGTTTCCGTTTTCCTTCTCCTCCCGGTTTCCATGAAACGGGGCATCACAGTCGGCGCGCCGTTGTGATCTTTGTCCCTCGCTCTTTGATAACAGCCTTTGCTCCGCTCCTTTCATGTGCGAGACTTCCTTTTAATACTTTTTTCTTTTAGGTAAATACACATTGTGAGACCCACAATTAAATGTAAATAGTGCTTGCCTTTGCATGAATATTGAATTAGAATGTTTCGCTCTCCTCCCCCCCACCCCCAATTTCAACCAAGACATTCTTTATTGTTAAGCTGGGTGGAAGATTCTGGAAGCCTTGATTACATCATTAAAAATAATCAGACACACCACTGCGGGAAGATAAAGGCCACAGTAGGCAGTTATTCCTCTGATTTGTTTGCTGTGAGGCCTAAGCTTCTGCCACCGACAACATCACTCAGAACGCACGCGTGTAAAGCGCAGCCGCACGTACGGAGGGGAGGGGTCGCAGGCGCACACGGCACGCGCTCACGCAAACGCACCAAAAGGCGAATCGGAACACATCTACCCACACACAACAGTCCCAACACAATGAAGGGCTGATCAAAAAGACTAAATCAAAGGGCAAGTTCACACGAATAGATAAAGAAAACAAAGAAACTAACAAAGAACATCGCAGCGGAACAAAGTTCCAGTCTGCCTCTGTTTCACGTGTGTGTGTGTGTGTGTGTGTGTGTGTGTGTGTTACTCGACTGTAACTGAACTCGGCTCCACTGACCAGTCCGGAACCTTTCGGCTCACATTTAAAACACCGTGTGTCACTCCGCGATGCACTTTGTTCAGCTCCACAGCTCATATCAGCTTCTATGAAAAAAAACCTTCCAGCTGATTCATGAAAAATCTCAACAGAGTATTAGTTTACTGCAACTGGTCTCGAGGTGTGTGGATGTTACTGAACTGTTTGCCCAACCAAATCTTCTGTGTGAACACTGGAAACCTGCCCTGCATATGTGTTTGGTACTTAACCCTTGTGCTGTGTATGGAGCATCTCCCTGTGTTTGGTTGGTCAATAATTTTGGTCCATAATTATCACAAAATATTCAACTAATTTGGGAATTTACAGCCTATAAACTCTGTTTACCTGAGATGATATAACTAGTGTCTGTGTGTGTGTGTGTGTGTGTGTGTGTGTGTGTGTGAACAAAAGCAGTGAATCTGGCATTTGACACGGTTTACTCTTTACTGTAGTCTTACCCATTTACTTTGTGAGACCAGCCAGATTTGACCAAACACACCACGACGTACAAAATGGGAATAAAGAACATAAAATTCTATCAAACTGATGACCATTCATTTAACACACAGAGATGCCTAGAGTGGAATATGTCATAAAGCTTAATGACAGTCAGATTGCAGAAGCCATATCTATGACACAGAAAAGTTTTAAATGGGTTTTAAATTTGACTGGAACTAAAAAAAAATGCAAAAAAAAAAAAAAAAGTTCAGTTCAGAGCCTCAGCCAAACTTCGACGCCGGCCAGCTTTGTAAAGAAAAGAGGAATTTGCCCTTTTTCTTTTTTTTTCCATATAGACTTCGCTAAACAGTGGCGCGGGGTTTAATTCCCCAGATGTAAATGTCATTACCCCATAAACAGTCAGCGCCTTGAAACACCTTTTACGACAACTACGTGAAATATGTGTGTTTATGCTACACTCGGGTGGCAAATTTAAAGAGTAAAACGTGGGCAGCAGGTGGCCAGAGTTGCTGTCTGTCTTGCACTTGAAGGACGTGGGATTGAATCCCGCTTCCCTTTTTTTATTCATACATGCACATCTCTTCCTATATTCCAGTCTTACTCACATGCACCACACACACTCTTTGCCATAAGGTAGGTGTTTGTGCAACTGCAGTTTGCTCTCAGCATCCCCCCCGCCCTACAACCGGCCGGGCTGCTGTTATTCTTACGACGGGGGAAGCACCACTGGTGTGGAAAAGGCGAGCTTTACAGCAGGTCAGACTGAGGGCAGCGACCCCAACCACCCGCTGCCGTTTAATCCCAGTCCGGCTCCCCAGGTGTCTCTGGCCTGGGGACCTGTTTGATCCTCCACCTGCTGAGTTGACTTCACTTAGATACATTGTTTTCTCTCCTTAGGCCTGTCGCGACCACACGTCGCACACCAAAAACACGGCGAACACACGGCGCACTGGACTCTCGAACCCAGCAGACCCTCAGGGGGCCAGACTGCCTTGCTGACTCTTGCAGAATTAAAAACAAAATCTCCCTGATTTACAACAGCCCGGCTTCCAGGGGCTGATTTAAGATCATGCCGACCTTCTCATAAGGAAAAAAAAAAGAGAAAAATGATGATGTTTCTCTAAGGTTCTGGTAGGTAAGGAATCTGTTTCCTGCGGCGCAAAGAGAAGCATCACCTTTTACAGGGATGCGAAGCCCCAGTTTCCTGAACTGCCGGCTATGGGTCACAGAGCAGTCTGGATCGGTGGCAGCTTCACGTCAGGAAGTTCCAGCGAAACACTTGGTGGTGAACAACCACACTAAATCCCACCGACTACTGCCGCAGACAAAAAAAACTCTTATAAGGGTCATCTTTAGTGGAAGAAGAGCAATCCAAAACACACACATTTACACTAAGGAGTCACCAGTTCACCTGATTTATTCTGAAGGAACTTAATCTCCTTTTAATGGACTCAAGACCTCAATTAAAGGTGTGGAGCTGTTATTAAATTATTTCAAAAAAACTCTTAACTTTTCACACTTTATTTTTGGAACGCATTTTATAAACTTGTAGGATTACTCAAACTGTGCTTTGCTCAATCGTTCGAAAAGGTGACCCTTCCGTCATCCTTAACTGCCCTATTCTGGGCAGGATCACGGCCGCCTGTCCTGGAATCGCGGGGTTTTGAAGCTAAACTGTGGATCGCAGGGTAACCGCACACTGACACACACCCCCACATGCTGTGGGCGATTTAAAGGAGCTGGTTTTCCGGAAACTCGTGTCACTGGGCTGTGGGAAGAAACCGGAGCACCCAGAAGAAGCCCACGCCTACAGAGGGAGATCATGCAAACTCGACATGGACTGAGATGGATCCACACCCATGAACAGCTCCCCATGAATCTAACTCCCCTTGTTGAACCACAACCTTTTTCACTGAACCTGCGGAGCTTGATTTGACTACGGGAAAGGACATGTATTCCTATAGCTCGCAGCTGAAGGTCCCTCTGCAAATACAGCCATTGGTTCTCCACGAACTCAGACAGACAGTGATACACGTGCATAATTTCTGCTGCACGGCAACCTTTTCTCCTTTCTTTATTTATGCACGTATGTATATTTCATGTAGCTGCAGGCATTTTCACCGCGTTCAGTACCCGTCCGTGTCGGTGTGACTCAGTGTCGTCTGTCAGTCGAGAACAACATCCCAGAACTTTCATAAGAACATATATCTATCTATTCACTTATCTGGCCTACAAGTTGACTGTGCAAACAGAATGATGAATGTATAGACTTTTTTTGCGTCAACAACGGCAGAATTGTTGCACTCGCACAAACATTCATACCTAAAGGTAAAAACACGGTACGTTTCCACAAACAGATTTTCTGGACAGGAACGCATGTGTTTATATAATGTCGGTGTGGCGTCGCCAAAGTTTGTCAGTGCCAGGGTTACTTTTGGTGGCATTCATTGTGACCCGTACCCTTTATATAGTTTGATTATACGTCGGGAAATGCGTATCCGTACTGAAGGGGTCCAAATGGTTTATTTATGTATGGACATGTTGAATTCTCACATTTGCGAGAGGAATTTGCGCCGGAATAAAAAGAGGCTTCTGGTTATTCTGGAGAAGCATCAATTTGCTCTGAAATTGAAGTTGAGGCCAGTGCGGAAATGAAATACATTCCCCTAATGTCCACACATTGCGAACGCAATCGCCGCAGGGCCGAGGGCAGCAAGGGCTGTGCCGGTTATCATGGGCAGTTAGGTCAATGGGGAGAAGATGACGTCAATTAATGGCAGGCAGAATGATTTTTAAACAATAAAATTTATGATCTGTGCAAGGTGAAGTAAGATGTGGGATTTGTGAGCTGTGACGGAAGACACTGCTCATTACCATTGAGCGCGCGGTCGTTCCTCCCAGAATGCATCTTCGGCAGAGGCACAGCCCATAGAGGCGTCGAGATGGGGAGAGGAACCTCACGCCAGGCCGTTTTTCTGCCGGGAAAAAAATGAAATGCGACGTGAGCGTGCAAAGTAATTCTGCAAAATAACATCTTTTTTAATCATGAATTGTTTTCCACCTCAAGAAATCATTTACGTGTACCTTCCATTTCCCGAGAACTAATCTTTCAGGGGAGCTTTTTTTTTTTTTCTTGTTTTCCACGTCGAGATCTTCAAAGCACGAGTGGAATGTCAGAGTGGACTCTGCGCAGTGCTTTAGGGCAAAGGCTTCTTACTTCTCTTTGTTACTTAAAATCCTGTCACACCCACCCTGAAATAGTCCGGCTAAATATCAATACAACTGAGTAATACTGCCAAAAAAACATCACTTAAACAATGGACTTTTTTTGTCCATTTTAAACTCCACATAATAGGTACTGCCCGGTCTGAACAAGTAAAATCTATTCAGATCTTATTTTGCCTGAGGCAAACAGAGAAATGCAGGCAAACACAAGGATGAAATATTTTTCTTTGTGAACCACCTCAGGTCGTGCAGGTTTACATTAGATATTTGACTTCTTTATTTAAAAGCAGATCGTGTGATTTGTGAGGAGACGGAGAGAGATGGAGCCGTCGTTTTCGTTCAAAAAAATAAATAAACAATAAAGAAGGCGTGAAAAGAGGAAAAGCGACTGGAAAGCCATCCTCCAAACTCACGTTTTAATTTTAGACGCTTGCAGATCACGGCTTGTGGTCACACACCTTACAGGGTGTGAGAGGTATTTGAACGTACATAGACTGTCACTTAAAATCAAGCTGATCTCTGTTTAGTTTTTGACTACAGTTCACATTTTTTTACGCGATTGCAAATGTGAAGAGTCACTGCTGATGGTATCTGTAAAGTATTGTTCCAACATTGTCGAGAAACACCAACTGAGTTAAAGCTAAAAAGGCGGAAGGAGGAGCTGCAGAGCAAAAAACAACTGTGGGCACATAGTGGACAATATGGGCGCATTTGAAGAAGAAATAGGGTTCACTTTACAAATGCAGTACAGGCATGAAGAACACGTTAAACTTTATTTCTTTCATTGCAAAAATCTGCATGGAAATGTCAAAACTTCACGATGTCTGGGCACTTTTTGCACCCTCTTAGATACAAGACCTTCAACAACGAAATAATGAATTCTCTCGCCCTTACTGATCTGAATGTGTGTGTTTGCAATTTCTCTGTCATCTCTTTCTGTCTGTATGTTTCTGTGACCCTGTATTTTGCTTTTTTGTTATTTTTATATATATTTTTTTAAACATACTGGCCTTATGTAACCACCTTATGCAACTAGTGCCTCACGGGAGATGAAACAAGCAGAAAGACGGAGAAAAAAAAGGTTTTGAAGCGAGGCAAAGGATTTTCACCGCACATCCTCACTTGCTGCCCAGTAGTGGCACTAAAAGTCAAATCAAAAGTAGGGAAAGGTGTTCACAGACATTCGCGCATCTTAGTGTCCGTAAGTAATCGGTGACTTTTTTTACGCAAGAAATAGAGCATCAGAATTTTTTTTTTTCCCAGAGTTGGGAACAGGGCCAGCACTGTGTTCAGAACACATTCCTACCACCATATGGCCCTGAAACTTCACCTACCACACGCAGTTATACTGAAATTTAAAAAAAAAGGCCTGGGCAAAACAAATGTGGGCAACGGCCTGCAGACACACCTAAGCTGCATAACGTATCGGCAAGAAAAGTGACTTTATCCAAATGAAAGCGTTTATCTCACACGTGATGACAGCAGCACCGTGTCCTGAGCTCCTGACCCCCTCCTCTCCCAGCTGAAGCAAAGCTGTTTCTACTCCTTCTTGTCAGTAGAAACAGTGCTGATTTAAGCAGGAATATCCCAAGCACAGATGCCCGGCCCTTTCTGTCTGCGGGCAACAGAAGGAGTCGCAATGTGTTTCTCCAAGCCACCACGATGGAAATGGTGTATTAACTGGCACAACGGGCACCAGTCGGTGGCATTAGAACATGCGCAATATGCACACAAACGCATAAGCATATGTCCAAAACATCCTTTAATAAATCTGTAAATCTACACAGTGAATCTCTATAAATTGGCCTCAAATGGGAATTGTGAGGTTACCTCCCCAGATGGTTCAGGTAGAGACCCGCTGCTGAACTGACACGTTTAGGAGGCTCTTTTCTCCAGGGCGACGCACAAGCGAGGGGAAACAAAAGTGCGTTTCACAGTCAGAAGAAGAAATGCAGACCCACACTTTTCCCAGCATACTTCACACCTGCAGCTTCGTGCAGAATTGACAGCGAATACGTGGTTTTTGCATATATAGAACATAGCTTTTTTTAATAAGACGAGTTCCCAAAAATCCGCTCGACTCTGGCTTCGACTTTAGCCGCATCTGTTTAAATGCACGTTCGCCTCTGAGACGAGATTCAGACGAAACACAGCCACACACGAAGGTGCTTGAACGGTTTGCACGTTGACTAGCTTGCAAATACAAGAATATGTTTACCAGAAGTAAGAGGCGTTGTCAGAGTGCGGAAAAAAGCACAGCCGTGCAGAGGGCGGCACGAGAGAGAAGGGGAATAAAGACCGAATGAATTTTATACGGTCCGGTACTAGTTGGAACGCAGTGGGAAGAAGAATGAATAGGAGGAAAGATGCGGGGAAGCTGTGCTGCTACAGCGGTAGGGTATATGTCTGTGGGGGGTGGGTGGGGGGGCTGCACCGACCTCCACCAGATGCCAAACGGCGCTTCTGATTGCCTCCCTTCTTCAGCCGCAGCAGAAGGTGAGAAGGGTAATTAGCTGATCCAGGATCCCTGATGAACAGATGCTTATAACAACGGCAATATCCATTGTTCCTAACAGAAAAAAAAAACAAGGAACAAGGAAAATGCCTTTTCCACATCTTTCCCTGTAAAGTAATACAATGGGCCTCATGTTTGCAAGGGGGAAGCAATGATAATCGGTCAAAGGCACAAACGGCTGCGAAGATGAGGGACTCTGTAATGTTGGCAATATAAGCTTTTGGTTCCTGTTTCCCCGCGTCACGTAATGGAACGTGAACGGAATTTGCAAAATAAATAATACAAAGCTACAGACCGAAGTTCCAGCAGCTTTGTTTTTTCAAAGTGCGGAAGCAACGTCTTGAATGAAAAATGGCAATAAAATATTAAGTGCTTCCATTTTTTCCCGTTTTTGTTTTGCAAGTTTGCGACTCATTTTAATAATAACCCTGTAAAGATGTGTTTCAGAAGCTGATACAAAAACTAAAAAAAAAGAAAAAAAAAAATCACAGATGAATTGTTATGAAGCAAAAGTAGCTGATTTATAAAAAGTTCCTCCAGACGTTATACACATGCTGCCAAGTAGGACACGATTCTCTCTTCTGCCAGCATTATTAATCTTCCTTAAAAAAATATGACACGTTTAGCACATTGTGGATTATTTAAAAGAAGGAGTCGTTGAAATGGAGCAGCGTGAAGGAAAGTTCACTGCAGACATAAACATCGATATTTGGAGAAATGCAGTGGGTGGATGAATCCCTGTAAACATCGTTTTAGTGGGACGCAACATCTTCCGTATAAAGATACACAATTGAACGTCATATCGGTTTTCGTGTTCACCTTCGAGTCGGGAGAGAAAGAAACCAAAAAAGCCCCCTGAAGGTAGAGTCAGATTATTTTGGGCACCATATTCACCAGAAATAGTCTTTACCAGACCTCCATCTACATATAACTCACTGCTAAACTAGAAATAATGAGACACATTGTCACTTAAATCAAAGAGGAAAAACAGATTTTCTCCATTTTCAGCCATTCATATGCTTTGTATGGGCACCCGCAGCAAAAGGGGGAGTGAGGTCTCACCCAGCACTCTTTTCCTACACATTTTGTAGACTTGAAAATGAACACAACAAAACACTCTTTACCAAACAAAGTCTTACTGACAGTTATAACATACACTTGATGCTCATAAATGAATCATACAAAGTAAGGCAGTTAGGCAGTAAATATCATGTATCTTCTCATTTGCCCCCTATTTCCCTCTGTGAGCGCCGCTCTACCGCTTCCGTTGACCAGTTTTGATTTTATAAGAACATTAGATGTGCCAAGATTAAACTAGAAACTTCCAGCCAGCAGGTGGAGTAGTGGTTAGAGTTGCCCCCTTCCACTTGTAGGCCCCAGGGTTGGATCCTGCCTCCTGCTGTACTTATTCTAAAGCCAAGGTACTTGACTTAAACTGTGCCATCAAAATCACCGATATAATGGGAAGTTGCCGGAAGAAGCGCCACAAACTAAGCAGGTATAATGTACATTTTGATCTGTTTTATTTCTCTTCAGCTCTGACTAACAGATAAGTTATCAAATCAAACACAGATCATCAATCCATCTGTTACCCATTAACCGCCTGATCCTGAGGGGTCAGCAGCCTATGCTGGAATCATCGTGCGCAAAAGCACGAAACAACCCCAGATGGGATGTCAGTCCGGCACAGAAATCCAGCACAAAAATCACTAAAAGTTTAATTATCGTATTTGCCTTCTGTAATCATTTTTAAATTCTAATTCCAAAACTTATAACCCCTATTCAATGTTATTTATCCCACGATATGGAGCGTTTTACTTTTTTTTTTATTTCTAAACAGTGTAACAATTCTAGGTTTCAGCTATTAGCCTGAAGTATATTAGAGAATTACATTAATTTACCTTACACTATAACATTTTATTTCTTTCAAAATATAATTGCATTATATTTTAAACTTATGAGAATTACATTACTTAATGCAATAAAGACCAAAACGAGAGTTTGTCCCTATTTTACATTTACATGCCATGCAATGTGGCTTTTCCATTTGATTAAATATTCATGTCCTCACATCACAAACACAAATTATAATGGAGGTGCTTGTTCCATAAAATTGAAAGAATATGAAGATACTTAAGAGTTACATTCCCAGGGGATTGTTTGATGTCACAAACCGAGGAACACTGCTGCTTAATGTACACCCATGCTCCATCTACCTCCTGGTCCATTTTTCCCATATCCAAACCAGTGTCTCATACACACTTTGCAGCCACATGCTGGCTTCGCTATTTATTGAATACGTTTTTTTGTACCCTCACATTTTTTCCACCCGAGCTGCCAGGTGTAACTTTTATAGCAGTGCTCCACGCAGACCACTTTGAGACCGTGAACCGATACCTCACGCTTAAGTTGATTTGCTCTAGTTTAGAATGAGCAAACAACATTCCCTCTTTTCTTTTCATGGGGCCAATTGCCATTCTTGGTTTTGTTTAAACTTCATAAAAAAAAAAATAAATAACGGCTACGGACCTCCAGCTGGGCAACGATGTAAAATTGCTTTAAAAGGCCAAATAAGCACGTCCAGGTCAAAGCGATGGTCTATTATTCAGACAATTGGACTGTTGAGGGTGCTTTTATCCAGCAGGCCTGGTGGAATTATATGAATTTATGGCATATATGAATGGGCGCCATTCGTAAAAAATATACTGTGTGTTATCACGGATGAATTAAGTGCCCGCGATAAACACGGCTTTGCTGGAGAAACGCTTGGACCATTTTGGTTCTGTGCAATTTGTTAGCATAGCAGGCAAAAATAAACTCGATATTTCTATTAGGTGTCAAACAGTCTTTGTGCCCGCAGTTTGTACGATGCTGTTCCTAGTATTTCCTTGCACAGCCGCTGCTCTTTCACAAAGGAAAACATTTATTCTTTTTACATAATGTACAATAATGTCTCGCTATATCACAACTTCAGGCCAGAGCCACATCCGGTTTCATTCTTTAACGAAAAAAGGGGTTAAGGCCTGAGAGATGTGTACGGTTTTCGAGTGTGACTGTCACATACAGGACGAGCTGGAGAACACGAGTTATAAAACATCTCTAATGTTATATGTATGTTATATAAGCATGTTTATATGTTATATAACGTTCCTCTTTCTAGTAATACTTTAAGTTTGCTCTGTTCCATCAACAGAGCATCTAGAGCAGCGTCCGAAATGCAATTCGGTCATTAACTACCACAATAAACATCAGAAGCATCAACTTTCTGTACTTTCTAAACCCAGAATTAAAATCTAGCAAAATGCTTAACTTTAGCAACTAACTGCTTCCACCTCCACTCTCTCTTCCGCTCACGTGCCGTCGACGAACACAAAATCAATCCCCTCGCAATGCAACTTAAAGGCTTTCACTCGAAAAGATGGCTGTTGACCTACACATATCAGGAAACCGATTCTTAAAAAAAATAAAAAAACAAGGATCTGTTGAAATCACCGCTAAGCACAATGAAAAAGTTTCAGAAATCTTGACGGAACAGGGTCAGTGTTATCCTGGGAACGATACGTCAGTGCGCTGCTGTAGAATCGCCTGTTTTTAGTTTTTCGCCTTTCCTTTAAAGATCACAGAACGCCCCTTTCCACCGGGTTAAAAATAACGTTCAATTATATACAGCGGAGTTTATTGGAATTCATTTCCACCTTCTAGATCAAAGCGCTTGCAGAAATTATCCCGGCAGTAAATGCAATTTATCAAATAATTGAAAGAAAAAAGAGGAATCGAATCAGGAGAGCACCTCGCTCCTCCTATGGGGAAAACGGTCACCAGCTCAGCAGCACCGACGTGCCGAACGGGTCCCGGAGGCGCAAGGAGGACCTCAAACACGCCATCACAGAGGTTCGCTTCCTAAAGCCTATTAGCAGGAAACTGTCAAGGCCCAAATCTCACTTTTCTCTTTTAAAGGGTTACATCACGAAACCCTCATGTGAACCCAGAACTCATACGGGATCGTCGGACAAGGTGCAGAGGGACAGTAATGAATGAAAATGCGCACTGAGCGCACGGTCGGCCAGTCCAGACAAAATAACGCACGGCGAGAAAACAGTGAAAGAGACCATAGTGGCGGTAGGGTCCCGAATTTTGTGTGAAAGCTTGGAAACGACTTCATGACAAACTCACTGCAAGTTCTGCGAGAGACGGTCGAGCAAAGACACAGAGCAACGGATTATGTGCGTGTGTGTATGTGTGTGTGTGTGTGTGTGTGTGTGTGTGTGTGTGTGTGTGTGTATAAATTTCTCTTCAGACAAAACAGGTGATCTTGTGTGGTTGAATAATCATACAACAGCACATCACAAGCTGGCTCTCATTGGCAAGGTCCTTTCGAAATAGTACAGTGCCTTGGATCCATAGATGATGCCCCTGATGTGACCTACAGAATTCAGTACCTATTGGACCTGTCAGATAAATCTCAGATTGTCCATAAGACCCCAATGTGACCATACAGTGCTTCTGTTTGGAAGGGGAAATCTAGGTGCCCATTTACCCCTGCAGTCTCCCTCTACATATCAGGCGGAATTATCTGGTCTGTACCCTTTGAGCACAAGCCTGTCAGACTCCCGACTGAACTGGTTTGAACATAGCATAGATCCTGTTTTGAATGGTGCCGGGGTCCTTTCACACCCCACATCACTGCCTGCTGCCCACCTTGAGTGGTTAGCAGAAAACCAAATTTCTCACCCTCTGTCTATCCTACTGAGTCAAAATTCTGTTTTCTCGGTTCCTCCAGCTTCCTAGTTATCTCCAAGACTACGTGTTGCAGTGATCAAGCACCTTGAGCTAGAAGGTCTCCTTTCCCACCTCCCTCTGTTTGCCACACTGTTGTTCACTGTTCTTGCAGCTACATGTTTTGGTTGAATCCAGAAACATGGATGTTTTTTTGGGTGGAAGGGGGAGAAATGTAACCATGTTGCATTTTAAAATTGACTTTGTTCATTATTATGTTGGTTAATTAATATCAACATGTTTATAATGAGTTTTAAAAATAGAAAATGTGCTACTCTGATTATCAGTTACATATTTAGAGCCATTGGTTGATTTAAACAGCCAAAGAGGGAAGTGAGAAGAAAGCCCCCCCCCCCCATATCTGCTCAGAGCTGTACAGTGTACGCGTGGTGGGTTTAGACACCACTTGTCTACATCCAGCGTCAGTGTTGGGGAATTTCAACGTCCCAGATTTCGTTAAGAGTGAAAGAAAAGATTTTAAGAGGACAAATTTTGGACTGAACAATCAGTGTCTGAAACAAATACAGGACAGGAGAAACATCCTCTTTCCAATCCAACACCACCTGACGCAGAAAATGCATTCGACAGTTAACCGGACTTTCCTTTTTAAGGTATCGGGAAAACTTGGCTTCGCACAATAATACGTTGACCTCAGAGCAGCTGTGACTAGCGATGTCACGTAAGAAAGTGTCACTTTGCATGCGAGCGCCAGGCTCTTTTGTTTGCTGTATTCACAGAACCACTTGTCACAATAGCCCAACATTCATGGCATGTAGATTCAAACGTCACATAAAACAATCCTCTACGCAGACAATGTTCTGCTGCATTTACAAAACCTTTGACTGGCCTCACAAGAGGTCATACAGTTTTTAAATATGATTTCAGACGTTTGAGTCAACTGAAAAACTACCATTAACTAATGACAGTTGGAATACGGCACCCCTTACTTCCCCTCACGCCCCAAACACACCGGCACTTAGGTATTACATTTCCATCCAGTTGTCGAAGCTTTAAAAACTCAACTTTTATCCACTATCACATAAAACTGAATATCAACCTAACACCTGGATGAAATTACCGCTCGCTGAGGTTCACCGAATGTCCACTGTCTAAATGATCGCCCTGCCATAAGTTACCTATTCACCCTCATTCCAGTCGCGGCATCTAAGATGTGGTTTTCCACGTCACACTTCTCGATCGCCACAATCCACTGGGAGGATAAAGATTTCTGAATTAAACATGTTTTACAGAAAGAAAAGAAGTGAGGGGGACTCGGGGCACCAAAAGTCACACATTACTGTCTAGCAAATCAACTTGAGAAAATCACGTACCGGTTAAACCTTGACCGGTTCCTCGTGCGTGGATTGAAACTGAACAAGCATAACGTGGTGACCTCATGATCCAAGACCTTCCCTTTCTTAGTAAACCTACAAAACAGCTCAAACTGATCAATAACACAGTTTTTGGTACAACTCTGAGAGCCTGGTGGAAGGTGAACTCTTTCCAAGTCCACAATCTACCCTGGAAGTACATTGCAATTTGGTCTAATCCAGTTTTCCACATAAGAAAACAATCTTCAGCCAGTGGGACATAATAAAATTCACAACATCAGCGCGTCATACTGTCTGCAGTACCTCCAGTCTGAAAAGCTAAAATCCCCATCGAGAATAACTCTGTTAACCTGCATTAATGGAAAGTTTAAAGCAGACAGGCAGCACAAATCGACTGCTTTCTAGAATTTGCAAAATCACTGACACGCTCGACAGCATCATATCTCTCCCTGTCACAGAGCGATCGCTGACCTCTCGGTGTATTTTTGGTAGGTCGGCCAGTCCTGTGAAGGTTCGCCACTGCTCCGGGTCTTCCCCATTTGGAGATAATGGCTCACACTGTGGTTCGGCAGAGCACCAGCACCTCAGAAATGGCTCCGAAACCCTTATCAGACTGATATGCTTCAACATCTCCCTCATCTCTTCTGAAGTTTCCTTCCGTCATGGGACAGCGGGCTTGTAGAAACTCTGTGGTGCTACTTTACCACCACGGTGAGGTTCAGTATACAGTAAGGGTTACAGTCAGCAGATTTACATTACAGACAGGCCTCGCTGTGATCCATCAGCCAAATCTAACTATCTATTCATTTTCGATAATTGGTTGAATGAGTAAATAAATACTGTCCCACATGGGTGATATGGGTGTTGGATAGCTTTATTCCTAAAATCAAGAAATAATTTAAAAACTATGTTATTTTGTTTTACTCAGGTTCCCCTCTGTCCGCTGCATTTTGTCAAAAGACCTGAAATCATTCAGGGTGACAAATATGCAAAAACTGGGAAATCAGGAAGGGGGAAATGCTTCTTTCACAGTGTTGGATTCTATGACTAAGAACAGCAAAGTACAACTCATACAATGTAAAATTATCCACAAGCCACATTTAACACAAGAGAAGGGTGGGAGTGACTAAATCAGATGAGTTCTGCTGACTGATACCTCCTCTCCAGTGGTACTGCAGCCCAGCTCACCAGTCCTGGGAGGGGGCAGTTTGTGAAACACCAAGCTTTATGAGTTGCAGCGTTGTGCAGCATCTCAGTGTCTCACCCATCAATTAAACATGTCACGTCAGTATTTATTGTTGTAACTAATGCCAAGAAAACCACGTTCCTAAACCGTGATCTAAAAATAAGGCCTCGGTTTCACAGCGGCTCGGTGTCTTAATGGGTCATAATAAACTCGAACAGCAGCGTCACAAATTTAATGAAACCTGGTGCTCAGTTCTTAAGTCTTTAGACTTACCGGGTAATGAATGCAAATTTAAAATTTACCGAATAATGAACAAAACATCAATTCGACTTTAGATATAGGAGAAGAGAAGAACGTGTGTTGTTTCTCTATTTTCTTTTTACCTACATTGAATTGTGGTGATAACGGTGATAATTAATAGTAACAATAATATTCATTATTTCTATTAATAATACTAAAATAGGGAAACCTAGGGTGACCGTTTCAGAACTATACTGTTTAGTTATCAAGTTTGAAAATCCACTATTAGATTCCACGTCGGTATTTTTTGCAAAAAATAAGTCCTTACTGAACGCAACCAACAGACTGCAGCAGCTGGACTTTGCCGAGCATTATTGAAACTGCAGTTAGAATTGTGTCTTGACCAAAATTTTACTTTTTTTGCCACCTGCATGTTTACGGACAAAACAACCCCTGTACCTGTTTTGTTGGTAGTGACCCAGGGGCTCTTGGTAAAGGTCATACCAGTGGCTTAAGGAGCTCCAAGCATTATAACCCAACACCTGGTTGCCTCTGCCAGGAGAGACTTGGCCTTACATTTCAGTGCGACAACGCCCACAAACGCATATCAAAATCAGCAAAGAAATAGCTGTAGGAAAACAAAATCAGTGTTTTGCAATGAATATCTCAGTCTCTGGCCTTCAACCCTATTGAAAATCTGTGGTCTGAATTAAGTCCACAAGCACGAACGCAAGGGTATCGTGGATCTGGACATGTATTGCATGCAGGAGTGGCCCCAGATCGCACCTAAAGTGTAGGCTGGACCTTGTCACACGTCGCAGCAAGACGCCCGGCGCTGCCGTCCTCTTCAGGGGAAGACTGATAAAACATTAGCCGCGGGGTGCCAATATTTTTGAAACCCATTCTTTGCAGAAAAAAAAAAAATTACACGACTCACTGAAATCTTTTGTGTTTGAACAATCATCCATCATCGTCGTGTCATATTAAAAGTTTACGGCTTCCCTTCTATTTGTGAGCCAAAGTTGACTCATTGTTTGTGCTGCTGTTTCATCCATTCATTTTTACTCTTTAGGGAAACGCCAGTAATTCCTGCGTTAGCTGAAGCTGCTGAAAAACATTAAAACATCAGCCCTGCATTTGCGTCGGCGATGCTCGGCTTTGCCTAAACGGTCGTTTGTCGTTTTATTTATGGCAACTGACTGCAGGTGGAGGGAAGCGGACGAAATAAGCATATCTTTTCAAACGGCGTCTAACCCTATCACAGGCGGGTCAACACCCAAGGAGGTGTCTGAAATTCACTCTAACGCAGCTGACGCCTGCTTTGCAATCATGGCCAATCCGTGGTTTTCCAGCAGAACGACGCGGCTTTGTGTAAATAATCAAAGCGTGACCCATTGGGTTAAAACCCGTAATTGAAGTGATACTTCAAAGCAAAAATGGCCACCTTTTTCGCAGTGGCACGGAGAGGTGGGAGACACTGTGGGAGAACACAGGAAGGCTTGTGATTGGCTGGAGTCAAAAACACTGGTTGGGCCTCCGCCACCTGTTTTTTTTTCCTTGCTCAGACATAGAAATAAATACACACACAGATAGATAGATAGATAGACAGATAGATAGATTAGTATTTTGCTCACAGCAACGTGTCATTTTTTTCTTCCGCGTACCTCTGAGCGCTACTTCCCCAGCCAGATGGCCCAACGGTTCAAATCCCATATCACTGTTTCAGTTACGAAACAGCCGTTCTTTGCCGGCTTAATTCTTCATGATTAAATAAGGCCCCGCGGAAAGGGTTAATCCGAAAGCAGCCGCGGCACAGGTTCGACCCTGACGTCCTCGCAGGTGGGGCGGCAGCGCTGTTTTTACGTCTGGCGTCAGCGGTGGATTGTGACGACAGTGCCCCGCGCTTTAGAAAAACCACGCTAACCTCGAGCAAAGACTTGCTTAAAACCCCACAGACTGGCCCCTCTTCTGTTTGCTACAGGGCTCCCCCCTTCATTAATTTTACAGAGGCCTCCAGATGGGAAATAAAATATAAATTTTGTTCCGCCTTAGGCCTCCTGCACTGTTAAGGTACTCTAAATCATTTGGTTTTCGGAAGCATTAATATTAGACCGTGGCCATAAAACCGCGTGGCCTGTGGGTGGTCAGAAGACTCGGTTTGTCATAAGTGTAATTAATTGTACAGCAGGAGTGATTCATTTATGGAAACGTGTGATGCAGGCCTGGCCACGGAGCTGCGTAGCCCACCTTCCCATCGTGGCAGCAGCTCTCTGAATTATGCAAATTAATTGGCTCTTTCAATGTTGCATAAAATGGTGCTGCTGCTACCACACTGCATGGTACATTAGTCTGTTCATCCAATAAAAACAGCATTCTTTACTAGTGAATCCTCGAATCTAGGACTCAAGGAAACTAATTTATTTTCCGAACGCACGTGTAAGTTTGTCCGATTTCGTTCTACCTCGTCGCGAGAGCCGGACGGAAGGTAATCCAAAAATGCCCAATTGCGGCTTGTAGAAAACGGTCCGCGAGGCGCCAGCGTGTTCTGAGCGGGAACAAATTGATTACGATTGAAATTTATGAATAATGTGTTTTTGAGCGCGATATTTTGTACTTGTCTCCTTTCCGTGTGTCACGTGACCGTTTTTGAAACTGAAACAATGGATTAAGAAAGAAGGAATAAAAAAAAAAAACCGCGGAAATGCTGCACAAATAACCCCCGGCTGCGTGTGCACTGAGAAAAAGGAGAAACCCTGATTAAAGCGACACTCGGAAAATCTCCCTGAGCTGCAGGTTGCGCAGCATTTAGAGTCCGTAGCAACATCTGTCCTTAATGATCCGTCCTTTTAATTGTCTGTCATTTTAAGGGACTTTAATGATCAGTGTGACACACACGGAGCCCAACTGAGAGAGAAAGTGCCGCGAGAGAAACCAAAGCGTACGCATGATGTCAAGTATCGTTTCGTCTGATCAGATTTGTTTGGTAACACGTTGCTGGCTTTATTGACGGTTTTAAAAGAAAAAAGCTCTGCAAATACAACAGGACAATAACTATGTTGAGCTGCACTGGCTCTACAACTTCACCTTTAGTGTAACAACCACAAATAGTGCTACGGCGTATTTATCTTTTCTACTTTCGTAAATTTTATGACAAAAGGACCCCAGTTGGATTTTGCTTATTTTTTCTCGGTTTATTTTAACAACTCATATAGCAGCGATCTGTGCCCTATTTTTCAGACCGTTGTTGTAGCCCTGCAGTTTTCCATACATTGTTTGAAAATATACAAAATGCCTAGTTGAGTAGATGAGGTTCATTGGGTTAAAACTAAGCTGAGGGAATTTCAGTCAGCGGTAGGTATCGCCATCCATCCATAGAGAGGTTCCCCACTGTGTTCTGGTGCTCCTTGTTTTGTGTAAAATTAATACTCAGAAATGGTTTCCACTAAGAAAATAACAGAAAGCCGAAACACCATTGAAATAAATCAGAAATGGAGCCGAGAAACATAAAGACTGAAGAACGATAATGAGAATGAAGACGCTGTGTGTGGAAGGCAGTTTATATGTTTTGCAAACACAAATCAGGTTCTGGATAGACACGGCCGTGTTTCGCAGAGCTTTTCTCATTAATGGTTGCATAAAGGCGAACCTGGAAAAAAGCCTCGTCGTGATCTTCTAATGGAAAATCGCATTCTGGTCGCGATGCTTTGTTTTGCAAATGCGCTTTCAAATCAAACATTGTAAGAACGCTCCTGCGGCGCCACGTCGACAATAGTCCCGCCCACTTATCGCAGCGTGGCCGCACCTGAGGACACGCTGACAGACCGGGCCTTCCACACTCCTTCGAGGGGAAAGGTCGCCGAATGATCGACGCGGCGTCTCTTTTCCGCACCCTGCGCACCTTGTTTGGTAAACACGGGCGCGACGGCGCCGAACACCAGGCCGACCTACCGAAGCACTTCGAAAGGGCTCGTACAACGTACGTCCCACGTTGGCTTTTGTCATCCACGCTTTCCTTCTTGCTATTTCTGAATCGTAAGCGTTGCGGCAGACCTGCCTGCTGCCGCCTCTCCCTCTGGCTGAGGAAGTCGCGCTCAAACGGGGCTCCGCAAGGCAGACGCGGGGGTAGGTCGGTCATTAGATCAATACTGCACCTCACCGCCAAACAAACCTAACCCCCCCCCCCCCCCCGAACCCACACACATACACACATGTTTTTCTCTTCAATTTTCATGTGTCATGGAAAAGTGACAAATAGCACACATTAATTAGGCACTAGACTTGGCGAGATTGCTGTTATTAACGGGGAAGGGAAGGGTTGGATCTAATTGCCTGTGACATCAAAGTCAAGTGACTGATATTTCAAGCATCATTTAAAATGTTTGATATTGAAGTCATTGTACTCGCATAAAGACTGTCTAAAAATATAGAGGAGACTGATGAGGAGGAAACACCCGCACGCATTTACGCATGCTATCTGCAGAAAAGAATGTAATGTCGTGACAAATTGTCTACATCCTGATGTAAAATGTATTATATTTGCTTCACACTATCACTCTCAGCTCTCTTTCATCTTCACCATCAAATCATGCTTCTTCTTCTTTTTTTCCCCCCCCTTTTGAGATGCTGTGTATTCTAACATCAAATGTTCCTCATTTCAGCAGCAGAGCCGGCAAATTTGCTCTCTTTCTCCGCAATGTCTCTCGTTTAATGGACTTTTTTTCATAATAGGTGGAGGAAAATAACAACAGGGACGTATCGGATGCACGTGTGCACAAAAAGGGCGCGCGCGGCCTCGCCGCTGTGAGGCGGACGGCCTTCGCAAACCGCGACGCGCCATCTGCAAAAGAGGAAAGTCTGAAGACCCAACTGCGGTTCCCTGAAGGGGGGGGAGGGAGGACACGACCGGGACGCTGTGGAATATTGCCCACTTGGCACTGCGTTGTGAGCATCAGGCTCATATTTATCATCTGCTTAATGAAATTGTGAAAAGAATGAAATGAGCACTTTGCTCGCTGATGATTACATTTTGTCTGCTTACTACTCTTCAGTCTCAAACGCTAAAGTGCCGTTATTTATTTTTGTTATCCGACTGCTTTACTGAATTTCGACGGCGGCGCAGAGGGCACCTTGTTAAAGTCACAGACGAAGCAAATTTTGTCGCCCTCTTGACCAAGGAGGAACTTAGTCGGGTTATTAAAATATTACACCGCATAAGCAGATGATTAAATTGGGAAGTGTGACTTCAGCGCAAGTGAAAAAATAGTCCACTTAGACACCCAGTACATTCTCTTCTTAAAATACACATCAAGCGTCCCTCCCCGAATCTCAAACATTTCTATTAGACGCGGGATTCGTAATTCAGCTGTAATCGGGACGAGCTTGTTGTTCTGTGACATTGAGGTAAATCGGATACCACAACGAGGCCAAGTAACCAATGGCAGCGTGACCATTTTAACTCCTGCGCTCAATTTCCCCTCAGACAGCTTCCGCCTAATAGCCGCCAGACAATTGCACGTGTGCCCAAATCACATAATGAGCACCCTTTCATATCAGGATCTTAGCAGAAAACAGACCGAGCTGCGGCTGTGGGGCTCACGGCAGGTCCTACAAGTTCCTCGCTGCCTACCCACCGGCCCCCTCCTCGGCGGTTGCCATGGCAAAACTGCACTCGCATATGGCACACCCCTTAGCCTAAAATTAGTGTGGAGGTGCTAAGCTCCTGTGCGAAGATCCCTGGCACGTACTGCCAAATGCCCGGTTTGGCAAAGGCTCCCGGAGCGGATGCCCTCCGCTCTGCCCTTGGCTGCTGTCAGTCCCAGTACACAAAAGGCCTCCGGGTCACTACCATTACAGGGCAAAACAGGGAAAACCGGAGGGTCGGCTCATAATTTCCCTCACAGCCACGCACGTTGCGTTCTTTTATGGCCTTCCAGGCTCTCGTTTATGGCTTCGGATCACTCCGACATCTGCCCGCTAACGGTTGTTCCCGTCTTCTATTACGGGCCACGTGATGCTGAAATTAATCCCGGCGGATACTTTAGCGTGGCCCATTCAGACCGATGACGTCAAGGTCCCGTCCTCGTTCATTGGCTCAGTCGTTCTTCAGGGACGGCAGGAGCATTTCTCGGCGTTGCTGGCGTTCAGCATCTAGAGCACAACCAAAAAACGCTGATCAACCATTACCCCGCCCCCCCAGCTGAAGGAGGCCTTCTTTCTGGAACAAAGCAATTTGTTCAGTTTATGGTTTCTTCCTTACACTGTCGTCTGCACCCCTATTGTTTTCGTAGGTTGAGGCAGCCTTTCCACGCACACGGTACGTTTTTAAACACCATTTTTAGTTTTCTGTGTCAGCAGTCACACACCAGGCAAGCTATTATTGCAACAATCCAATCAACAAGGATGAGCAACTGGCTTATAGACAATCATTGACATCAGCAGGGTATTTAACCTATAAAATGACCAATTATTTTGAGAAGCATAAAAGCGTAGCGCCACGCAACCGATTTAATGCAGTCGTATACGAGGGAAAGTCAGAAAGTGTCCAACATAATGTTTCAACTTTTTTTACACTGTTTGCTGCAGTAGTAGTCGCACGTTTTTTGCACCGGGCCAGAATGAATTCAACGTCCGAAAGAGCAGGAAAGGTGACGCTCGCGGGTTTTTCGGACTCGCTTGGCCCGATACCGGAACCTAAGGTTGGGAGGGGTGTGTTCATCACTGTAAGATGCGGCTGGACAAACTTAAGACAGCGATTTGCAGCAAATGCCAAGACCTAGTGTCAGATGGTGCGGTGTTATTGTATTGACAACAGCTGCTCGCCCACGGTGGTCCGGACGACCGAACCTCTTCAGAAACTGGAGTTCGAGGTTTTATCACCTCCTCCGTATCATCCACACTTTGCTGCTTCGCACTACCTGACCTGGCTGGTCAACTGGAAGGTGTTTCAAGAAGTCACCGATTCACAGGCAAGCAAGCAGAGAAGGAAAGAGCCAAGCCCGACTCATCGCTCCGCCCAAATCCTTTTTTCTGAAGCCCAGTAGAATCAAGTCAGTAACATATGACACTACACTGAAAATGCTCAGTTAAACTCTCTATTGCTCCTGCTTCCGTTTTTATTCACAGTGCGGATTTTTACACTTGCATTTTATTACCTTATGACAGCAGGCTGCACACAAATGAGTGATCCTTTCACAGGGCACAAATGCATTTCATCTGTTGCTGCCTTTTGAAACCATATTTAAAATTTAAATTAGGTGTGTGAAACTGAAAGAGTAGAAGAGAAAAGCCTTTGAGGACGGTAAAGTACAGTAGGTGAGGAGGGACCAGTCCAAACCATCTCCGGAAAAGAGCAATGATTCGTTTGAATCACCGCAAAATATTATATCATGATGTTTGTGGGCCATGCAAGCGCGCTCAGATTTTTAAGGTTTTATAAAGGTGACGTTTATTTTTGTTGTGTGTTAATAACATTAGGGCAATATGGTGGCTCAGCACAGCTCCGTTTTGACTCATATCTAATGCTTTGTGGCTGCAGAACTTGGCTGCATAGTTGCCTCTGGATTGTTTGTTTATCTCTACAGAGGTTCTGCCTCAAGCTTTGTGGCACTGGAGGTCACAATGTCAACTCACAGTCCCAGGGGGTGTGAATTTGGTTCGGTCTACATGGAGCATCCCTGTTCGTGTAGTTTTCCAGTGATGTGCAGTTTTAGGAAATTTGCCCAAGAACAAACCTTAAAACTAACCCGAACCCTACAGCACGCTTGGCGTGTGATGGACGGGCGCTGCATCCGTAGCTACACTGCAGCACCCTGATCCCCGTCACCAGCTGTCTCTGAAAATGGGAACCTGTCCAGAACAAAATACACATTTTCTTCAGTAGTCTCATTTTTAAAAATTCCATAATTACACTAAATAATTGATAAAATGATTGTATATAATTGTCCCAAATAAATCGTGAATTTACGATGAAGATTGACAGTGAGCAAATTTGGCACTGGATCTTCGGCTGGAACTTCACTGTCGACCAGATCTCTCATTTGTCTCCAAAAACGCGTTGAAATGAAAAGTATGAAACCAAACACAGGAGATTCCCTGTAATTTCACTTTAACAGAACATTAAATTGAAACTATAAATCAGCAGCCTTAGCGTGATGAAACTGAATAAAAATAAACCACACATGAAGCTTGACTTGAAAACATATTTGTGCAGCGACGTGTAGTTTTTCTTAAATGTATTTAAATAGTAATTAAACTTCAATCTGCGGGCTTAGGGTGGGTTTGCGTGGCAGAGCTGCGACAGCCATGCTGATATTCGGAGTCACTTCTCAGACGGCTGGGGGTGCCTTCACATTAACGCAGAGACATGATGAGCTGGGATTTGTTTCTGCCGGTGAGAATTTGGAAGTCAGTGTGAGGGGAGAGAGCAAAACGAAATACATATTGATTAGGTGCCGTGGAAGGTCTCTTTACCGCCCTATAATGATTGGGATCATTGTGTACAGCCCCATCCCCCAAACACACCCTAAAACACACACACACACACACACACACACACACGCGCTCGCGTGCATCTCACAAGCTCCCCACCTGCACTGTGGTTCTGGGACCAACTCTGCGTGGAAGGAGGAAGGGAAAGTGCCAGGGAACCGCATTCTGACGTTAATTAACAACATCTGACACAGATGCCATGCTTGCGCTCACGCTGGGGGTGGCCAGCCACATTATTACATTTTGGTTATTTCCCTTTTTTTCCATCTCCCTTTTCCCCCTCTTTCAAGTTGGCTATCTGTCTCCTTCCTGTACGTGAAGAATGCTGAAATCGAGCTGCTACCAAACACAGTTGGATACTATTGTTTAACTCTGTGTGAACTGCTCTTATTAGTTGCCAGCCAGTGAAATATTATAATGCAAAAGGTGTACATTAACACAGCTGTTTATGCCAAATTTTGACTCTAATCTATTTTGTTGTTACCTGAATCCATTAAAAATTATTTTAGATGAAGTGACGCAGCGTCCTATTTTTTTAGGGTTATGGGATTAAATAGGACAGATGAGTAAAGTAAGAGGAAAGTGTCAGTCAGACGGCATTAAAATGAAGACAAATGGAAAAGAAAATTAAATACGGTGTGTCTCTCTGGACCCAGCTTTTCTCTATCTGAGTTCATGTAATATTAATTCAAGGGCACCAATGACAGACATGTCTCACACACACGTCCCAGCGAATATATTCGGAATATACGTGCTGTTCAAAACGTTTTCAACGCTGCATGGATTGATCAGAGAAATCGATGGCAAAGCATAACTAGTGATTTTACGGAAGAGAAAAACAAACATTGTCATTCTTCAAAGAGCTCATGTAAATTCACCAGGCAACTGTCATCTAATCCATTGCAAATGCAAATTATGTCACCTACATATATTTTAAAATGACTTTTTTTGTTCTGAAATGAATAGTCATTTGCTTTTACTTCTCTAGTTTATCAGTGGGGGGGCGATCTGGTCTACCTTCTGATGCAAAGATGGTAATTATGATCGTGTATCATGTTTTAAATTATACACTGATCACGCAATTGACGTTAAAGGCCACTGAATGTTATTTTTCCAACTGACCTGCAGAGATTTGGACTGGGGCCACCCGATGGAAATTAAAAATTCAACTGTGCAATTCATCTTTGCAATTACATCTCACGTCCAGAGACATGGTCACTCCGGAGTCATCACAAAGGACAGGCGGAAGACAAAGAGTCACCCTTTAATCCCAATATTTCTCGGGGTTAAAAAAAAAAAACCAATTGCATGTAGCAGGTTTATTGTTTCTTACCACTAAGCCTTTACAAAAAAAAAAATGTCGAAACACTGTCTTTAAAAAGCATCAGAATTGTCCGGAAATTAATTAATATGTACTCAACTGAGCTAAAAACACTGCGGAGTGTAAAAATAAATAAATGAATAAACAAACAAACAAATAAATAAATGGCAGTCTGTTTGGCGAAATAGAGATGAAAAATTTGGCGAAATGTCGCAACAACGAAAAAGCATTGAAACAAATAAAATGCCATTACGCAAATGAAATTGATTTTCCAAAACCCTATTCTTTTCTATAATATGTTTTTTTTCACCATTTTAGCATTTTTTAGCTAACATTTAGTCGATAACAGCGGAGAACAGCGGTGATTATACTGAAGCTGCGAGGCTGCGGGGTCCAGACCACTGCTGGGTAAAAGACAAGTGTGTCACTCCGCAGCCAGGTACATTCGACCTGACGCCCACCTTAGCAGTGACCCCTGATTCAGACATGACAGGGTGGGGCTGCATAAACAGCACGCTGGCGCCACCTGCTGGTAAGAAGCAAATGTTTTCCTTGTTATGTGCAGAAGGTCGAGCAGAAGCAACGCCACCAAACCCAACAGCGTCTTCACTTTTTCGGTGTCCTCCTCAATCATTTCTGCTCATAAAACATTTGGGTTGCAATATACTCTTTAGGGAACCCCCCCCCCCCCCCCCCCCCCCCCCCCCCCNATACTCTTTAGGGAACCCCCCCCCCCCCCCCGCCTGCTTCCAGTCCCATCCAGGGCCACAACACAAGGCAGGCCCTTCTTCCAAGTACTTTCCTCAAATTCCTCAAACAAAACCATTTGTATAAATCATTGTAAAATTGAAAATCTGATATTCAACCAAGGTCTCAGCTAGGTGCTGGTGGAAGTGATAGATAATAATAATGATAGTATACAGTACTGCATTTTTGAAAAGAGTGAAATGAAAAAGTAAACAAATTGGTGCTATCCTGACAACTTAGACCCTCAGCACTGCTAAACATGTCAGAAAGCTGCCGGTGCTGTGAGACGCACTTCACATGTACCACGGCTGTACATCCTGCATGGGAGAAGATACCTATCAGGCTGGTGGTAACAGAAAAAGGAGAGAAGCTGAGCAGACATGAGGGGGGCACCCTAGTGGGCTGCCCAGGTAGGACTGGGGCACCAATGCAGCTCCCAGTAAAGACCCCCAGGGCCCTGATGGCCAGCATGATGTCCTGCCTTAAATTTAAACAGCATCTGCACGCCTCTTGTAGAAACAGAAGTGGCACTGAACCTTTCCGGGTGCTGAGTTACATTTAAACTTACATTTTAATTCAGACTGATCTTAATATCGTTTTCTAACGCACATGAACATGTCACTCCACCAGCGGTTACTCAGAACCATAACACTGCTGCCTTTTAACAACATCAACACCTTAAATAATCCGGGTGTTGGTGAAAAATGGCGACTGTGTATTTCAATATGCTATTAAAAACACACAAGTCTTCTGGGTTTCACTTTATATTATCAAACCTGACGGGGTCATTCTGCTATTCTGCAAAAAAAAAAAAACAAAAAACTCTTGCACGCAGTAATACAGATTTTTAACACACCGCAAAGGACAACAAATGCAACAAAAAAAAAAATCAGAAATGAAAAACGTTGCACTTTGCAAGCTGAGTGTGGATTCATTATCTTTTCGGTTAATATGAATGTAAATCTAAGGCGTTCCGTGTTTTTATTTCTTACGTGTGGCCTGTGCCGCGTGTCGGGGAGGAGGAGAAGCGCAGGGGGGCGACGGCCGGCATCCACCGGCCCCGCAGCCGCTGTTGCGGGGAGCAGGGCGACACCTCGAAAGCCACACGCTGCGACATCCTCTTTTCACTACTTAATTAAAGTTAACTTAATTAAACATATATCCTCGCCACATTTCCCCCCCAAAAAGACTAAGCACTGGGAAATTAACTCGTCTTAATGTTATGTTTTAATAATGCACCATATGCCCAAGTTTTCAAACACAAAACCTCCTGCTCCGACGCAGCGCCGGTGCGTTTATTTATAGAAATAAAAGTAAGTTATATTTCATCAAGGTGAAAACAACCGAAGGTAAAAGTGTCATAAAAATATACTGTAGGCATCATTTAAAACCGAG
The DNA here is from genome assembly GCA_900497675.1 of Arapaima gigas. Classification (NCBI taxonomy): domain Eukaryota; kingdom Metazoa; phylum Chordata; class Actinopteri; order Osteoglossiformes; family Osteoglossidae; genus Arapaima; species Arapaima gigas. The sequence continues at coordinate 803,397 of UFQX01000325.1, read as the reverse complement.
AGATTTGATTTATTTATTTAATTTAGTTTTTTTTGGGGGGGGGGGGGGGGGGGGGGGTAGCGTTAANTGTCTTTTTTTTTTTTTTTTTTTTTTTTTTTTTGGGGGGGGGGGGGGGGGCGGGGAGGTTAGCGTTAATGTTACCACATAAACACGACCGAATTCATTGAAATCTTTTTACGTGTGAAATTACATTCGGGTTTTACTGTCGGCACCAAACCGGCGTTAATTGCGCCGTTTCCTAATAATAAATGCCGTCATAAATCAAAAAGAATACACATAACAGTATTATGGTAGTATTTTTATGTCCCTTATGTGTTCTGAAGTAACTGGCCAACACTGTAAATCACGGCCAGGTTTCCCAGGAGCTCCCGTCCCTGTGACTCACCGCGGGCTCTCACTACACACTTGCTATTTTTATTTTTATTTTTTATTTTTTAAGTAACACCATTACTTATTCTTGTCTTATTTTTATTACGTATCATCACCCCTCTAATTTAGGGTTAATATGAAGGAACGTTAAACTACCAGGAATTTTGTCAAAATAAAATTAACAGTAATAAAATGCGTATTATTATTGTTATTATTGTGGCTGTATGTTTTCATCTGTAAACGAATATTGCTAATGAAATGTGGTCAGGTATCGCGTGGTATTTTTCGCTGTGGTTCGCAGCCTCTGACAGGGAGTGTAAATATTGTGGCCGCCGACGGGAGCCACCGAGGAGCGAGGTGACAACAGCCCCCGGCGTCATTAACACCAATGCCACTGTCCCACTCCTTACCTCAAGTAACAGTAAAACACAGTAAGATGTGATTGTCACCTTATGAAAGGCCACTAAGGGACGGTGGGATTTCAAGGGGCTCGTTTTCTGCCATCACTTTTCCCCCATCCCGGGTGGAACGGTTCGCATTACGTCAGTGTTCGCGTACGCGTTTTTACTCGCGCACTGTGGTAAATGTCTACAGCGAGGTAGTACCTGTTTGGAGTAGAAACCTGTCCGTGTTCTCCAGCGGCTCGTCTCTTCACGCACTTTTCACACACACACCGTGCGGCTTCTAGTCAAACGCACTAAAAAGTAGTTGGTCTCCTTTGCACATATTTGTCTCATTTCACGCGTCAGACGGCTCGTGCGCTCCGCGTCTAACATGCGCGACAAAATCGAATGTGTGATTTTTGCAAAATATGTTACGAATGTCGCGCTTGCCGAGTCTGGGAAACTTTTGGTTCAAATGTAATCTGTCCTTGACGGGAACTTTTCACACGATCTTGCCCCGCAGGACCTGAACCACGTTTATTATAACTGCTCCTCTCCGTCTATCGGTTTTTCGCCAAACCGCTCAAACGGCGTCCAGGTGAACCGCTAATGTGTGAAAACATTCAGCGTCGCGGCCAAATGACGCCGTCGTCCGTTCTTTTACCCTGGAATGTTTGCATGCCAGGAATGACAGTCCGGTTTATTTTAACGAAGCAGTCTTTAAAGCTATTGTATTTAAAATATGCCATTAATTTAATTATTTTAATGCATGGATTAAAACAGGATTTAAACTTTAAAATTCATCATTAAGTATTTTTAGGTCGCCCTGCCTCCAGAAAAGTTGTTTGTTGTCAGTTTTTGCAGGATGCCGGAGGTCGCCGGTCAGAAATAGCAATAATAAATTACTGTAGTTTTTACGTTTTCCTTCCCCAAATTTTTAATTTAAAACACTTTTTTTTTTTCTTCCTGGACCTGTAATATGTGTAAGATGATTAAAGGAATATTGTCATTTCTTGAGCGCACATGATAAGGAAACAATAAAAGTGGAAAAGTGCAGTAAATCTATTTTAAATTAAACTTCACTCTCTTCTAAAATGATCCAGGTGGTGGTTTTTGTCTAACGCATCGGCCAAACGCAATTTTCTCACAAAACAGGAACTTTTAAACCTTTTGGGAAACTGCCACCTTACAACGTGGCAAAATCACAGTGTTTCAGGATAAACGAAACATACAAGTGATAATAAACCAGTACAAACTATAGCTCTGCTAACAATGGCAGCATATATGTTCCGCTTTTGCACGCATAAATAAATATGTACACAAAGGATGGGTGGTGGAAAAAATGCAAAGAATTTTTCAGCTGTGAGAAGGAGGCAAAACTTTTCATATTTTCTGATCGACCCTCGTATGTATGCATGTATGTACACACATATAAAGCCATAAAGACAATGTTTATTCTCTGCAATAATAAGAGACCCTTCATCCTTGACCAGCTTACATGTGTGAAAAAGACCACCTGCTTCCAGGCACATTTTCCAATCAGGATTTCCCTATTCTGTCTGCTCTGTGTGGGGTACAGTTCCCGAGGTTTTGGGTTAATTAGGTTATTAATTACGTCTAAGACTTGACATCAAATAATTTAAAACAAGTAATGGACATTTTAAGCTAAGATTTTGCCTGTTCTGTCATGTACAGACCAAATATTTCCCCGGTGAGCTGCGGAACCGTTTTTCATGTTGTTCATTAAAGTCCACTGTCCACATTGTGATGCAGCTCTGCTTCCCGGCCATTCAGAATAATAGAATAATGTGCACAGGCTCATTGACCTCTCATATGGAACTGCTCCATGTGCTTGTCATAATCCTGCTTCAGCTGCCATATTCCTCTCCCTCCACATATCTCTCAGCATGAGTACCTTATTAGACACATCTCTGTACAGTAGAACATCAGAAAAATGGTCACATTTGCATATTTCTTATATGGCTTGCACCCAATCCCCTAGTCACATTTGCACTGTTAATGCAAGTTAATTTTGCAAATAATACTTTGGCAAATCGTCCTTCCACACTGCTTACATCATTACGCGAGGACTTCTGTGAACTTTGAAAAATTAATGCCTTTAATTTTGGTTGATGGCAACATCAACAGAGCTTTGTAAATTGCACTTTAATGAGATTTTGCTACAGGGGATAATCTGCTACTGACAGAAATGCATCTTGAAAACATCTGTAGACCTATGATTTCACTCTGACAATTAAATCCCTCCACAAGAGTCGGAGCACATTGCACAAGGAAAAAAGGTCATCCCAGACAAAGTGACGAAGAAGAACCAAACCTGTGCTGGTTTTAACTTTCCTTCACATTATGATCAAAATTGTGCATATTTCTTACTGATTAACATCTTGGTGGATTCTGATGATGTAAAAGTCTGTACTGTACTGCAAAACATACTCTTTGCTGTCATTTTAACACACCATAAGTAACTTTCTCCACCTTCTGTAAAATAAACACTATATACAATCAGAAAAAGAATAACAAAATATTAAGTGGTCCAAAAACATTTCAAAAACTGATTTCTACACTTCTAGTACTGCTGTCATTGCTAAGCGAATGTTTAGCTGATTAAATTGTTCTTCTTTTCTGAGGGATAATTTAGGTGTTCTGTTTAAATTCTTTGCACAAATAACTGCTGAGGAAATTGTGCTTAAGGAATGTGTCAATCCAGTGCTTTCGCTTTAAATGTCCAAGGCATTGGCTTGTTTGTAGTGCTGACCTGTGGACAGAAAATGTAAAAAAAATACACACACACACACACACACACACACACACACACACACACACACACACATACACATTAATAAATAGAGTACTTTGTGTTGCCTGTGGGTGGTGAATTCAAGTTCCAAATGCCAGGTAAAACTAAGGTATACTATTCTATTTCTAAATGAAAAAATTTTTAAAAATCTTACTGCATGTATTATTCCTCATGAATACTGAATGATGCTATTGTAGCATTAAGATTAAATTATCACCGAGTTTTTCATTTGCAAGTGTGAAGTTCAATTGTAAATATGCCCATACAGAGAAATGTAATCTATGTGTATATATATATAGACATATACGTATATGTAAATGTATATGTATATATATTTTTTTAAGTGCAGGTAACACAAATTGACTTTACAGTATATTCTGTCCAAGCATCTCTTGCATTTCAAAGTCCAAGTACACATGGGAAAAAAAATTGAACAAAAACATTCCTCTAATTAAGACATTTATTTACTTTGTGTGGTTTTCAAAAGATTTTCTCATTCTTTGGGCTTGTTTCAGAAGGTTCCTGCATTTACTCAGAATGCATTCTTCTGAGGCTGGTCAGATGTGCTTAAAATCCATACCTGTTATTTATGCCATTTTCAGGATAATGGAGCCACTTGCTCAATGTTTTATGTGTTTTCCACGCTTTGGTTATATAAATCCAAGTGCCCCCTCTATGATAATTAGAGACCTTGAAATTTGGCAGACAGTCCTTCAAAACAAATGCAGCACTCACTACCTACCCATTTAAATGGCGGAACATTAAAGCTGATGTCAGGACTGGCCCTTCTGACTTGGTGTGGATAATTTAGTCCCGTTATCCTGTTTTTTGGAATTCCTGACATTTATTGTTCCATTCTTATTCAGTGTTAAAAGGGAAGCTAATAGCTTCCATGTGCAACCCTGTAACCTCCCAGCTAAAGAAGATGTGTTTCTAACAGCTTCATGGTGAGAATTTGTCTGTTATGAAAAACATTCCTTCTTTGAATGTGCCCTTCTGTCTGAGACGAAAGGAACGCCCATCCCTTATGAAGACAGGACTGCACGTAGCGGTGAGGGTCTTCCTGTTGCCAAGTTTACTTGAAGAACTGTTTTGCCTGTTACTGAGCTTGCACTGCCCTGTGTTTACCGTGGTAAGTTTGTGCAGGGGGTGACGAATTAATTCAGCAGTGACAAGGGAAACCGAGTTGCGGTGCGGCATCCTTTGGCACACGATTGCCTTTCAGTCATTCAACTTTTTCCCCAAGTGACAGAAGTCAGGATCCACGGACAGTGCCGCGACCGGTGCCAGTGGGAAATCGGGCCCCCAGCAGGAGGGGCGGCTCTTCAATGGGCCCAGTGGACACCTCTCGTCTGGCAATGCCATTATGCACCATGGGGATGGCAACGTATGTCACAGGGAGGCACGCTACAGCGGCCTCCTGCTGAAACCCGGCGCTGACTGGAGGAAACGCACAACAGGCCAAGCTGGAGCACCAGGCTGCCCCTAGAAAGAAGTGTTTTTTTTTTTTTCCTGAGAAGTAACAGACCTATCAAACGGTATATAATGTAAAGGACGACTCTCCCGCAGTCACACCATCGGTTTGGTTAAATTGTCACTTTTGTTTTCAACGTTTGCTCTTACAGTTTAAACAGATTTGCTTCTACAACACCTTACCAGGGTGAAAGAAGCTGAACTCATCCAATGAAGGAAAGAATGATTTGTTGGGCAACACTGCGGGGCAGTGAGTAGCACTGGCCCTTTACACTCCTTCGCCGCTTGCTGACACCAGCTCGAATCCAGCTCGGTGTGTGTGCGGGTCGCATGTTCTCCCTGTGTTTACATGCTTTTCTTCCATGTGCTCACGCTTCCTCCCAGAGTGCAAAGACGTGGTCTGAATCATGCACCTTTGGGTGTTTTATAATCCTCTGCCGTATAGGTGGTCAAATCCTTGTGGAGAGGTTGCTGTTATGTTGACTAAGATGTCACCTAAATAGTACAAGCTTCCCTCGAGATATGATTCTTTGATTTATGAGTTCTTGCTTGTAGGAGTGAAACAATTTAATACCCTTTACCGAGTTACAAGCACATGCAAGGCTGTTTTTTCACTCGTATGAGTAACAGGAGCCAAGCGCGAGGCACGTCTCTGACTTACGAGGTTTCACCTTACGAGTTGATTTCCAAGAACACACTATGCTCGTACGTAGGTGGATACCTGTGCTTAGTAATCATTGTGTGTCACTTTGGAGAAAAGTGTTGGATTACTTTGAATAAGTGTGTCTGGAACTGGCTGCTAGGCGAGGGTTTGTTGTGGTTAAGTAACGTCGAGTCAATGTCAACTCAAGGCAGCTCTATGGGTGGCTGCCTTGAATTGCATTCATTCTTCAGCCACACTGCTAATCTTTCATAAAGGGATTTCCATAGCTGCAGTTATCGTGCACCCACAGCAGTATTATAGTCCGCCACTTAGCTGTGCTGCATTAGCCGTCTGCATCCACGAGGCCCTGTAAAGAAAGTGGCCCAGGTTGATGTAGACAGGTGAGATGATGCTGCCTTGTCTCCCTTGGGTTGCAGGTGTGCGTTGTATGACCCGATGAAGCCTGCTGAGAGGGGGGTAAAAAAAAAGCAGTTTGTACTCGGTATGCACATTGTGAAAGGTGTCTATTCTCTCCCCTTCAGAGTTTGCTCAGATGTTGTACTCTGAAGAGAAAGACATAAGATCTGTATAAACGGCCCGAGCACAGCGATGGAAAAAAAAAAGCATGGGGAGCGTAAAAGGTGGAACAATTACCACCCTGGTCAATGTTGGACTGCAGTCCTGTCAAAATTATACCAGGGACCTTTATTCAGCACCGGCAGAAGACCAGAAAAACAGAAGGAGAAAAAAAAAGCACAACAGTCAGACTCACGCAGCCAACCGCTCGCAGATCTGTGTCTCTGCACGTTCCAATGAAACGATTTGGATTTAATACTAATTTTTCCTCCCTGAGATGGTATAGCTAACAACTCACGCGGTGCAAATTAACCAGGGTTTTTTGGTCCTGCAAAAGCTCTGTTGTGTCATTAAGCTGCCTGGGGGTGTTTGGAAGAGGATCCCGAAAAGAAATACTGACGGTGTCTCACGACTGCAAGGCAGCAGGATCCCAGAGACGCCCATGTACTGCAGGGCATTGTTGCCCAGAATCATCATCACTATAGGAGTAAGATTACTGTAAAAAAAAAAAAGGAGACAAAATAAAAGAATAATTTGATTTTTAACAGCTGGTTGTCTGCAATAATGCTACAGCAGACAACTGAACACTTTATTCTTTTGCGGTGTTTTTAAAGAAAGAAAAGCTTATTTGTGTCCTGGTGGGGCCCCAATATAGTTCAGTAGGACATCTTTTTTCTACAGACATCTCTGGCGAAATCTTATTTTAAAAGAAGTTAATAAGACGCAATTTCTTTTGTTATTCGAACATTATACTCATGTTGTTATTCAGAGTACAAACAACCATATGGGTGCGTTTAAGGGGCATACAGAGTGGGCTTAATCGCGTTAAAATAATGCTTCACCCCAAAGTTAGATGGATACCACTGATAGAAGACCGCTGAAAAGTAGTGTTTTGTTTATAAATTTTCTATTTGACATGTTGAATGCATTTCATTGCATAAGACAAGCTCCAAGAAATTTGCATTTGAAATGATGGCTAAAATATTTAACCTCGGTCGTACAGAAGCTTCTTCACGTGACTTAAGAAAATCGAGAAAGTGCTTTACACTGTTCTTCTGAATATGATTTCTTTAACTGAAATTCCTTTTTACTGTTCCGTGTGCTAATATGTTTAAAGGAAGCGCTCGATATTTCGGAAGCAACAACTGGATGAATGTGCATCACTGGGGTAAATTCTTGGGAAAAGTTCCAGCGGTAAAAGTCAGTTCAAAGGAGATGTGCAAATCTGGCTACAGTTTGGTCTTAAGAAACCTTTGATCAGTTTGAGGAGATTCAGAGTTAATCGCCAATAATTCACTGAAATAACTCTCAATTAGGTATAAATTTCAATGTATGATCTATATTACGCATATTATAAATTAACTATATATTACTATATTATATACTAACACCTATATATATATAGACATGCAGGTGTCAATAATCCTGTTAAACCACTGTGGTATTTACTATGTTTTCATATTTTACCTCGTGATTTTTACTTATGTGAATTCAAAGATGGATACCCTTGTGCCTAAATGACTAGGTACCCCAGCATGTCTCCTAATATTTGACATGTAAATGATTTACACTACAGCTTTAATTACTCCAGTGTTTATTATGCTGTCCATAAAGACATTTAGAACTTCATATTTTCTTTGCGTTGCTGGGAACATGCTGCAATTACAGCTACAGCTATCTGTTTCCTTGATGAATTCTGCTACCTCCGCGTAGCTTGATGAATAAGGAAGCGAGTAAAACCTGACTTTTTATGCAGTAATTAAAGTGAAAAATATTGTCACAATCCAAATCCTTAATTGGACTCCAGGAGAGATATTCGGAATTTGTCTTTAATAATGGGAGGTGACGGGGATGGCGTAGGGAAATACAAAGCACACTGTGGTTTCAGATGCTCAATTAATCACGGAGGAGAAAACTACCAATTTAACATAGTTAATTCAGAGCATCTTAAGGCCAGAGTAACGTTATTTTAATCATCTTGCCACAGCCTTTCTACATCGCAATATTGCAATTCAAAGAAACTTTGCCTGCGCTCAGGGTAATGTTTCCTTTTGCCGGTCGAATTCCAACGTTTTAATGAGGCGATATTAATGGCTTGCGTATGACTTGGGCCTACAAGCTTCTGTAGAAAAGGTACGGACGCGGTATGAATGCATAGAAATGAAGTCTGACAGTTACTTATGGACAAATTCCAGGCGAAGGAAAACTATCGCAAAGAAAATGTTTGGCTCCGACTGTATGACCGCGACGTGTCTTGCAGCGTTGGACGTGTACTTACACGGGGGTGTTTAGCATCCAGATGAAAAGTTTTGCGGTACCGACATCTCACTGAGATTCCTTACCATTTGCGAACGACTGCTGACACACCTGCATCATTTAATAGCCTTTAACAGGTTAAACGAAAAGCGCTCGGAGAGTTAATCCAACAGCGGAAAGGAAGATGTCGTCTAGCTGTCGGACTAAACGCTCCTTACCTAAAATCGCAGTTGCCTTTCTCTGGATATTTTACTGTCTCAAAGACAGTTATGGAAAGTGCTAAATGAAGAACACAGTCTCTCCACCTCTGCATGCGAGAGGAGCAACATCTTTCTTGCTGCTGACAGAAGTCGCAGTGCAGTTTTTCCTTTGTCAGAACAGCATTAGACAGCTTAGCCAGCGCTGCCGTCACATAAAGAGATGTTTAGGCCCTGCCTTTGCCCATATGTATCTCTTCTTTTCCAGGGAACAGCGCTCTCTGTTGTTACATCCTGCTGTGGTCGTCTGAAACAAGAGACGCTTGAAGTGAAGTTTGCGGACATCAAGCCACTCTTGATGCCCTCTCTGGTCTTAAGGTTCCTTGGTCTCCTGTAGCATAAAGACATTTCAGACAGTGTGATCAGACGGCCCTACAAACCCCCTGCAACTCGCCGCTCCGCTCCTACCACTGAGACCACCCTGGGCTGGTCAGGAACCCCTGCACACACCTGCCATAAAACTTAAAAGCGAGAGTCTCATCTGCCGCTTTGAAGTGCCGCTGAATGACCTTTGATGCGACTTTGCTACAACACATGTTTGCAACATGTATAAACTGCAAGGGGCTTGTGTACCTACTGCACGTGCAGCCGTACGCGGCACCTTGGCATAGTTTCTAGCTTCTTCCCCGCCGATGCCTCCTTTGGTGGGAAAGGCAGAGGTTTCAATCACATGATCTATTCCAGCCCAATACTTTCACTAACTTTTGCCCACATCAGCCCATCTCCATATCCACAACAAGACACAACATTCGTTTTTTCACACATTCCTTTGAAAACCTTTAGCCACAAAGACCGAACAAACAAGCCTTTAAATGTTCTCAGGGGGTCTCGTGCAGGACCGTCTGAAAGCCACCGTGACCCACATATTTGTTTGCGGCAGTTTTGCTTTCGACACACAATACAGTTTGCAGAGTGGCTTTCAAAGGCAGAATATTTCCATTTCCACGAGGTCCATTGTCATTTCTGATCTGGTTTGCATTTGTGGCCCCAGTGGTATGACCCACCAAAGCGCATTAACGACAACATTGCGGCGGTCACTTTAGCGTCACCACGGTGTCACAACAGCTCGGACAACGCCACCACAGAGCTAGGGCGATCTCAACAGCATCTGGAAAATCAATTGTTTTATTTATTAAAGTTTAAAACATTATCAATTTGGATTTCTATAGTTTTTCCGTATCAGCAGAGGTTATAGAGGGTAAGAGAATAGGGATGAGTGCAGAACAGAGGTTAAAACGCTTAACTATGTTTAATACCGAGCCGCGTGTTGCATTCAAACCATCCGAGAACCTGTAACAGTGACAACGCGAGTGAACATGTCATTCGAGTTCTTATTACAATTTATAAGATCGTTTGCGTCATTACTTTTTCTGATCACGTGGATTATAAAGCGACAGCAGCGACCACATCCAGAAAGAAATACTTGCCACGTAAACACGTAGAATCACAACGATCATCTACACACAGAGGATCATTTACTGAAAATATAACTTTGGTAAAGACGTTACTTAGGAGGCATGTTTGTGAACCAAAGTCATATAAGCAGGGCTCAGAAAGAAAATAACAAATAAACCACGTCGTTTGAGATGTTGAGTGAAACATTCATTAAATTATCTAAACATCTGAACAGCTGTGACCATACTTTAGATGATAATAATAATAATAATAATAATAATAATAATAATAATAATAATAATAATAATACCCCCAGTGTTACTAAGCTACTAACTATGCACAACTGTACAGCTGGGTTACTTTTACTAGAGCAATTTAGGGTTAATACCTTGATCAAGGGCACCTATTACAGGGATTCAAGCGGGGATTCGACCCCATATCTGTCGCCTGCAATCATTATGCCCCCAGCAATAAAAACAGACACTCGTCACACTTGCATTTAACTGGTTTAGCTCACTTCAAGGAGACACCCCCCCAAATATATATATTTAAATATAGGATGTTAAATAGTTAGCTTAGTGAAAGCATACTTTAGCATATATAATGTATAATCCATACTTTAACTATGCGTGATGTGGAGTCATTCGACAAAGTTTATGTGTAGTGTTTCAGTTTAATTCTCTCTCTCTCTCTCTGTTTCAGTTCCCCATGTGTTTTGTAAGTTTTGCTGCCCTATTAGAGGAGCAGGCTTCATATTTCTGACACTTCATCAAAGTTGAAATTCAAATTTCTACTCTCCGTTTTCAATGGGTTCTGATCTCACGCCTACCGTCGCTTGCATAACTTTTTTAAGAGCCCAGAAAACAGCGTCAAGGGACGTAGAACGTTTGCGTGATTTTTATTGTTGCAGTTTCTGTTGCTTCTTGGCAGGTTCGTTCCGAAAGTGCGATAGTAACTGCAAGAAGACATCTCGTGTTTCCAGTTGTACACCGTCCACTTCCCATCTCATTGTTTTGCTCGTAGCCCACATTCTTGCAGCCTTTTTTGTCACCTTAATTCCTTTTTCTTCCTGTCATTGCCAGGCATTCTATAGCAGCTTTGTAATTGCCAGGGGAAAAGTCCACAGTGGGCCTTTGTGAAGAGGGAGACTTAAAGGGGCGGCCACGCATGCAGAACATCCCCGCGTGTCTGGAGCTCCGGAGGACGCGGTCACTTCAATTCCGCACAACCGGGGGTGGGCAGCTGCTCCGTCCGCACAAAGGCTTCAATCCTCCGCCGGTGCTGCTGCTTATTTAATGCTATTTCCGTTGACCACATATAACACTTGTACCCCAAACGCCCAACTGGCACCCATTTCTGACCACCGCTGGACGTGGAGCACCTTCTGCCATCCAGGCGGACATGTAGACCTCGCGTTAGTTCCAACAAATCTGTTGAGGAGAGTTGTATAAACTTTTAACATTTCATTCTAAAATAAAGCTGTTATTGAGAGCCGCTGCCTTTGTGCTGCATATCGTAGCAGCAGTTAGTCAGTCTAATGTATGCCTTATTTTTTATTTTTATTTCTATTGTCCAGCCACCATAAAGAAACACACACACACACACTAAGATAAAATCTACTGACACCCCTGCCATCCATCCACCAACTCCCTTATTCCTCTTTTAACCATTAATTTCACCTTTTCACTCAATCCCCTGCAAAATCAATGTCCACTTTAAAAGAAATAGATGCTGGGTTTTATTGGTTCACCTTATTTGTCTTCACCATGTCACTGGTTGCAAGGCTGCTCTTGTAAAGTCACTGGGACTCGAATACAAAATCTTGCCAAACACTTAAAAGTCAACATCTATCTTTGAATCGCAGACGCATCCACACTCCCAGGAGCGCTGCCTTTGATCTCTTTGATTTTTTTCTCCACAACTGATCTGTTGTGCACGAAATTCCTCGGTTTTCCATAGAAACATGTCCGTTCTTTCGGAATATTGATGTTTTCTTCTTCGCAGGGGATATGATATGGTGAATCAAAAAACTCAAAAGCGTGAACAATGCCAGTATTCATGGCTGGTTTTTTTGTCCTTTGTTTGGTTTTGTCTTTTTTTTTTTTTTTTTTTTCCAGAAGCCTCATTTCTCAAATGAATCAAAATATTGTTTATTCTGTTGCTGTCCTGCCTCTGGTCACTTCAGCTGCCTCTTAACTTGAACTCTTTGTTAAAGCAGCAGGTTGTGCTGCCATGGAGCTCTACTGTATGGGACTAATCTTACACAATGAATTTTTGTGTGTGAAAGAAGCCTTTATAAGAGAACACTTTACTTCTCTCTTTTCTCTCCCCCTGTCTAATTCAAATTGTCTTTTCTTATACAAATCATGCTGGAGCTAAATTGCATTATTCCATTGCTGCTGGAGGTGACTTGTTATTAATACTCCAAAAAGGCATATAATTGCTAAGTAGACAAATAAATGCATACAAATTTCCTTCTGCCTGTTTCCCCCTTTCTTTATCTTCCTTTGCCCCTCTGTCCCTTCTCTCCCTGTTTATCTGTTTTCCCTTCCCGCTCTGTCCTCTTTCTGCATTTTATCATTTTCCTTTCCCGCTTTATCCCCCTTTCCTCATTTCTGGGTCTCGCTGTCCCGCTCAGTCCCCTTTCCCTGCGTCTCTTCCCTCCCTGTCCCTCCTCGGTCCCCGTTTCTCTCCCTGTCCTGAGCCATGCTGACATTTCCGATGGAGCACGTTTTCTTTCTGCTTTGTCACCTTGTCAGCACAACAATGTACATCTTTGGATCTCCAAATTTGGGAGCCTTTGATCCACAAAATCAAAAGAACAAAGTTGTGGCAAAGTGGCTTTTGTGCATAAGAGGCTTTTACATTTCACCAAATATTCTTTAATAGTGTGAAAACCTAGATAATCGATGATTAATATTGCTCTTTTGCAAAAAAAAAAAAAAAGCTTTAACACGCTAAAGTAAAAGCTGAAATGTTTACATTTCACAGCCGAATCAAAATAAAATGCCTTCCTTCTTAGCAAAAAAAAAAAAGCAGTTAGTTTTCAAGAGACTAACAATTAATTTTTAGAAAACTAAGATCCTTGGACTTGTTATAAATAAAGATTAGGTTATGGTTTTATGAAATTATTGTGGCAACATGGTAATTATATAGTGACAAACCCCAAAGTTATCGATGTGCTGCTTTTCGGTTGAAATTGGAAAAATTAGAAAATGAAATCAGCAAACGGTCACAACTGTTTAACCACCTGAAATTTCATCATGTGTCTTGGTCTACTGGCAATTTTAGTGTTTAATTTAATTGCGAAGCTTCTGTCAGATTCTGCATTCCTTTACTATAAAATATACAGTTGCTTTTGGCATGCTTAAATTTACTAAAACACAAGCATAATGTACTTAAGTGTAAAACAAAAACGTTTCATTATACTTTCGAAAAGGCATCCTGTCCCTAGACCGCTTGAATGCTTAAATCCATGTCCCAAAGCTGATTTAATTTACCAGTTGCTTATCAAATGTTCACGATTATATTGTCCAATGTTTACTGCAAACTAAAAAACAGTAAGTGCAGAATACCATTTAACATTTACACTTCGAGCTTGATTTAAATTAAATAATTGATAGATGAAGAAAAAACAGGTACTACTACTCAAATACAGCATAACACAGTTTATCTACATGTGGTGCATATTTTAGTCTCACTGTAAACGTATATAGGTAGATAGCCATTACCGCTCTTTATATTTCAGAAAGTGCCTGGTGTTAAAGAGGATTACAATGAAAACGGTGAAAAAATGAAAAGATGCCAAGATTAGAAATAAGTGCACTGCAACAATGTTGTTTTTTTTTCATTCTTAAGTTTCCCTAATATGTTCCCTTAAACCTCCACCTTCCAAACAGTTGACTGGTACCACGGTGACCTGTTTGTGGAATAACCTCTGGGTCAGCAGTTGAAACAATTACGGTGAACTTGACATTTGTTCCCGTGAGCGTGGCCACCAAACCATGTGGACAGGCTGCAGTGGACCGGCACTGAACTTGTCATCAGGCTTCCGCGTCACCAAAAGAAGAAGAAGAAGAAAACGCCACGGCCGTAGTTACTCTGAATTACTACCCTAAGAACGCCCTAGTGAATAAAAGCGGGAAAATTATTGTAAACTCTTCATCCAGGTTTTTTTCTTAAATTCCTCGAACAGGCTTAACTTCACATGTAATATATGATGCGTACATGTATGTATATATTGCATATTCATCCATCCATATACATATGTAAAGGCGTTCTTGATCTTCTTTTATCTTTTATAGACTCTTTATGGGAATACAGCTTATAAGGCCAGATATTTATGGTCCCACTGAACAATCAGCAAAGTTTCAAACTAGTTACTGACTTCTCTTGTATAAGCAGGATAATGTCACACATAGTTAAATTTAAACAGGGTTTCTTCTTTGCAATTGCCATATGGGGTTTTCAACAGAGCCACAAACGCAATAGCTGTAAGAAGCAGGTTTGGCACCCTTTTTTAAGAGTGTATTATGTGTGACTGCAAACATCTATCTGTTGAAAAGGACGTGTCACCCTAGTACATGCCTTTTATAAAGGCCGATTGTGGTTTAGGCAAACATAGGAGGACAACATAAAGGCAAAGGTCAAGTCCTTTTCAGTTCGAGTGCGTGCTGATTCACGCACGGGTCCAGGGGACAGCACTTTATTATCTGTGCGGGGATGTGGGAAGCCAGTCTGGGAAGGAGGCAAACAGGGAGAACTGGGGAGAAACTATGACAGCTATTGACAGATGTCCGTTTTGGCTGGTCATCTCAAATCACGAATTTTCAAGTCGTGAATGAATTTGTATTATTTCAGCACTTGCAGCGATGGTTATAAACCCCTTTAAGGAACACGGGGGGGGGGGGGGGGGGNTGCTTTTACAGCCAGGTCTGGAAAGAGGGTGACGGATGTCTGGCCCAATGGGGGGGGGGGGGGGGGGGGGGGGGGGCGCAGTGAGGTAGCAGTCATGTCCAGGGTCAGTAAAGGGAGGAATTCATTGCCATCGTTTCATCTGCTGCGTTTTGCACCTTCATCCCTTTTACAGCCCAGATCAGGTATGTTATAAATAGACACGTCAAGAAGAAGTAGAATTAATTCGTTTCCAGGTCTAACAAACAGCACCGGTTGTACTTCTTCCTATTTCTGTTGGGATTTTCTGCCCCGCTTTCTGTTTGATGCCCGGACCATCGCTGTGGTGACAATACAATATTTTGAATTATATTTTGAAATTTCCTGCAATTACAAAAACACCAAGACATAAGTGAAGCAAAGCACATAATAGACGCATATAAATGTGCACCGGTAAGGACATTTTATCCGTTTTTGTGAGATGTAATGATAAAAAAAGCGGTATAACAAAAACACTTACCTTTGACAGTCACCCATCCGTAATTCGTCGTTTTGTTTTTGTACATATACAGCAAAAAACAAAAAAACTGTGTTTAAATGAGGTGGGAATAGAGGTGCCTGCAGATTTCAACCAACAAAGTTAAGAGTGGGAAAAGTTTGAATAAGGGGGGAAATCTCAGACTCTTCATCATTCCTTGTCGGTGGACTTTCCTCTCCCACACAAAAGAGTATTATGAAAATAGCCTAAGCCTAAAGAATGTCACAGTGGTCGTCGGCTTATTAGGTAGACTTTTTCACGACTATATACAAGAATAGGCACTTTTGATTAATGGACTCATAAAAAGGGCATTAAAACTTTGCCAAAAATGTTTTTCATGCATGTCATGGGAATTGGAAATATTAAACAAGTCAGCAGTTCGCATTTACAGCCAGTTCTAACGAAAGAGACTGTAAAGGAAACTAACGGTGCACTTTTAGCACAACTGTCCAGCTGTAGCTTGACGGTACTGGGACCTTCTTGGTAACTTACCTGGGTCGTTGCACGTGTGAGTGACCGGCTAACTCCTAGTAATAAAAATAATCCCCCCCTCCAGATATAAAGGTGTTCAAAGCTATTAACAAGTTGACTTGAAAAACGACCACAGCCGAACACCACGAAACGGTAAAAACGATTTAAAAAAAAAAGAACACCGCAATGAAAAAATATATATGAACATATCAGTCAGTAAAATGTTTAGTAAACGTAAAATATTTTAACGAATGTTGAGTTTAACAATGATCCGATTTTACGTGGGGCCGCTGAGGCTGAAGAAGAGGGGGATTAATATGAATGGGGAACAGTTGGGAAATAAAAATAAAAAGCTAACGAGAGTCGTTTGCTAGTTGATATCAAGTTGAAACAAAAGGCAGGGTGGAAAGAAAGAGAAAGAAAGAAAGAAAGAAAGAAAGAAAGAAAGAAAGAAAGAAAGAAAGAAAGAAAGAAAAAGAGAAAGAAAGACAGTCTTCAGTGGATCTCAGCTCTGTGCCCCTTTTCTCCACCCTCGTCCTGGCAGGAGCGGCTTGGACGCTTCACTTAGTTCCTCGTTCACGACCCACGCAGATGTACTAAAACTATAAACCAACAGCATCTGCCTGACTTCGAAATAACTGTTTCTATTAGTCCCGCATTTCAAAATATAACTGCGCAGTGCGACTGTAACAGAACACAATACGTTTTCCTCGCGCTGTAAATATGTCGATGGTTTGGCACTGTTTGAGCAAACGGCTTGTAAACAATAAAAATTTTGCAAAGTGGCCAAGTTACCTGTGACAGGTTCTCATAAAACAGGGAACGAACACCGCAGAACAATGGTGGTGGAGAACGTTGCACGGCTCGATGGAATGGAAGACGTACATCTCAAAGTCCACGGAGTGTCAAGCTTTTCGTTTATTTGCCATTTATAAATATTTAACAAACACGGGAAAGTATGTAAATATGCGAGCGGTAATGTGTTTCCTGCGGGGGAGGAAGAAATGACCCAAAGTGTTTGCCTCCGCTACACTGAACTCCACAATTGTTTATAATCTGAATTGCAATTTCGTTTTGAACATTTTTTTGTTGTTGGTGGTGGTGACGTGCGAAGCCGTGCGAATACAGCAGCACGTTAAAACTTAATATTGTGACGCATCATTTGCATTTCTGAATATCTCACGTTATAATTTATTTTATAAGAACAATTAAGAGCGCATTGGTGCCAAGTCGTGCACAACATTAAAAGGAAATAAAGGGCTGCAAATATTAGCTATTTCCATCATATCGTTTAACACCCCTATTTCAGCATATTCTTTCGATTATTATTTTCGCTTTACGCGCCCCGTTTATTTCGCCATGCCCCGCATACAGCTCAGCTGAACCCATCCAGAATGTTCTTCCACAGCTATTCAACAAGTGCTGCCCGACAGATGTGCAGAACCGCAGATGTAGAACAAATAGTCGTGGACTTTTTCCAAATGCACTTTTAAACCATGTTCCCGACAGGAAGGAATATGAAGTTTCAAATCATCTTGATCCTGCACAGAAAATTCCACGCAGAAGTCTGTAGGGGATGGTGGGGGGGGGGGGTCTTGCCCCCTCATTGCCCCTCCCGTCAAACGCACACCTTTCAAAAATGGGGGTTAAGTTCATAAGCGCTCTTCTCCTGCGCTCAAACGCACACGGGTGTTTTATCTGAGCCCCAAGAAAAAAAAGGCCTCGTATCACGCAGCACGAACAGATGACAACCATTTACTGCTTGGGAACCTTCCAGCAATTTTTATTTAGTTTTTTCAAGTCCTTTAAATATAAAGTATTAATAAAAATTACTGTAGCCGCCCTCATCGCGGAACTTGAGTCTCCGACCACTGGTCCAGTGCAGGGTGGTGGAGATCGGAAGCCTGGTCAGTGGGCGGGCTATCCACCCATCCCAGGGTTGTCGAACACACAGACCTGCTCCCACGCTGTGGTTTAGGGTCACTGACTCACCTGAAACCCATGTTTTTGGACTGTGGGAGGAAACCGGAGCACTTGGAGGAAACTGGACACTTGCAAACTCCACACAGACTGAACTAGATTCAAACCCACGACTTTATTAGCCTTTATTCCTAAACTTTGCCATGTCAGATTTAAAAAAGGCTGCTCTTTAAAGTCAGTATTCGCGTGAAACTTCGGAGACTAATTCATTAACGGAGTCCGTGGTTTTGCAGCTGAAGTTTTGTGAGGTCAAAGTGGAGGTTCTCCGTGACTTCAGCCAGCAGGAGACTGAACCCATTAGCAGTTCTTTTTCCTCCAACACGTATAACATTACCTCCTTACCGTGGTACACCTTCCTCTCCTCTGAACTCTCGCTGGTGTCTAAGAGGAATCACATCCATAAATAATCTGGCCCTTTTTATGCAAGACATGTTTGTTGAATTAACAATTCAAAAAAGAACTAATGAATGGTTTAGAATGAAGTCACTTTTTTATTTATGTTTTATAGCAGAATAGCTATAAAAACGGTTTACGCTGTGATTTCAGAGAGATGTCCTAAAATGGAAAAGGTTGTACCAAACTAATTGTAGACGTGCCAATATTTAGTTTAAAAAAAACCACCGAATGAATATCCTTCATCGGGACGGTTTAAACCAAAGATTGAGTTTATTCTTACTGGACTAATTCACGGTCCGGATCGTGGGTGGTGCTGCAGGAGGGCGACTGGAACCAAGAACAACCTGAAACAGCGCACGACCTGTTTTTATATAAATTCATTAAGACTAAACGCATTTAAAATGCAAAGAATTTAAACTAAAGTTTAGAACCAGACAGGGGCTGGTCAGTGAAAGCGGAGGGAAGGGACTGAATAACCCTGGAACTGACAGGATTATCCTGAAGGCGTCTTTCCAAACTCTCGTTGCTGTGGACACCTGTAGATCTGTTCTCAGTTGACAAACACCACACCTGAGTTCACGTCACTGCGTCGTCGTCGTCTAAACTAAGTTTAGCAATGAAAAGTGCTTCCATCCTCTACTAGTCGCCAATTTCATTTTCACACCCAAGACTCGGGTGACCAAGAACAAACGAGGAGAAACGTTGTCTTTAAGTCATTTCTTCAGCGTCGTGCCTCCCTCGTCCGCATCGCTACGTCCAATAAAAAATTCAACGCATTTTTTTTCCAGTTTTTATTAAGCCTTCAGTTCAGTTCAATAACTGCACTTCACCCACAATTCAGACAAAAAGAGTCTCACACATTGCCGGCTATTGTGAATAAACCTGCATTTGTCTTCGGCACGTTTTGCAGTCGCTGATCAGAAATGTTGTGGACCTGAACGCCGGGAACGCATCGCACGTGGCTGATCCACAGCGACTTAGAAAGTGGAAAGAACTGGAACAAATACTGCGTGTAAATACCGCAAGACCGTTCTCACAGTACGGGGCAGTCGTGTGTTGGGCAGTCTCAGATTTACAGTTTTTTTCTGGACAAAATATGCCCAAAAAAGTTTTTCTGTGTGTGGATGACGGTTCCGAACTCACAACATGCCGGCTGAGCCACCGGTCAGCGACTCCAACTCTCTCCCGAGTTGCTCCGCACATGCGCAGTGAAGCATTTCTGACGGAGTGCGGCGTACAGTCGTCGGCGCAAATCGTATTGTCTCAGATTTATTTCGTGGCCAGTTACAGTGTATTTTCATAAACATGTTCATTGTTATACGTCCTGTTATCGTTTACTGTAAGAAACCCCCAGTCGCCGCGTATGTTTCCACTCTTCTGTATCTCATTCCGTTCCAATCCTTTACTCTGCCTTACAGCTGTTGCTCTCACTGCTGCATAATGTTCATTCTGCTGAACGATTGTGCTTCATGCAGCTCTAACTTCATGTTCTGCTAGATGAAGCAGAGTATTTCAACCCGGGGTGTCACTATCCGGTTCTTGTCATTTTACAGCAATTCCTACTTTGCTCAAACCCAACACTGTAAGTCACTTTGGGCAAAGGCACCAGCAAAATAATACCCCTCTCGATAAACTGCTTAACATCCACACACGAGAATTAAAAGACCTTCTGACAACATGTGAACCTTGGTCTAATGTTCAGTTCTCAGAGCAGAAAAAGGCTAAGATAAGCACCTTAAGTTAAGGGTAAGGTAAATTTTAAAGGACATATTATTTTGCTGACACTTCTGTCCAGTGGAATGTCAGATAAGCGATTTTTAAAACTGGGTACATATTTAAACTCAAGGTATTGTTACTGCAGCAGTTTACAGCCCTATAGCAGGAGCGCACTGGAGCCACAGGAACCTTCAGGGCACTGAGCTCATGTACATATGCCAAGTCCTGAGGCACATTCGGGTCGCCTCATGTCAGCATTTGGACACCACTGGTCAGCCTTCTTGTTCACTGGCAATTCATTATATTCCTCCTGCAAATTGTTAGGCAAAATATTGTCCTGTTAATATTTTAGTAGCAGCCATATATTATGGTTTCGGCTGTAATCTTTCCCACGTTAATGATATATGATTTCGTACTATTTCTTTTCTTGTTATGGAATTGTTAGGCACGACGTGACTCCTCTGTTTCCATCGAGCTGGGCTCCTTCCCCTTGCAGGAAAGCTAATAAATATCTTTCATAAAACATGAATGAAGCCCACAGGAGGTGTGGAGCCAGTCAACATCCTCTCTAAAGAAAACACAGGCAAACATATTTCACATGTGAGAATTATTTAAGTTTAGATTAGATTTAGATCATTTTCACAGAAGTTCGTCTCCGGTTTATGGGTAAAATATTTAATGGTGGCCATTTACAGCTTTGGGCTCGTCTGAAATTGATTTTTTTTTTAAATCTAAAATAAGGGCAATGTCATCCAACCTGCAATTCACTGTGGCCATTTCACGTTTTTTAATGTGAATTTTTAAAGATACAATAGTTGTTCAATTGTGGGCTTATGGCGGTGTCCTGTGTCAGTTATGTAACAAAAACCGGCATCTGGATTCGTGGTTCTGCCAAAATACTTAAAACTGGAAACATATGAGAATAACTGTAAATAATAAAAGTAAATAGTTCTATAACAGTAAACGCCATCCTTCCAGCAATACATAACATGGCTCTGTTGTCATGGTTAAGGTGGATTTTTTTAGACTACACTGCGCATCGTGCGACTTGTAAACTTACCTTTGAAAACTTTTTTGATGCAGTCGTTGGTCTCACACGACACAGTTTCTGAAACAGACATAATATCAGTCCTCCTGGACTGTAAGAGTGAGGAAAACTTTCTTTAGTTAACGAGACCCCCCCACCCAGCCACCCACCTCCTCCTCTTTTTTCTCCATCACCACCAATTGCCAATTAATATATTTATTTGTTTGGAGTAGCACCTGTCTGGCGACTTTGCATACAAATTCTAGCAAAATCGTGTCTTGTAATTATGGCATAAAAGATCCATCAATAGGCTGTATAAATGCTTTTCTTGGGAACCACTAATCCCCTGTTAAAAAGGACCTTGTTAAATAATGCAAGACAGTTTCCGGAAGTGGGATTACTGCTTCCATTATTTTACGATGAAATGATATTTCACAGTCAAATGAGTCCCAGTATTCTCCACTGCTGAAAGGGTGGCATTATGTTTCCAGGAGCTAAAAAATGTAAAATTGGTCTAGTTTCTATTGTGTCGCAACTAAATGAATCCACTTGACGTAATCTGTCATTCATTTGCGAAGGATATGGATTTGGAATTTCAAAAAAAAAGGTAATTTGCAAAGTGCGGACAATTCCGTGACAAAAGATAACTTTTCTTTCTTATTCACTCAAATGAGCATTTCCACTGGTTCATTTTGATACATTTCAACGAAAAGTTAAACACCACCGAACCTTACTAAGACTGTTCAAGAAATATAACTGCGGCGATTAAAAAAAATGCATTTTACTCTTAGACCTCAATATTTAAGATGCAAAACTTGCTTTAACCGCATTTGTGGATCACGGTGCAGATCCAGCTTGAGGACCTCGGCTTACAAGCTGTTATAGTGACGTTGCGGGCCTCCCCGCTACGCGACGCTTGCGTGGAAAGTGGGTCTGGCTGAGAAACAACGTACAACGGATCAACTTTCCTCATAAGAAATTGTGGAAAATGCTGCTAATGTGAACCATGTGTGAGCCATGTGTTCCCCAAGCCTGCACCTCAAAGGTATCAGCCGGTACCCGCAATGTGCACATTTTAAGCAATGTTCTAAACTCCGTGTGCGATCTTCACAGTGGGGCAAAAAATGTATATATTGTGCCGTCCGCGTGCAGTGAAACGTGTGACAAACATGTCGTCGCATTGCTGTACAAACGCGCACACTGCTGCACCGCGAAAGATGGTTAAAACGTCCAATAAATATACGAGAACACACACTTCTTGGGTATTTGTAACTTTTATCTTCAACTTAAGTGCGTCCCTCAGTGAATCGGCAGCACTTTCGCGGGCGGGAGATGGCGACGCGCAAGCGACGTGTCTGGGAAACGGCGTACAGTGAGGCATCACGTAGCAGGGGATTTTTATTGTTTGCGCATTAAGTAAATAAAAATGTGCGCATTCATTTTGACTTCAAAGGCGATTGGAGGGTATCTCCTATAGTCCACCTTTTGAGACGTCGTGCCAGGGGACGAGCGCCAGACATGAGAAGGACAGACTTGTGTCACCAGACGCGCCGCTAATGACAGGCACACGTCTCTCACCACGCTGTCCCACCACCGCGGCCAGCGACGTCCTCCCACCCCTCAGGCCACCGTTTCTTTAGTTTGCTGTCGTTGTGTATTCGATGCAAAACTTAGTCCTCCACGTAACCGCGTTTAAAGAATTATTGGTTTTTCGTAATGTGAAGAAATGCTTGGGTTGTAGTTCTCTCTCTCCTCTCTCTCTCCTTCTCCCCCTCTTCTCTCTCTCTCACACATACACACACACACACACACACACACACACACACACACACACACACACACACACAATGGTGTCCTTTTTGAAAAGCCAGGTTATTTTTCATTCCACCTTAGCCCACGAAAAGTAGATCTCCTTCAGCTGAGCCTCTTCCCTTACGTTAGAATTAGTCCAGTCTCAGTTTTACACCCTAGACACGATTTACTCCCCAAACGTGTGTTTCTTAATTTCTACTTTTTCTACGACTCCTTTCACACGTGAGACATTTTACGATTCGTTTGTAAAAAAAAAAATTCTTTATTTATTTTTAAATATTTCTTAGCTTTTATCCCTTTAGTAACGGTTGAAAGTTAAAGCATGTGACATCTCAACAAAGGAGAGGAGAACAAATCGGTGACAAAGGAGCCTTTCCATGTCATCGACGTCGTTCAGACAACACGCAGGAATTCCTCAGATAGAGGCTCCCACTTCAAAGGAGACTTCGCTTCAATTGAGACCCAAGTATCCATTTCATTCACCCACAAGAACTGGCACTGAAGAGGAGTCAGCTGTTTGGTTATTTTTTGGCCGTGTTTATTTTCTCCTATTCATCGGGGCACTTGGACAGAATAAACAACAAGACAATTACTTACAGACAAACCTTAAACGTGTCAAACCACAAAGTCCGTATCCACCCACTACCTTATATATCAATGCCCTTTGCCATTCAGTATAAGACCGAGTGCTGCTTGGCTTTTCATTCAGAGGTCATTAAACATTTAGCTAAACTGAAATGTTGCATTTAAAATTATTAACAGTATTGTGCGAATGAAGCATGGAGCTCAACGTCTCAAACTAGTCTGATGTTGTTAGATCGCCGCTGATCCCTGTTTTGGGCAACCTGTGCGTGACTCTCGGACTGGAGCACAGGCCCGTCTTCTTATATATCTTTGCGCCGTGAAGCTTTTTGGAACACAGTTTAAAGTATACGTCGTTGCGTGGCTACTTATTCAGTCCCTCTATAGATGTTTCCCGAGAATTATTTCTTTATCTTTGCTGACGGAGAATTAAAACGAGACTCGTCCAACGTGCGGGAAAACGCTTGATATTCTTTTAAGCAAAAGCTTCAATCTTTTCGCACTCAATAATCGCTTATTATTTGAGTTTGACTAGCCCGTCGCCATTGAAATCCCAAATCACCATGAAGATTCACCGATGTGAGAAAAAATAGTTCTTTGTGTAAAATAATCTTTGAAGTCTTCATGAGAATATCCAAGCCTTTTATCCGTCTCTGCCCAGATTACCTTTAAAGGATGCGGGAGCTTTATGAATAAAAGCAGGACACTTTTTTTAAAACCTAGCGACTGCATATGTGTAGATTTAAAAATGCAAAAATATGCAAAGGAAAGGACGCGCGCTCAGGAAAGTCTGGAATAGTTTCGGATGTAAAATGTTTTTATTAATTTGTGCGATTTCTACTAACATAACATAAATTATAAACATAAACGCGATACGTGTTTATTCCTTATCCGCACTGTCTGCGTTACGCCTGGAGAGACAATCGCATTATACATAAATAATGTACTTTTGCAGCTGTCTCAGCTGTAATGTATGTTGTTTCACCGAAATAAACTTCGCACAGGTCCTTTAGTAAATGTCCGGGTGAATATTAATTTACCTTTGAAAAAGATTATTTCTTTTTCCCTCACTCATTTTTTTCCCCTCTACTTTGAATATTTCAAGTTTTTGCTAACGGTGTTCAGTAAGACAACTTATTTCAACAGTACAGTCATACAGCATTTATTCAATATACGGACAAATACAAGGCAGTTTGGAACACGTTCCATCATGAGTAATCTAAATGCCTATCATTTCAAAATATTTAACAAATTTCTTACAAAATAACAAAAAAAGGTTCACACTGACTTCAGTAATAGTGAAAGTAATGATACCAGTTACTGTAACAATGCTTTGACTTCACTCTGTATGAAATTGTTCATATACAAACTAGTATCAAACCATAAAAATATTCCCCCAAATACTAAACGTTACAATTCTCTATCAACACTTAACACGTGGAAACGTTACTTTTTATGTTTTTTTTTTTACAAATATACGGCATTTTGAATTTAACCACTTTGGTTCAATAATACAAAATATTTCATATTAAATATACAAATAAATTAAGCAACTGTTGAAAATGAAGCACATAAAATTCAGAAACATGCTTATCGTAAGTCAGGGTGAAAATCATAAGGCATATTTCATAATATGTCTTAATTAAGGCCTTTTAATTCATTTTCATTGATTGTTTACGTAGTAGAGCAGTGCAGTGTGTTGGAAACTAAATCTGATGGATGTTTGGACTGTTTTCTCTTGGACTTCCGTGGGCCAGCGAGCCGGCTAGAAGGCCTCTCTGGGCTCCGGGTGTAGATAAGGAGGGCCATCCGGGGGGTCAGGTGAAGACGAGTTGCTGGGGGGTGTCTGGTTGCCACCAGCTCCGGCACTGTGACAAACGTACCACTCGCTCAAGTTGGTGGCCTGCGACGAAGACAGGGGCTCGGAATGCGTGGAGGGGGCTGGGTCTCGACCCAAGTCCGACGATGGGGAGACCAGAGAGGTGGTGGAGGACTCGTAGCCCGAACTCGGGGGTGGAGACTTGCAGTGGACCTTCATGTGCTTTCTCAAGGAACTGGGGTGGGTGTACGACTTGTCGCACCCCCTCACCTTGCAGTTGTACGGCTTGTCGCTGGTGTGCACGTGCGAGTGCTTCTTCCGGTCGCTGCTGTTCGCAAAACGTCGGTCACAGCCGTCAAACTCGCACTTAAAAGGCTTCTCACCTAAAATAAGAGCACGGAACCGGTTAGAGAAATGCTGAAAATCCCAAACAGGTCTTGAATTTTTAACAAGACAAATGAAAAGCAGCTCTTAGTCTCATTTCTAAAACCTACTGCTCTTTACCAGCATTTTAACGACAACACATGGCTGGATCTCCATGCAGGGATTAATAAAGTTGTAGCTATTATTTGTTTTACATTAAAAAAAAAATCCCAACACTGTTAAAATGTTGCCTAAATTTGAACCACTGAGAAAAAAATGTAGAGGGAAAAAGATGATGGACATTTTTAAGTTTATATTTTCGAATGTATATTAGACTGGCAAGGAACTAGGATTCTATAAAATGGAAGCCGCAATATTTAACTAATGACAGTTCAATAGTGTTTTTAGTGGGGGACAGAATACGGGTTTTATTGTTCTTCAAACGTTCTTCCTCCGCTGCAGATAAACTGATAAACTGTTGATGTGTCGGTATAACGCGGCGTTTTCGTTAATGTGGAGAAACTTTGTTTGGAATTGACAAAACTGACTTATCCGTTGACACAGCAGGGTGCTATAGGAGTTGGGATTCGAACCCAAGACCGTCCGATCAGAAGGAAAAGAAGCTTAACGGGACGACCGCCCGACCAACTTCGGGGCCGCAGGACGTGGGAAAGGATCAGTAACTAATAAGTTGGTTTTTATTAACCAAGTGTTTATCGTTAGGTTTTAAAACACAGCGGACTATCAGACACGATCGTGTTCGAACTGCCTGTCGTGCCGTACAAACCACCGGTGACACAGAGACCCCAGGGGACAAGTTCTCAGACACACTAGAAATGATCTTGTCTGCCTAAGAGGAGGCAAAACAAGCAGCTTTCGTGAACCAAAAAAAAAAGTTGAACTGACGTCCCTCTGCCATTAAACGAATGCAACCTTACAAAATTCCCGATTTCATTCGACACATCATTTCAATACCGTTTTCGTCCTGTTTTATTGCAAAGCCTGTACTGAAGCAGTCTATTCCCTTGAGATGTTTAAAAGGCCGCTGGAACACTTAAACACGGGTCACATTCCATCACATTTTCATACACTCCTTAATACTCCATTTACATGTGTTACGTGTCACTGTTTTTATCATTCTTCATCTCACTCCTTTGTGGATATAAAATTTCAGGATTACACCTGACGCCGTAAAGCACAAGCAACCGTAACCCTAATTTGCAGGTAAAAAAGCCCCCCAGCCCCCCCGTCTGTAGCGTATTTGTATGGACTTGTTGCTTGACTTTGACGTAAAGATTCACCAGGGTAAAGCTCGCTTCTCCAAAGCGAGCACTTTATAATAATCTAGATAATAATACCAGGACTGAAGCCACTAGTATTGATTTTAGTGCACGTGAAGATAATAACAAAAGGAATTATGCCTTTTGTGTTGATATATCTGCAGATGCGGTCTGCATTTCTCCAAATCACTTCCAAGTCAGCGGTTAAAACAGTGGAACAAAGGTCGTGTTCTTTTCACGCCCCTCTTTTCAACTCGCAGTAACCACTTCCTTGTAGGCAAAGCAGGGCAATTTCTGAAATCTAGTCGGCAATTATACGATTGAAATCCCTCGGACGGCCAAAAAAGAGACCACTGGAGAAGCCAAGTAGTAAAAGTGTGACGGAATGAAGAACTAAAGTATTCAGATCCCCTGTTTCCCTTAATTCTCGATATTTAACGGCAGCCACTGGCCCCAGGCCTAATACCCGTCTTGCAAATAGGAGAAAAAGAGCGGCACAAATATTGAATAAATGACTAAAGCAACAGTTAGCCCAGAAAGTTCACCTCCCGAAATGTAACGCCTTTGAAATGAAACCAGTGTTCGCCAAGAGGGAAATGTCAAGCCGTTGGATTCATTTTGAGCAACAGAAAACGACGGTGGTCCTCAAGTTCGGCTGGCGAATAAACCGAGGAATAGTATCATTAAACATTTCATACTGTTATCATTAACGTCATTTCTTATGTTTAACTAGAACGGTGATGCTTTATTACGCCGAAATTAGATTGTGTCTTGCAGCGTGTACGATTTGGTTAGACTAGAAAATGCAAGCAATCGCTTCGAACAGCGCGCGTTTAAATATATCGACTAAAGCAGAATTTTCTACTGCACGTGGCGCAATAGCGTTACTCGCGATCAGTCTTGTAAAAATGGGCGCCCGCAAAGTAAGAAGGCTGAAGTCAGTTATTCAAGTGTACATTTTCGACTTGCATGCACGTTTTTCGAAGACACTGACCTGTGTGTGTCCTTTTGTGGATCTTAAGGTTTTCTGATCTTGCGAAAACTTTCCCACAGCCCGGGAAGGGACACGGGAAGGGCTTCTCCCCCGTGTGCACCCTGATGTGGTTCACCAGTTTGTACTTGGCTTTGAACGATTTCCCTTCACGGGGACACTCTTCCCAAAAGCAGATGTGATTCGCCTGCTCCGGTCCGCCGACGTGCTCCACGGTCACATGCGTGACCAGCTCGTGCATGGTGCTGTACGTTTTGGAGCAAAGTCTTTTGGCGGTCTGCTCGGGCTCCATCCACTTGCAGATGAGCTCTTGCTTGATGGGCTGCCTCATGTAGCGAAAGAAGGCGCCGGGAGCGTGGTGCGCGCTCACGCTCATGTTCAGGCTGATGCCGCCGTAGCCGTGCAGTGGGGACGCGGCGAACGGGTCTGCCCTCGAGGCTGCCACCTGACTCAAGTGACCAGACCTAACGTACATTTCTCCAGGTAACCCTAACCTCAGCTGTCCATTCAGTGCGTGGCCACCTGGAGCTCCGTGAGACGGCTGATCGTGATGGAGTCCAGGGAACAGGGCATGAGTTCCTGCGTCAGGGTGATGACCATAGTGTCCAGGATAGCTACCTGTTGTTGAGACAAACATTCCGTGGTGAGAAGCTGAGCCAGCCGTGTGGTCGGTAAGGTCTCTCCGGAAGAGGAGATCCCTACCTGCAGACAGCGCCTGGCTCGTGTAGGGCTTTGGGTACTGGGCGGCCGGCGGCTGCACCGAATCGAACGCTCCCGTTTGACTGGAGACCACTTCACTGTGGCCTGCCATATGATGGTTGTAGTGGTGATGGTGGTGGGGATAATGATGGGCTGGGCTGATTTTGAGGGCCGCGGAGTGCCCCATGTGTTCTGGCCCGAATGGACTCAGCCCCAGGCAGGGTTCTGTAGTCATCTCCCCGGGGTGCGTGTGAGCCATTGAGTGTGCGTGGCTGTCGAGCCCCGGGAAGCCTGTCACGCTCTGAGGGGTACGGTGGTGATGATGGTGATGGTGGCGAGCCCCCGCCAAGTCAACTAGTCTCAGCGCCGTGTTCCGTTTGGAAAACGCGGGGTCCATCATTTGGCTTCCCAGAGCATCCACGCTCATTACGCCTAATTTTAGAATAGCTTGACAGCGGGCAGAATAATAATGATGTTGACAAATATATTTTAATCGCAATAAAAAAATATGGCAAAAAAAGCACAAAAATAAAACTTTGTGAAGTTTTTTTTTTTTTTATTTTATCTCGGTGCCTGCGTGTAATCCCATTCGGTTGAGAGGCAGCAGCAGGACGCTTTGATATAGTGAAAAGGGATTCGCGGCGCGCGCCGCGGCCCGTGGAGCCGAACAATCGGCGAGCGTTTTAATTGGTCGGAGCACAATGATTGACGTCACTTCTGACAGTTTCCAGAGCGCGCAGAAAGTGTCTCGGCGACGTTGGGAACCGACGGCGCATGCGTGAAACCTCGCGCCACCAACGGTAAAAAAAAAAAAAAAAAAAAAAATGTATATTTTTTTTAACGTTGCACTTGTTTAATGCTTTATTAAAAGTTTACTTGTTTATTTTCACACGTCCAGGAAGTTTACCAGACCTGACGTTCTCTGTTCCGGTTTGTACGATTATTCGATATTAGCTCACGCAACTCTGAGAGTTTTATTTTCTATTTTTATCCAGTGGGCTAATTAAGCGGTTTGCGAAAGTGAGCGATGGCGGTTTTCGAAGCCCCCCAACAAGTGAAAACTGTAAGTATATGACTGTCATAAGGGATAACTCTATAGACCTCCCCACGCCCCTCCCGTGGTGTCTCCACCCTGCTTTCGCAAATGTTTCAACTCCGTCCCGGTATCCATTTCCCTATATTTGCGAATAGCGCTACCGACCCCCGTAGCCCCTGGAATATGTAAAGGATCTGCTGTCAGCATCTGACCTGTGTTGTTCTCTAGCCCTGCGGTTTGCAGTGTCTGGTTCGTATTTTCTCAAAGCGAAGGCATCTTACAAACGAGGACGAGAAGCGGTAAAAGTGCAGAAGAAAGCAGCCGAGTGTTCCAAATACTCTAAAAGTAATCTGTTCGAAAATCGCAGGCTATGACATGGATATAACATTAAGGTTTCGTGTGCTCCAAGGTTCGTCAGAAAAAAAGAGTTATGAGGAGACACAGCGGTAAAAATAAATCTTGAAGACTTCTCAGCCGCACAAGTCCAGCTGAGATCCGTTAGCGCGCTTCAAATAAGCATAGCTTCCATGAAGTTTGCTCCCAATATGTTTTTTACCCCCCCATCAGCATGGAATTGGTAAACATTTTCAGATAGACAGTGAAACATGCCAATGTGTGCACCAGAGGTCGTCACTTAAGTCTAGACACAGTTGAAAAATACAGGGAATATTCAGAGATGTTGATAATTCTCTTAGGAAAATTTATTTAAGCTTGAGTCTTTTATTTTCTATTGTACCCATGCCGAATATCGCCTTTTAACACAGTGTTAAACATACTAACTAATAATTAAAACAGTGATTTTAGCTAACATGCATTTCCAAGTGTAAAATGTGTTCAGCATAAAAATGTACTATTTCTTGAAATTATTCCTGTTCTGCATGACATTGTCTTACGACAACTTATCTCACCAGTCGCATGTGAACCGTGAATGCGTGTTGTCATATTGTCAAAACGTTTAACAAGAAGGTCCATTAATATTTATACGCAAAGTCACATATTACACATAAATAATGCATGATGTAAAATGCACGAGAATTATATCTTAATAAAAGCGTCCTTACCGTTTGCCCAACACCATCGAACTTAAATGATTTCGCCTGGAGACAAACACGAGTGGTTATGTTAACTGATCTAAACGGGGGTCAAAACGTCACCATCAGGTTCATGTCAAATATTACAAATAAAATGTACAAAGACACTGGGCGGATTATAGACGTGCTCATAGCCATCAATCACGGATTTGTTCGCCCCTGAGAACAATGTGCAGGACGAGAGCAATAAAACCGTTATTTCCAAAGAAGGAATGTCACGCAGTTATTTTACTACCTGATGCTTAATGCCATACTGTGCAACATGCTCCTCACTTCCACGTCGTTGCATGCTCTCTCATTGTGTCTGATTTCATGGTACTTCACCGTATATCAATATTTATTTCCAAATCCCCTAAACAAATTAAAGCTTCAAAATTGTTCAACACTCCTTTTTTATTTAACTTTCTTAATTGTACTTTTTAATCACAGCTCCACTTTACATCTTTAACCAATGCGCAATTCCACATTAATCTGCAAAGAACATGAAGAATGAGATCGTTTTGTATTCAGCATTTCAGAGGTACTGTGTGGGGCATGCAAGAAAATAAAAAAAATAGAAAACTTGTTAGAAAAATTCAAAGTGAACTGAAACATACATTATAATACTCGTGGTTAGAATTAAAGAAGTGTAAAGGGCTGAATTTCCTAAATATAGTAAAAAAAAAAAAAAGTAAATAAAATATCCATAAAAAGTGTTAATAACCTGGATCTGGCTATAGTTTATATTTGTTATTAAAATCTGTTTGGAAAAAAAAGTTGCATTACAGTCTTTTGAGAAACCTGCCAAAAGAGTCTGGTGACAACATGGTGTAAAGATTACCAGAAGTCAGCGCTGGTGGTAAAGTGATCCGGGAGACGTCCTGCAAACGATGTTCGACTGCATATAAACCGTTTGTGCCCGCAAATGTATTTAGCAAACACATTTTTGGAATGCGAGTTAAAATAAGTTCAACTCTCCTTCTTTGGGCTTAACGTCGGCTCGGTCTTGCGTAAATACAATTCTGATGCTCTAAACATGAAGTCTTGGTTTTTCTGCCGAATTCCTCAGGCTGCGTGGATGAAGCCGGTGGGTCCCGAAGCCACTGAGACGAAGTGACTTTAAATCCAAATTTAAAAAAAAAAAAAAAAAAAGCCTTGTGTTGCTCTCTTAGCGCCGTTCTACAAGCTGCAGTTATGGTTAGCAATGCGACGACTTACACTAGCACTAGTGGCTTTCAAAAGTGAACTTAACCCTGAGACATTTCCGTGCAGGATTTAATCGGGATTTGGTGTCTCCACACCCGTGGGTTCTACTTCAGCAAACCTACCCAAACAGACATCTGACCTATCAGTAATGTTAACATCACTTCCCTTAAGTAAACATCAGTGCTCTTGAATAAAAAAACAACTTGCGCCCAAACACCTGAAACACATATTTCACGTTTTAACTCATTTTCCATAATGTTTAAAGCTGTTTCCACTGTTAAAATTCAGCCTCTACCCCACACGCCAGACTTACCGTCGTCCACCTGTTGATGGTGTCCACATTTCTGTTTGGACACATCACACGCCTGTTACAGAATGCAGAAGACAGAACACAACAATTCAGTGATTTCTCCGCTTCTTTAGGGCTGGAGTCAGATGGGAAATGTATGCATATGGAAGAAGAGAGCCTTTAATGTGTAGCACGGCACGTCTGTGCGTGTGGCTTTGAACTGCAGCAGCTGTGTGTCCTGCAGAGCGCCGCAAATCCCACTGCATAACTTCGCCATCGCACAACTTTCGAACGTGGAACTGCAGTGCAGTTCAGCTCACTTCAAATTTATTATCCGCTATAAATGAAGGGTTCAGGCTGTGCCCAGGAAAGCATATAAAACTTATAATCTGTGGGTTAATGTTTAATACACCACAGGTCAGTGGGGAATAGAGCCATTCATGCATTTGTCTGTTAGGTCAGCTCGCTTTGACGTGTGTTATTTAGAATGCATGCTCATTATTATTATATTATTATTATTATTATTATTATTATGCGGCTAACATTTGTTCGAAGCTGGAAAAAGCCTCAAAATATTCTGGCTGAATTCACCTATAATACACTGAAAGATGCTGTAAAATCCTTCTTTTTATGCGTGTTACCTCTAGTCGCAGCAGTGGCAGTGGTTGGGGTAGTAATAGTAAGGTGAATGCTAAAATTGTTTGTGCAGCACTAGACGCTGCCCATAGGCTTCGAGCAGTATATTTTTCGCAGATATAAAGATATTCTGCCACATATTTTATGGTTGCGAAAAAGCAACAACATTGCAGCAGTGGTGGCGGCTTAGAAAAAAGATGATGACGTGACACCACATGTACCGACCGTGTCAGTCAGTTTCGCACACAGGGATAACCAACTCCTGTCCTCCCCTGAACGGACATAAAATAAAGCCTGTATTTTTAATAACAGATCAGTGTTAATGGAGGCAGAGGAGACGGAAGCTGTGTGAGGTTCTGTTGTACACACAACTTGTCAGTTGTAGCTCCGTCCACCTCTGGTTTTTTTCTGTCGCCTGCTTCTGAAGAGTGTGTGCAATAAATGTCCGTGCTCACAACTTGCTGCTCTACTCTCACGCTACTGCTTTCTCTTAGTACAGCCGGACTATTTTGGACTTGATCGCCATCGATTTCTTAAGAAGTGTTCCAGATCAGCTGTTGGCTCGTTTTCCCGAATTCCCACCACCGCAGTCAACCGCAGGCGGAGGGGCTGCTCCTGCGGTATCGTTTATTGTTACAATAACACACACAACGATTCGCCTTCAAATGAAACACTCGAAACCCATCCGCCTGTCCACGGGGGCGAAAAAAAATACACCGCACAAGAGGGAGATTCGAAGAGGGAAGTCGCGTGACGCCGTCATTTGGGCGAAGCTGTTGTTCATTATTAATTAGGCGGCGGCAATTAAGTCATCTTCTTACTTTCGCGCCCAAAATAACCTCGCGCTCTCATTGTAGGAGAGTGAATCGCAAGCGATCCATTGAAACGGCAGATTATACATATATCTATGTAAAAACTTTATTTTAGATGAGGTTCATGTGTATGAATTCCGCGCGTTTGACAACTTCCCCGGTGCGGTTGAGCGCTATAAAGCGGAATTGCCGTGAACAATCTCACAATACCTGAGATTGATGATGAAGATGGACCAATGAGGCCGAAGCTGGAACCCAGCACGCTGTTATTTGGTGAGTCCGTGGGAGTGGGGGGAAGGAGGTCTCGAATGAACACCCGGGCAGCGGCTCACGTGACGCCCCCACCCCGACGCCCCCCTCCCTCATTCATCAAGGGTGCACGGTGTTGTCCTTTCAATTCATTTATCTGCAGGAATGATTGCGACTATCAGTCTGGAGCTCAGCGGCCGGATGAGGAGGTGAAAGTTGCGCTGCAGGAAGATAAACCGCAAAAAAAAGACGATATTGCGCATGATTTGCGTGACTGTGGGTGAAATTGTTTCCCCCCATCAAAGATACAAAAGATTTTAAGGACCGGGAGTTTGCGGAGCTCAGGCAGGGGGAAGTCACGCGATTCTCCGAGCAAAAAGCAACGGTGAGTGTGTTTTGCGGGTAGTTCACGTCTTTTGCGCGCAGATCTTTCAGCTGCTCACTGAAGATGCTCCTGGACGCCGGACCACAATATCCCGCCATAGGAGTGACCACTTTCGGCTCTTCCAGGCACCACTCAACAGGCGAGGTCACCGACAGAGAAGTAGCTTTGGGGATAAATCCGTTCGCCGACGGGATGGGGGCTTTTAAAATCAACCCCGGCACCCACGATCTGGGGTCCGGACAGACCGCGTTCACCTCGCAGACGCCCGGCTACGCGGCGGCCTTGGGACACCACCATCATCACCCCACGCACGTGAGCTCTTACTCCACGGCGGCGTTCAACTCCACGCGGGACTTTCTGTTTCGAAACCGGGGCTTCGGGGACGCGGCGAGCGCGCAGCACAGCCTGTTCGCCACGGCGGCCGGCGGCTTCGCGGGGGCGCACGGACACGCCGCCGACGCTACGGGACACCTGCTCTTCCCGGGACTGCACGAGCAGGCGGCCACGCACGCCTCCTCCAACGTCGTAAACGGCCAGATGCGGCTGGGCTTTTCGGGGGAGATGTATGGCCGGGCAGAGCAGTACGGCCACGTCACGAGCCCCAGGTCCGAGCACTACGCGTCCACGCAGCTGCACGGCTATAGCCCAATGAACATGGCTGCGCATCACGGGGCCGGGGCCTTCTTTCGGTACATGAGGCAACCCATAAAACAAGAACTCATCTGCAAGTGGATTGAGCCGGAACAGCTGGCGAACCCTAAAAAGTCGTGCAACAAAACTTTCAGCACCATGCACGAGCTGGTCACGCATCTCACCGTGGAGCACGTCGGGGGGCCCGAACAATCCAACCACATCTGCTTTTGGGAAGAGTGTCCGCGGGAGGGCAAACCTTTCAAAGCCAAGTACAAACTGGTGAACCACATCAGGGTGCACACGGGGGAGAAGCCCTTCCCGTGTCCCTTCCCGGGCTGTGGGAAAGTGTTCGCCAGGTCGGAAAACCTGAAAATCCATAAAAGGACGCACACGGGTAAGAACCGCAGACCCCACGGCGCGTGACATTCGGTCCTTTCCAGCACATCTGCGTATCTTTATTTTTCTGCCGTTGATTCGATTATCTGTCGAACCTCCGATATTTACACATCGCGTGGTTTGCGTAGTTTTTACAGCGCCTTGGTGTGTTTTATATAATGCATTGTGCGCATCACCTGCAAAATTATCTGCTAAATTATTCACGCTTCAAAAGGCAGTTAAGCAAGTGCCGACTATTGTTCCGACTTGTGATGAAGTTAAATTGTCAACGCGTGACGTTTAACACGCAAAGAAATGTATGGATTGCTGTGGAGTCTTAAATGTGGGTTTGTTCTCAATGTATTGCAACTGTGCCGTTTATCTTGTGCCAGGTGAGAAACCGTTTAAGTGCGAATTCGAGGGCTGCGACAGGCGCTTCGCCAACAGCAGCGACCGTAAGAAACACATGCACGTGCACACGTCTGACAAACCGTACCTGTGCAAGATGTGCGACAAATCCTACACACACCCCAGCTCCCTCAGAAAACACATGAAGGTAAAGCATGCATCTGGTTTTTTTTTTTTTGGAAGTGCAGCAATTTTTTTGTCGCTGAAAAAATGTAATTTTACTTGCATATGCATTAACGCACCTGAAGGAAGTGTGTGTGTGTGTGTGTGTGTGTGTGTAATATGTAACGTTTGTGAACCTTGGTTCTGTAAAATAACTTGATCGTGACCTCCAGTTTGTTCAGCAAAATATTGTTTTGAT
Organism: Arapaima gigas; assembly: GCA_900497675.1. Classification (NCBI taxonomy): domain Eukaryota; kingdom Metazoa; phylum Chordata; class Actinopteri; order Osteoglossiformes; family Osteoglossidae; genus Arapaima; species Arapaima gigas. The sequence goes on along the minus strand of UFQX01000325.1, from coordinate 767,203 downwards.
AGCCTGTACGTAGGGAATAAAAATTTGTTTCATCTAAAAGTACAGTTTAGGTGCGACGCAAATCGACCACTTGCCAACTGTATTTATTTATTTATTTATTTATTTATTTACTTATTTTGACACAGGTTCACGAATCGTCCACGCAAGGGTCACAGCCGTCTCCAGCGGCCAGCTCAGGGTACGAGTCGTCTACGCCGCCCACGATCGTGTCTCCGTCCACAGAGAACCCGAGCAGCAGCTCAGTATCACCAGCAGCCCCCACGGTGCACCACACGACGGGCCACGGCGCACTGTCGTCCAATTTTAACGAATGGTACGTTTAAACATTGTAAAGACGGAAAAAAGACTGCAGAAATAGGACTGCGAGGAAGTAAACATACAATAAGAAATATAAACGAGGACCCGAAAAAGACAAAGGGGGGGGGGGGTGGCAAAGTGGTATTAAAAGTAAGTTCGAGCAATGCATGGACTCCACAAAAGACTGACGACGTGTCTTAAACTGCCCACAAGATTTCCAACTGCATGCCGTGGCCTATTTTGTACATACAGACGTACTAGATTAAAATGTAGTATTTTATTTTGTAAATACTCTACATTTTAAGGGAATGTGTGGAAGGAATGTGGTCCCTAGATTTATGGAAAGGATGGTTTTAAGGAATAATGCGATGGCTAGTGTTGAAAAGGATGTTATAGATAATGTATTAAAATGTGAATTCAGTATTACTGCAGTCTACATGTCGACCTAACCGACTGTTAGTTTTAATGTGCTTTTGTATACAGTGCAGCCATTTCGTCCTAAGTCCAGTCTGAATAGCACAGTAAAGTGTTGTAATTTAATGTCATGTCGATACTTCGTTTAGTGAAGCCTGGAAATCCGTGTCAATCTGTTTATGTAAGCAGTGATTTAAAAAAAAAAAAAAAACCTGTTTATTCCCTTGATTACTGCAAGAAAGATTAAATGTGTATATCTCAATTTTTCCATATTTATCCGCATGTAAAGGGCCGGTATTTCCATGTTCATGGTCGATATTCATGGCGAATTGCGTTCGTGTGTAAACTTTTGGTTTACACTGTTTGGTTACATTTCGTACAGTATTAAAGACTTAAACAAAAACAGAGTACGGGTTCAGCGTTTTTCCCACGAGCATTTCCCCCAGTGTGGAATTTCATGAGCAATCCGAACGAGGGGAAAAATCTCTCCACGAGGTTTACATAGGGTTTTTGTTCGTTAAATATTTCAGTACACGTCCCAAAGACGACTGTATTAAAACACTAAAATTTCAAATATTTTCTTTGCCACAAGAAGCGACGAAGTGCTTCTTTTTTACGCAGAAACCGTCCTTTCCAGGCTTATGAGTACCTTTTTTTTTTTTTTAAAGACTAAATTTTTTTTCTTCTCCGGAAAAAACAGGTATAGTATTTTTCATGTAGATTTCTCAGAATTAAACCTCTAGTTCCCTTCACTTTTAATACGCATTGACTCGAATTGTATAGGTAAAAAAAAAAAAAAAAAAAAGCTATGATACGGGGTTTTTTTTAAATTGAATTGCGTCTCTGGAATGAGTTGAACGCCGGTGTCCCACTAATGTCGATTCCTGATGTTAGAAGGACTGCAACGAAGGAAATTAAATCCATAACACATCCAGCTTTACCCCCCCCCCCCCGACACATCACCTCGGCCCACTCGAGCGGTACGGACCCAGTTAACACTAGTTCGGTGTAAGAGGAGTGGGTAACAGTTGCAGAACGATATCTATTAGTCAACGGAATATATAAAGCGGCTGAATTTAAGCACTTTTCAATGTTTAGTGTGTATGAAGCTTTTTTTTGATAGTGAGTACATTTTACACGTACACACATTCTATACCCGTTAAGTTTTAAACTCTTCAGCCTTTCTTTGGGGTCGTTTGTGTCCCATTCAGTTTTTTTTCCTCCCCCCCCCACCAAATATGACAAATATTGCTGGACGGATGGCGCCATTTTGTAGGAACTTCTCAAAACGCGTTCGTCGTCGAATGTAATCATATTTGCTCTTATTTACTGCCGACTACTATGCGGGCAAAACAAACTCAAGTTCATTTGCACTTCTAAGGCTTCTTAAGGGGCGCGCGCGCGCTTCTGGGGTCCCGAGGCCTGTGGACGCACTTCTGTACATCTTATTAAAAATGTAGGTGAACGAGGGGATGTGGCACTTCCAAAATAAGTCATCAGAATAAATATATTTGGTTTTCATGGGTCATTATGTTTGGAAATGTGTGAGTGACGCCAACATTATGAAATGTTCAGCTCTATTTAACAGAATCTGTGGGCTGTTTAAAAAAAAAAAAAAAAAAAAAGGGACGGATTCGCATAATGTCCCTCTTTCATTTATCCTCCGTTTGAGCAACGTAGTCTGTATGCACCGATATATTCGAGATACTCCATCGTTTATTTTAAAGGCTCGGTTTAGGTTTTTTTTAAAAAAAAATATAATCACTGCTGTAGCGTTTCGTACTGAAATGTACAAGATGTGTAGAGAATTTATTCGCCGTATTTCTATTTTTCTTGCGCGACTGTCCGCGCTGCCGTTGCCATGAATACCGGCGAAACGCACGAGCACAGCGATGGCTTCTGTGTACTGAAACTGTTCATCAATGTTTTAGTGTCCATTAAATGTTAAGTACTATTTAAAAGTGCACCTTGTGTCTTAAAGGCGAACATGTTTGCGGTGCGATGCGCAAAGAGCCCACAGTGTTTTCCAGAAGTAACCGGTTTTCACGTTTCACCGGCCAGAGAGGAGAAAAAAAGAATGGAGCTCGATAACACTGTCATTTTAATGTCACTTACAGGTGAGAAACTAATTCTGAGAGTTTAAAACGTTTTAACACATTAAACTTGATTATTTATTGAGTGTGTGCGTATAATATGATGTTGAACGTTGCCCTGGAAGTTATGATGCTTTGCTTTCACCTACGATGTGATTTTTTGTTTTTTTTAAATCACTTCTTTTCTATGTATAAACTGTATAGCGCACAAGTGAGCGGGGTTTAATACTTTTCACAACTGAAATATTTGCAGTCTTATGAACGTCGTGCAGATGAATCTTTACTGGCTGTATATCGTTCCCTCATTTATCACCAGTACATGTCGTCTGGATTATCCGCCCCCCCTCAGGAAAATGCATTTTTCTTTTTGGTTTACGTATTCAGTCTTAAAAACGCGCTGTAAGAAGCTGCGCTGCTACTGCCTGGGAATTTCAACTTCCACAAGGGCTTTTTTTTTCTCCTCTTGAACACTCAACCAACGGAGCTCCAGCTGCAAAGTTCACCAGTCCCCCCTCATTCCGAATCCACCGTGTCCCCTAATTTAAAACAGAGTTATGAAGTTGGTAGAATTTCATATGCAGCCGTACTGCCCAAGTGCACTATTGTATTTTTAGACTTCCTTATTTCTCAGTATGGCTGCGGAACAGTTCTATTTTTTTTTTTTTTTTAAAGTGGCTTTCTTTGGACGACTTGAGACTTGTAAATGTTGCTGGAAACTGTGGACGTAAATATTTTTATTTATGGACGATGTTGACAGATTAACTTCCCAGTCCAACTGAAAGCGACGACTGGGGGTCGTGTAATTCGGTCGCTCGCGGGTTCACGATTCTTCTCTTACTCGCGCTGTTACGCAGAATAACTAATAAACCATAATCCAAGAAAATCGAATTTCCTTTTTAATCCTTTCCAAAGAAAGCATGAAGATGGGCAATAAGTGTTGAATTGAATACGAAGACATGCAGGAAAAGTTTACAATGGGGGAAATGGAACATTATCGCTGGGATAATCGGTTAAAATTTAATGAACGGGATATTTGACTAACAAATTCACCGTGACTTATTAAAGGATTTGCGCTGTTCGGGCTCGTTGTAAGGGAAAAGAAACCCAGTACGGTGTTTTCAGAGTATATTTTTAGCTTGAGTCCTCGTGAGAAAATCCGCGATGAACCGAACAAACTCGAGATTATTATTATTATTATTATTTTTTAATAAGGAATGCGATGCTTTAAACCAGATTAAAGAGAAGGCTTCGCATTGTTGCAGTGCTCTGGTGTGAACTTTGAGAATGGGTTTTCTCCAGCGATCTTTTTGTCCCTCGTAAAAACAAAATAAATAACTAAAGCTCATATACAGCTCACCTCAGGGTGACTTGACAGGGCCGGTCCGGGGACTGTCGCGTGCTGCAGCGTTAATGGAAGCGCACGCGCCCCTCCGTATACCGCACGAGCGCAATCTGATGGGGTCACCAGCGGGTTTCGGGATGACAGCATTTTTGTTTTGTCATTATTTGCTTTGCACAACAGTAGTGACAATGTGACAAGTGAAGTGACACTACAGCGATGTTTTGCTTTGGGAGTAAATGTGAACTAACCGGACCGCGTCCCAGTAAATTATGTATTTCAATATAGCCATAGGCTGTCTCTGCGAAATTAAATGGAGTCTGAAATCTCTGATAAATGGAGTACATTGCTGCTGTTCTCGCGCATTTGTTTAAGGATTTAATTGTTGACGTCATGAAAGATCGCCCCCTTTTTTTAAACAATAACTACCGGCTGTTTACGGCATCGTTTAATTTTATTTTACAGTATTGAGAAAGCGGGATTTTTTTTAAAGGGGAAAAAAAAAGAGCTTTTTTTGTGGGACGTGATTAAATGAAAACATTTTGTTAACGTGAACAGTTAGGCACTCGCTACCTTTAGGCAAATTCAGACAAAGAGCGATTGAACAGACAAGAGACAGACGCATATGGATAATTTATTAGCAGACTATTAATGCGCGCGTTTGCCTGTGATAAATTCAAGATTTCAGCCGCCTTCCTTCATGAGCTGCCTTTACCAATAGGAGCCACATGACTTCTTGACCCCGGTCCCATTCGTTTGGGCCTTTCTGACGGTCCGTTTGGTTTGGATCACAGAAGATGTGTGGAAGCGTTGACGCTCTCTGTCTTGTAGTCCTCTTGATATCTTGCTAAAGTGGGGTCGTTCCAATTAGACTTCTGGCTGGGTCACGAGCCTCACCTTCTTCACTCCATGGCTAATAGAAAATAAGCGTATTGAGACAAAGATTCCTAGAAGTATGAATCAAGAAAAGATAAACAACCAGCAGGACGAACTTATTCCGTAAGACGTGGAAATTGGAAATGTTCGTATGAATGTCTCCAACTGTTTGTGTGTTTGTTGAAAAATGACTCTTTTTATTTTAGTTTTTGGTGAAATGTGTGTGGGGGGGGGCAGGGGGGATTTTTATTGTCTGTACAATTTTTACCTTATTGCACTGGGAAGTGGTATATTTACATTTTATGGAAGTAAGCAGCTTGTGGACATCTGTTCTTTTAATTGCCACTCATCGGAATGATAGATGATGATATCTGGACTTACAGCAGTCGCTTGGAGCGCTGGCATAATAACATTTGCTACTGAGGGTTTTATTTTTGTTTAAATGGTAATTAAATGACATATTAGGTGTCTAAATGTTAAAATTAAATTTTTCGTCTCGCTGCTAGCTCTTCTCGTCGGTATTTTTAACGTACCTTATTTTCATGCGCAAAATAAAGGGCAGAAAATAGACTAAAAATTACTTTTTAACTGTGACACGCGGGTCCAGCAATACATGAATAGTTGTGAAAGAGCCGCACAGTTACAAAACGTTAGTAATATTAGTACTGAAAAAGACAAAGGCTGGCTTGTGCTTTGGGGATTAAATCTGTCTCCCCGAGCCCACCTTTGATAGTCGCAGAAGGGTTAAATGTTAACGGTAAAGGACGCTGGTAAGCAGCCACGCTTATATCCGCAACGTTTGCCGTTATATATGGTATTCATTGTGTTTGGGCTCGTATACGTCGAATACGTAGCGATTCCCTGCCTCTCGCGACAGTACTTCATTACTATGCAATTCAGACAGTTTGTGTGCACTTAATGCAGATTAAATGTGAATATACCAAACTAATTAAAAAAAATATGTTATGGGAAACCGATTTCCAATTAACATAATCACTGACCTCATTAATATTGTGCATTGAACCAGGAGAGAGGGGGGAAAAAAGTTTTCCCCTTTCTGGTAATTAGTTACTGTATGAGGATTTTCTGTATGAGGGAAGCCCTGCGCTGAACTGGATTGCAAAAAAGATTAAGGTAACCTTTTGACATGATATAGTCTTTATTATTCAAGTGGTACAGTAGCCTACCTGGTAACAGATTCGTAGCACACATGCTTTAGTAGATGATTTCTTTACAGGTGATGCAGAAGCTGATCAGTAGCCATAAACATACAGAGACTGGCTACTCTTAAGCTAGAGCTGACTTGAAAGTATTTTAAATATACCACGTGGGCTTGGGGGGTTCGTGTGACGGGGCGTTATAGGACCCCGTGAGCCGTGTTTTTATTATTCATGAACGCGCCTGTAAGAAGACCCCCATCAACCTCAGCACTTGAAGGAGGACACTGTAGGGACACTGCACGGTCTTGAACCGAATCTACGTGATCCATTTTGTCCAGGAAAAAAAGACTACGGGGTCACGAATGGTACTTGCCGTATAATGAACCTGTTTTCTGGATTCACCAGAACTGACTGATATATTGTGCTGGTCCTTGGTGGTTTTTGTGGTGGATGTGTAAAGATTTATGTTGCTCCTCTTGAGAGATAATAGGATGGCCTTGTCTGTTTTCAGCTGGCTCTCTAGATGAATGAAGCTTAACACGTGAAGTGTTTGTAAACGTCAGCAAAGTCTGAATGTCCGTCAGTAGGCGTATATGTACGTGTGTTCTGGCTGTTTCCCGCAATTTTAGAAAATGTGTTTAAGTGACTCACGAGTTTGCAAGGTCTTAGAATATATCAAAAATGGTGCAATATACTGCGTATTTAAAGTTATGTGCGTAGTATAAATACAGTCGAACAAGAGGTTATTTCAAAAAAGGTTAATTCCTTACGTGCGCCGTGAGTCTGAGGTTCACCTATGTCACACGGGACCACGGCCGTCTAAAGCAGGACGGCACACGTGATGTTGTCTAAACAAAACGGATGTATTAAAAGAGCTTCCAAAGCCGGTCTCTGTTCAGTCATTTATTGTCGACAAACTGAGGCTGAGATCAGCTTGAATCAGGTGCTGAACTTTTCCTGCTAGATGACTGGCACTCTTTGGCACAATGCGTGAAGCAGCTTTCAAATATAACTATTTGTTTGTTTTTTTTTTGTCAGGTTACGTAAAATTGAGGAAAAATAAGCTTGATAATTTGTGCAAGGAACTGTTACTTGATAACAAACTCGGTGTCTGTACCTGGGCCATTTTTGTTTCAAAAGAAACAGCACTGTCCAGTTTCAGACATTTACTTGTTTTTCGCTCTTTTCATCGGATAATTTGATAAATATTCTAGCGACTATCACAGCCCAGAATATCGTTCTGCTGCTAAATCCGGCCGTTTTGAGTGTAATTCTGAAATGTTGTTTATAAGTTTTGCCCGTTTCAATTTCCCTATCAATGAGCAGAGCAGAGGTCAAGAGGAAAACAAAGTAGGCCATATTGTGAGCGAACACCTGAATGAACCCGTTCTCTCGCAAATGAAACAATCACTGGTGTCTGCATTGCTTTAACGTTTATGTAGGACATCTTACAAGCTGTGGCCATATTTTAGTCCATTTCTATCCTTGCATCTGTACTTTAAAAAATATGTATAATTTTCACCGGCGACAGTATTCATATTGTGCAAATGGTGTATTACATAATGCCATTTGGATGGGAATCGTGTAAATGTCCTGGCAGTCATTCTGGCGTATTAGTACAATTTTGTGTGGATATTGTTATGCTAAAATGAGGAAAGCAATGCTGTGTGATAACACTTTTCAATTTGATATCAGCCTTCTTATTGCTGCCGCTCGCATGTCATCAGGTTGACTGGAAAGATGGACACGGGTTTGCTTATCCAAACAAATTTAAGTACAATGTCTGGTTCCAGTTTGGTGCACAGGAATGAATTCAGCATATTCATTTATGCAGTCAAACAAGATTTTTCAAATTACAGTTGGCATTATGTACAGTGTATAATTCAGTTATGTATTTGTAACTTGGTAATTATACCTTACTAGTTGCCCGTGTAAGTAGGAGGGATCGGGAGGCCAAGAAATGTAACACGCAGCCACAGTAAGTGCCCTTGAAGCAGGTTACAGTACATATAAATATTCACCTCTTCTGTACACGTCCTAAACCGACATCATTAAATCAAATAATTCTGCTGTTATTGTACAGTGCTTAGTTATTCATTCTGTGAACACCTAAAAAGCTTTGTTTCCCTGATTTACTTTTATTTATACTAATCTGGAAGTTCCAAAAGATGTAGCACGTTTTGATGGCCACGCTCGAGTTCTCCGAATTTCCCGAGTTAATTTGGCACAATTAATAGCTTATTATTTGGTGTAAAAATGCACAATACAGGTGCATGGACCTGTGAATTTTCAGTATATGATATCTGACCAAACTTTTGAAAAAATATTTGACGTTCAATAGTCGTAAGAACTGAAAAAATATGCAAAACATCCTGCTTTTTTTTTTAGTAACAATTTCAAATAAGTTCTTTACCCAGAGGTCCTGCGAAAGAAGCACAGTCACTACAGATGCAGTGGAACTTATCTAATTCATGTAAAATTTCATGTTTGATGAAGGTTTGTACTGCAACAAATAATGAGGACATGAGCCATAGTAAACTGGGTCTATTACTGTAATTACTGTGTAAAATGTTAAAACCTCTTGAGGGAAATATGGTTTTTGAAGTACTTTGCAGATCCACAGTGCCTATGACCCTTGTCACGTGACGTGCTCAGTCCCATTCATCCAGTCATTTCACAAGGGAATACAAAAAAAAAAAACTGTAAATGCCAGCTAAACTAAAGCCTCCAATTAAAAACACATTTAAGAAAGAATACCATAAAAATAGCAACACTTTATGTAGGTAACAGTACCATGGAGGCAGTAAAATATTGCAGCAGTGTAAATCTTCTGAAAAGGTCCTGATCTCTGTTTACTTTCGAGAGCAAGAATGAAATTAATACGTTGGCTACCAGCAAACTGTGAAAGGCTCGTATTTGTGATCCAGCTGAAGTCGTATGTGATTTTACTAGATACGTGTAGTAATGGATGGATTGTTAAATTGCTCAAGTTGAAGTTCATGTGGGAAAATGAGGCGCATTTATCCACCACTTACATTGACTTTTTTTCATTCATTACAATTGTTCAGCCGGGTATTCTTTTACCGCACAATGCACAAAATTGACTATATACAAAGTGTTATACTGCAACAAACAAGGATTTAGTGACAAAATGTCCAAGTAGATTTTTCATTAATTGAACTGAGAACGATGTGGGAAAAATTGAAACCCACTAGATTAGTAACTACAGATCCCTCAAAGTGGATGAAACGCCAAAAAAAAAAAAAAAAAAACTGGTTAAAAATGTGGCTCCCATCAGAGGAAATCAGACTCAATGCATCCCCAAATGCTAATATTGATTCTCAGTAGAATATGCTTTTTTTTTCTGCACAGATGCAACTTATCGCGCTGCAGTTCCTGCTCCGAAACAGGCCAGGGGAAGCCAGGAATTTTGTCCAGGAACCATTCCAGCATTTTGTCTAGAAAGCCGAGCTCCCTTTCACTGTCTGTCAAAGACATTACAGTCATGTGACTCTGCTGAATACTCCTGTGAGTCATTTCCAGCAACCCCCCACACACACAGTCATCCACCCACCCACAGCTTTTCCAAACTGCCACACAAACACACACACACGCTCACACAAACCAAATCTTGACATAATGCTCTGAACGTCAATAGTTTGGCAGCGCCGTTCTAGTTAGTTTTAACCAGCCAGGTCTCTTCCGCAGCGCCTCCCAGATACAGCTTATATCATCGAGCGTTTCGCTCGACCTTCATCCCCGCAGCAGAGTACCACCCTTAAGACTGACGCACTACTGTAAAAGAAAGGCTAGTACAGTAGATTCGTGGTATTTAACGTCTTCGTCACTGTCAACGTTCTTGTGTTTAACTGTTACAGTCCGCTGTGAACGTGTAAAACAAGCTGGTTTCGAGACGTGTCACTGCGTAGCGTGAAATGTCAACGAGATCCCGGCGTTCATTATAGGATTTATGTGCGTGAAAACACCCTGATATAGAACCCCAGGAAAAGAGTGCCCTGTTCAAGTGAGTACGCAGGAAATTCAAGCTGGCATCTTTTTTTAAAACCGTGTCCCACAAATGTTCCCAACTCTTGCTGTCTTATAATTAGGTCTGCTCCTGTTTCATAAAACAATACTCTGTCACGTATTTTCCCCCTTCAAACAGGATCTGAGGTGTTTCCACGACACTCGTGTGCTTCGTCTCACGGCGGTTACGGTACTAATGTTGTGCGGTAGCTTTTGCGTACGTATACATATCGCGCGGAATTTGCGTTTAAGCGCGTTAATTTTGCTCTCGATTCAAAATGCCTAAACTCGGACGCAATATTCAGGAAGCAAAAAAAGTGGTTGTGTAGTGAATGCAGCCATTTTAAGGAGTACTTTTCAAAAGGCTATTTCACGAATGCCTCGTGTTGGATACATAACATCGGTTACACCTAGACGGGGGTCCATTCTTTTGATCGCTGGGTGTGGCGAACAAAGATTTGACAGGGGGACTAATTCCGCTCATTTCATCCCTTTGGTGGATGCAGTGGATAAATGCTCTCGCTGTGCCCGGGCTTTTAGAATGCAAAGACTTTGAACTTTCTTCCATGTTTGCACCACTTGCTGGAGTTTGTCTGCGGACCCCAATGGTCGTCATCAGGCGGCACCCAGCACTCCTTGGGTTTGTGTCTGTAGGTCGGCCTGGCTGCTGTTAGGTTTTGTGACCCCCGTTTAATTCAACAGCCAATTCCTGGATGGCAGACAGCGTACAAGAGAGCGAAGATGTATTAAAAACAGCCCGGAAAATGTAAACGTTAAGATAAGCGTTCGATAAGACGATGCGCTTCTCATGTTGTTTCCTACCCGTCAGTTGTTCTATACGTCAGGCATTTCAACTGTTGCCATTTCCAATTGGACGTTTTTTCATGCATTTAAATGTTTACACAACTTACCTGTGTTCTATGTAGACGTTTTCATAGGTCTGCCTGTTCCCGGAGTTCGAACTGAAAGCGCGTGAGTTACGTGTGTCCAAGATATTTTCTCATGTGATTCAGCCAGGTTCCTTTAGCCAGCAGAAGAATGTTTAAAAAGAAACATACCATTAGTTTGTATATATTTTTGTTTGTTTTTCTGGCCTGACAGGGGATTACTGCTTTGGAATAATAATGGTAGCGCCAGTAAGCTGAGTGCAAATGTTGCAAAAGCGGAAGTTGAGCTTATTGCCATGTCCATTTTGGCACAGCTGAGCACCAGGAATTGGTTCCAGAAGTGAATGCCTTCATATTCTGAAATCACCACCTCGTAAATAACACGCAAAGGCAATCATAAAGCACATTTGTGTCACATAAAATACAAGCAGTTGGAAGAGGGCCCAGATTCACCCAAAAGTGCCTTGGTAGCTTTAAATAAAATGACCAACTTTTTTTTTTAGTAATTGCACTATTTTTAGTTGTTTAGAATGTGAAGCGGGATGATCAACATCTTATTAAAAAACCAACATCTTGCCTTCTCCCTCTGTCAGATCTTTGTGGTTAAAATGTCTTCGGTCATGTCAGCGGTTAATGTGAAACAAAGCAGTGAGCAGCTTTCTCGAGTTCATCAAATGTAGTTACTTTCAAACTGTCTCTCAATGAACAGCCAGACCACAGATTAAAAACAAATGCAGAAAATGATCAGTTTAACAACACGGTATGGCTACACCTCAAAACATCTCTCCTAACAACAGAAAACAAGTATACGTATGCTAAAATTGTAATGCACTGTATGAAATATAATTTGATGTGTATTTAATTTACAGACCCTTCAAAAGACCACAAGTAACAGGAATATAGTTTTGCAACAGGGTCAAGAAGATATTTGAGTTTTGTGCTGTATGTCGTATGGGGGGGGGGGGGGGGGACAAAAATTTGCAAGTTTTATCTTCAGCTGGCTTGGACCGTGGAATATTATGTTGAAAAATATGTAAAGCATTATAATGTGAATAAATTTGAGGGTGTAATAGTTAATTGTTTTTCACAGCTGCATTACTTCGGACAAATGTGAAGCGGAGGGTATTCGGTTTCAAGAAGCGCTCTTATGTGCTGAAAATGATGCATGCCAATGTTGAAATGGAAACAACTGAGACACTGCAAGTACGGACCCCAGGGAGCCATCCCTTGGAATTTTGTTATGGCAACTCACCGTGAGCATTTTTATTTATTTAAACTTTAATTAGACATTAAGTTATGGATTGTGTTTCACTAGCAAATTTAAAGCAAAATCAAATTGCATGCTCCTGAAAAGTGTGAGCACTGGTTAAGGGCAGTAGGCGTCATATATAGACGTGGATGCGACGTGTTAATGTTATTTTCACATGGGCAAACGTGGCACAAGAGCGACTCGAAGAATGTCAAACCCAAAAGAATGCGAAGCCACAGGATCCTGAAGAGCTCTGATGTTGATTTATGGTTTAGTACTTCTGAACCAATAAGGGTTTGCGAGAAAATAACAGATGGTGTCAAAAGTCTTTAGCCTCATAAAGTAAGCCATCCCAAAACAAACTTTTATTCCACGGAATCTTGTGTGCTGTTGTGTTTTTCCTCCCCTCGCTATCCTGTGTCGCACTGTGTGCCAGCGTGTGACGCTGAGGTCCAGTTTCTCATTTTGTCTGCTTTTTGAGCAAAGAACCTTAAAGTAGATGGAACACTGAAAATCGCATTTATGGCCTTCGTTGTGTTATTCAATATCTGTTTAAAAGGCATTGTAATTGTCACAATAGCTTTCTGTGTTAGGTGGGCCGGAGGTGGTGCGGGGTTACAGTTGCTGCCTCGAGCTCCAAGCACCCAGGTTTGAATGCCACCTCTTGCGGTAGCACCTTTACTACATTTTACCCTGAACTGCTACACTAAAAATACCCAGCTGTCCGGATAGGCAAATCTTTGCAAACAGCTCGACATTGCCGGTCGCTATGGCGATAAGTGTCAAATAAATAAATGTTTGAACGTTTTCGGCGGTACAGCAGTATCCCCGTTCACTTGTGTACAATTTATTTCTCTTTTTTATTAATACGCTTGTTTATATTGGGTAACACTTTTATACCTGAAATCTGTCTTCTCTGGTGTATAATGCATTTTCCAAAGTAATAATTAACTCAAAATGGTAATTAATGCACATCTTCAAACACTCGAGCAATTATCTGTAACTTTGGCATGTTTATCAATGCAGTTTTGTCTCCGCTGCTTTCCTGCATCTCGCACCCCACCCAGCCTTGCCAACAATACCTCCCCACACGAGCCTGAAAAGTTCAAGATCACAGGCTGCCGTGTTGAGTTTTTCCAGAACATACAACATATCAAAGGCTTTTAATCAATTCAACACAAATTAGAAAGTAAAATTCCCACAAGTGCAACCCGGACGGAATCCGTTGCTGACAAGCAGCCAGAGGATCTGTATTATGTCACGTGAGAATAAAGTCTTAGTGTAACTGTGTCATAATGATCGCTTCTTATAGCCCTTAGTCCTCCGGGACAACAGCTGCTTCTTCTCTCTTACGTTCCAGCCAAAAGCCTTATTTTTCCATACATTTTATTTTTGATAGAAAGATATGTTTGTGGATATTCCGAAATTGTAAGAGTTTAAAAATTTAAGCAACAAAATAAATACAGTGTCGAAAATGACAACACTGATGTGATGGTATCAAACTGCGTGACTTTGTACCGTATACAATAAAAAATTATAATGCTGAATGTATGTAACTATGGTACAAACTGGACTTTTTGCCACAGTCATCTGTTCAGGTTTTTACCGCGACGTCAACAAACGTCTGATGCGATCCGTATCTCGCACCCAGGCGTGCAATTTACTTTTGCAATGTGTACAGTAGTTCTGTTGTACTTACACATTTTTCCAGTCACATATTTATCTTGAACACAAACACTGTAACATTTTCTAAATTTTCAGAACCAAAAATAAGTTTTTAGTTTGTAAATATTTAAAAAAAAAAAATGAAAACCCGAAATATGCTGCTTGCATAAGTGTTCAAACCCCTGGCTGTGAACCTGAAGGAATGTGTGAGAAGGAAGACTAAAGAACACATTACAGAAGTTATAGAAAGGTATCAGTTAGGAAAATGGTGCAAAATTATTTCCAAGTGTTTGGACCTCCTAGTCAGCACTAAAGGATCAATATTCAGGAAGTGGAAGCTACGTCACACCACCCAGACACTGCCTAGACAAGACCATCCCTCAAAATTCATAATCCAGGCAAGGTGTAGACTTGTGAGAGAAGCCATAGAGTGACCAAAAAAAACTATGAAAGAGCTGCAGATGTCTGCGACTGAAAGTGGAGGAAAGGTGCACCACTTCACATTTGTAAGAGCAACTGCATAAAACTAGACTGTATGGGAGGGAGGGTGGCAAGAAAGAAGCCATTACTCAAAAAGAATCATATCAAAGCATGTCTGGTGTTTGTCAGAAAGCATGTAAATGTGCCAGTTAAGGTGTGGGGTTTTGTGGACAGATGAGACCAAGATCAAGCATCTTGACCAAAATTCAAAGCTCCACATGTGACGCAAACCTAACACTGCCCATGTCTCAAGCAACACCATGTCTACAGTGAAGTATGGTGGTGGCAGTATGATGCTGTGGAGATGCTTTTCAGCAGCAGGGACAGGACATGGATGGATGAATGGATGGAGCAGAAAACAGGGAGATACTGCAAGATAACTTGCTTGGTGTTAAGAAACTGAAACTTGGGAGGAAGTTTCCCTTTCAGTGGGACAATTATCCCAAGATCAAGGCCAAAGCAATGCTGGAGTGGCTCAAAAACAAGAAGGTGAATGTCCTACGGTGGCTCGGTCAAAGTCTGGACCTCAGTGTCATTGAGAATCTGTGGCATTCTAAAAATTGGGATCCACAAACATCATCTAACCAACCTATACAGCCTGCTACGGATTTGCCAAGGCAAAAGGAAAAAATAACTTCCAAACAGTGTGAAAAGTCTACGCTTTACCAAATAATAATTTGTGGGGTTTAAATTCTTCAATTCAAGTGGTATATTGAAGCTTTTTATTTTCTTTGAAAATGTCTGCAGATAACTGATTTATTTTGAATTTGAAAATGTAGTGTTGGAGCATATGAGTTCAATGTAAGAATACTGATATGGAAAATACATCAACCATTTTATTAGGAACTTTATTAGGAACACCATTCTACTACCACATAGGACCCCCCCCCCTTTGCTCTCAGAACGGCCTGAATTCTTCATAGCATGGATTCAACAAGATGTTGGAAACAACATTCCTTAGAGATTGTGGTCCATGTTGACATGGTTGTATCATGTATTTGCTGTAAATTTATCAGCTGCACATTTATGCTGCCAATCTGTTGTTCTACCGCAACCCAGAGCTGCTCTATTGGTTTAGATCTGGTGACTGGGGAGGCCATTAAAGTGCACTGAACTCATTGTCAGGTTCATGGAACCAGTCTGAGATGATCTGTGCTTTCTGACATGGTGCATTTCATGCTGGAAGTCGTCATTAGAAGATGGGTAAACTGTGGCCGACTTGTCGCTGTGGCACTCAAATGATGTATGATTGGTATTATGTAATGGTATAGTTCCCCACAGCATTACACCACCACCACCAGCCTGAACTGCTGACACAAAGCAGGTTGGGTCCATGGCTTTGTGCTGCTTATGTCAAGTTCTGACGCTATCATCTGTGTGTTGCAACAGAAATCATGATTCATTTGACCAGGTGATGTTTTTTTCCATCTTCAGCTGTCCAGTTTGGATGAGCCAGTGTCCACTGTAGCCTCAACTTCTTGTTCTTGGATGACAGGAGTGGAACCAGATATGGTATTTTGCTGCTGTAGCCCATCCGACTCAAGGTTTGACGCGTCATGTGTTCAGAGATGCTTTTCTGCCCAACACTATTATAAAGAGTAGCATTTTGAGTTACTCTAGTCATCCTGTCAGCTGAATCCAGTCTAGCCATCCACCTCTGATCTCTCTCATCAAAAAGGCATGTCCATCCACAGAACTGATGCTCACTGGAAGATTTTTTTTTTTTTTTTTTTTTGCACCATTCTGTGTCGAACGGAGATTGGAGACTGTTGTGCATGAAATCCCAGGAGAGCAGCAGTTCCTGAAATACCCAAACCATCCTGTCTGGCACCAGCAACCATGTTACAGTCACTTAGATCACATTTTCCCTCCTTCTAAAGTTTGATGTGAACATTGGAGCTGGATGGAGCTGTTGACCCCGTTTGTGTGATTGAATGAGCAGGTGTACAGGTGTTCCTAATAAAGTGGCTGGTTAGCGTATGTGCAAGTATAAATTGTAATCCAGGCAACGTTGATAACTTTCAAGGGGTCTCAGTACTTTTCCAAAGCAGCATGACTCATTTAACATCCAAATCACATGCTTTGGAAAAAATTGCTGGGGAAAAAAACACCTATTTTAAAAACACACCTAATAATAACCTCTCACTAGTTCTCCATGTACGAAAAAGACGCAGATGTTTTTGAGGTCAAGATGAGATCGAGCTGGCCTATCTTTCTGTTTGTTGTTGGACTTTCAAATGCTAAACCGTCACAAGAATAAAGACCAAACCGAGTTTATTTATTTATTTATTTTTCTCACTGAATTGTAAGCACCCAAGTAAATGAAATAGGTATTGACCACCTCAAAGGGAAACAAAAGAAACGTAGCTTAGGAATACAGCACAATACAGGTAAACGGCAGGATACGCCCATTCGCTATAGCCCAGCTGAGCTTTTAAAACTGCGCAATAGAAGCTCTATTATAACACGGAGCCCCAACGCAGCACCAGAAGTTCATCTGCAACAAATAAAGACATCCAACATTCCTGTGTTGTGCGAGCAGCTTGTTTCTGTCTCATACCGCATTCCTATATTACAATGTAGTACAGCAAGCTGTAGGGGATATACTCTGTTAATATTCCACAGTTTTATGCTTCATGTTCACTTTGTTTCTACGTGTTTGTAGACTGCCCCATTTTAATCTCATAAATATAGTGTGTTGCAGCAAAATAGGCCCAAAAACGTAGAAAAGTTTATGGAAAAAATGAAAAAGGAAAAAGGTATAACAAGGCTACAAAAGCTCAGGTGGACAGATCTGCGAACACAACAGCCGGTGTCCCTTGAACGTGCTGTGCAGCTCCAGCACCATGCTGTGTGTGTGTGTGTGTGTGTGTGTGTGTGTGTGTGTGTGTGTGTGTGTTTGTTGTGTGTTTGTGTGTGTGTGCGCGCGCGCGCAGTTTTTAGTTATGTTTGTGAAAGTTTGTCCAAGTACAGGCAATTTTGATTTGCGCGGCATCTTCAGTAGCAAAGAAAGTGCACAAAACTTCCAAACCAAACCTCAATGTGGGAACTGAGACAAAGGATAATATTATCAAATATTATATTTATTTATTCAGCCAAACCGATTCTTCCAAAACTACTTACAATATCAAACTATTTACAATTGTTTACACCTTCATACAGTTATGTCATTTATGTTGAATCAGTTCAAGGGTTGTAGAGTGAGAGCAGGGGTGGAAGGGGCACCAAAGGAACATCACTGATGTAGTCGGTTGACCTTGTACCAAAAGCAGTGTTCTATCACGGTTCTCAGATCGTGGGGTTGGCTTTTCACATTAGCATAAGCAAAAATGAGCACAGCAGCACCTGAGGAGATGCACTGACCCCAGTCCCAAGTAACGTTGACCAAGATGTCGTCTCACTGACCAATTTCTTTTTTTCGTATCATTCAATCCTGGTTTCTTCGTCTTCCACAGGATCTACTGCTTGTAGTAAGTATTGCTGCTGATGGTGAAAAGCCGAGCACTGCCACTCCGCAAAACCCACCCGTTTGAGTTATGCGAATTAACACGCAAGTCATTTCTTTATATTTACAGAAACTGAATTTGAATTCTGCCCCCCTCCTAACAGCTGAGCAGCGAGACATTTGCATTAATTATTTAGCAAGCATTTTTCTCCAAAGCGATTTATTATGATTATTAACTCGTATTTTGCTGACACCATGTTAGATTTGCTGCACTAAACCTGCTTAAAATCAATCACACATCTATGCACCAGAGCAATATAACACACACACACACACACACACACACACACACACACACAGAGGAAACCCACATGAACATGAGCAAGGCATTTTTATGTGTTCACTCTGTTTATATTGGTGTTTTTATTGTTTCTTTTAAGTAAATGCAACGTGTTCACAATGTAGCACAGTTATGTAATTACAATTTATAAGTAACCACAAAATATTTGTATAAACATTAGTTTTGCATCAGCTACTTGCACAGATTTATTGTATCGCGCCCCTTAAGGCTGATGTGGCGACAGGGTTGGAGGGTTTTTGGATTTTCACGGTGTCAGCAGCAGAGCGGAGACGCAGCGGGGTGGGGCACGGACGTTCATTACCTGCAGAGGTTTAAAACACGGGTCTCCCGGGTGTACACCTGACACATCACACAAATTTTTAAAACCTCATGTTGTCACGTTGTTAATCAGTAATCCAAAATAAACAACATTTCTTATCGTAATAACTAATAAATAAAAATCCCTCTAAAATCCTTAAAATTCCACCCGTCTCTCCACCTGTTATCATTAAGCGCTTGATCCTGGTCAGGATCCTATCCTGGACTCACTGGGCAATAGGTTATGAAACTACACCCTAGACACACACACACACACACACACACGCGCGCGCGCGCGCGCACGCATACAGTATGGGCAATTTAGACTGGCTAGTTAACCTGAAACACATGTCTTTGGACTGTGAGAGGAAACAAGCACGTGAATAAAACAGCATTCTGTACGTAGACACGATTGAGTAAGGCGAGGCGTGAAGAGTGATTTAATTTTATGGACTGCATGTTTACTTGAGTGGGACCCGGCGATGTGTCAAAATAAACGGGTGTCAGTTCTGGGGTTGAGAAACGCATCGAATTTTGACAGCTGAAACACACGCTGTCTGTGTTATGAGACTTTGTCGTACATGCGGGGGGGGGGGGGGGGG
>UFQX01000325.1:732079-747979 GCA_900497675.1 Arapaima gigas | reverse complement strand
GGGGGGGGGGGGGGGGGGGGGGGGGCTGTAATGATAAACACGTCATGTGCCCAGGCTTCTAGCTGAGTTCTGTGAGTTGGTGACACAGCTGAAGCAACGCTTCAGGAGCCATGGGAGCAGCTGGAGGTGGTGAGGGTTCACTGGGAGCCAGTGGATAAAGGCCTGGGTGGGGGTGGCCTTTGTCTGCGTGTTGGTAAGAGGCTTTGGCATCGCATTAGACCTCTGGGGAAGCCACTCAGCAGGGGATGGATTAGCCCCCAGTGTACTGTAGCACGTGCTTCCCTGTACCCGGCAAATGAAGGCCACCACTCTACCCTTTCCTCAGGGAGAATTCCTCAACTGCTGATTTGACACGGATCCTTTTATCAGTTCAACTGGCACAATTAACACAGCACTTTGCACAATGCTGATGTCAATGAAGTCAAATTTGAACGTTATGGCTGCTGTTTAATTGCATCACTAAACTGTGCCAGACCGTGTGCGTGTGTGGCCCACCCCGCAACGGGCCGGCGTCCCATCCAGGGATGCGGCGATAGGCTCCGGACCTCCGCGACCCCGCTCAGGATTCAGCAGTGGACGATAACGGCTGGACGGAAACGGCGGCGCTTACGAGTTGTATAAAAACGGCATAAAAAAGGACTTCCTTTTATCCTAAATGCCGCGTAATATGTGGACACCTGTCTAGGTTTGGAGCGGAGAAGAAAGCGGAAAAGAACCTTTCCGAGGAATTGGTGACGTGCTATGTATATTTTATCAGAGCGTGAAATCGACATGTTTTGGGGTGAGTAAATACATTTCTGCGGGGCCAACTGCGGCAGTGGGCGCGCTAGCCGGCTTTCTACGAGAGTCAGCGTCAAGTAAATTTCACTCGTTCAAATTTATTATGGACGTTGGGGGTGAAATGTGAACTCAGATGGCATCGCTGGGCTTGAGAACAGAAAAGCAGGTTGAGCCTGTTAAGAAATGTGAAAGAGGACGTCTTCTCTATGTTTTGCTTGTTTGTGTAAAACGGAATTGACCCATCAGAAGCTGCATGACAGAGCCACCGGTTGTTATGCATTAATATGTGGTTCTTCTACGCAGCAAATAAATGAGTTTTGGGATCCAATCGTGGGTTTAGTCATGCAAAGCAAGACGGGACGGAGACTCCAGAGCACTCTGCTTCTGCAGCACTACTTTTCGTATTTCTAATGCCGTGCATTTATTATATTGCCGTATTAGCACTTAATTTATATGAAAGTTTTACAAACAGCTTTTTTTGTGCTCTCAACAGTTGCTCGTCTGCAAAGTCTTGAAAATTGGATTGAATTAAAGTTAATTGATCACAAGTGGCAGTAGATGGACTGAGAGCGTGAAGTTTTCACAGGCCGTTGGTGCTGCGCGTTTGTAGAGTCGCCAGTAACTCGGTTCGGGACGGTGCCAGAGACACATTTGGGACAGCGGCTGGTTTTATGCGCCTCCTTTCTCACTGCCGTATCGTATAAAGGGCCAAACAAGGAGATGTCCTCATGTAGATTTGATTTTTTTTTCTAAATTCTGTTATTTCCTTCCTTCCTTGCTGTTGTCGTGTCCTTAATCCTCCAAATGCCATCCTTGTTTGTTATGATTTATGCGCCGCCCTTCAGTTGCCGTCTGACGTGGTGACGCGTCGCACGTTCTGTACACCGCATATGTCTCTACGGAACGTTCCGCGATTGCCGCCGAGTCGCTCCCCTGAAAGGCGTCAAGTCCACGTTCTGCGCAAGTTGCGTCTGTGTGTTTCTGAGTTTGCAAGTGCTGCCCCCTCCCCCTTGTTTTATCATATCGGGCATTGAAAGGGAACCTGCCCCACCTGTCGCCGGGGTCAGACAACCCCCATTAGTTACACTTGTGGTTACAGACACTTTGACAGTCACCCCTAATCTGGCAGCACTGGACTCAGTGGCTCTAAAGAGCCCTCGCTGATCTGCCCCAAGAGAGCTGTTGCAATTATATGAGCAGCTGTGCATTTTATTAAGTTGGAGCCGCCACAGTTTGACTCACTGTTAGGATGCTGTGACTGTGCAGTGGTGGATACAAGAACAGGCTGGGGGTAGTAGCAGTAATAACAACAACAGCAACAGCATCAAAAATAATAATAATAATAATAATAATAATGATGATGATAATAATAATAATCAGCATCATCAGCATCATCATAATAATATAGTGAGTAGAGGACCGGCTGGAACCACTGCTTTTGTACTTGATAGATCTAGGTTCAAATCCTGCCTCCCACTATGTACCCTTGATCCAGGTACTTGCAATAAGTTACTCCTGTAAGAATGACCCTGCTCGATAAATGGGTAAATCACTCTAAGTAGTTTAACACTGTAAGCTGCTTTGGAGAAAAGTGTCACTTGAATAATAATATTTTAAAAAGCAGAACAGGAAGAATAGTCCTGCAGTGTTTGCCTGCGGTTGTCCTGACCTGGGTGTTACGTGCCACATCCTCCGTGTTTCAGGAATAGGCTCCAGATGACAGTGACCACATTGGGAAAACTGGATATTTTAAATTAATACCGGAACTATTTTCTTGCGTGCTCCACCCCCCCCCC
Source organism: Arapaima gigas (assembly GCA_900497675.1). NCBI lineage: Eukaryota > Metazoa > Chordata > Actinopteri > Osteoglossiformes > Osteoglossidae > Arapaima > Arapaima gigas. Next base: position 745,403 of record UFQX01000325.1, on the reverse strand, counting down.
CACACACACACACACACACACACACACACACGCAGTCCGAAGACATGCATTTCAGATTAATCGGTCACCGTGAATTGCCCATCATGTGTGCCTGTGTGTGTGTGTTTATCCTGCAATGGCCTGCCGTCATCTTCAGGATATAGTCTTCTAGCCTTGCAACCAGTGATTTTACGACAGACTTCAGACCACCACAGCCCCTACCAGAACAGGTGCTTGAGGGTGATGGATGGATGGATGGATGGATGGATGGATGGATATCAGAACCTATTCAACATTTAAATATATAAAGTGGAAATGTAGAGTTTTTCTTCACCACTGAAGAGCCACCATTGCCAGTGGAGGCTGCAGCTACAGGCGAGCGAAGGAGCTCATAATATTGAGCTCAAAATATTTCAGTCTGGATCTGTAAGCAGCATCATGTTTTCACAATGGGGCCCCGGAATGGGCCCCAGAGCCAGCCCCTGCACTGGATGTCCCACCCCCACCCCCACAATGCCAGTGTCGACCCTGGGAGTTGACTGTGATTTGATTTGTCGATCCGAGTGTGAAGAGGGCAGCCGGGAGGGGGTGGGGGGTTCGAGGGGCACAGTAATGGGTGTTAAACAATGGGCCATCGCTAATCAGGGAGCTCAAGGTTGTGGTGAGGTTAATTGTGATGCAGGTGGCACTCGGGCTGGAGGGGGAACCTAGTGTTTGGTGGAAAAGAAGTGTGGATTGCTCTGCTGCCCCTCAGGGTGCTAGAGTCTGTTGTTGAGCCCCCCACACCGCGACCCTCCTTTATCTCCCACTTGACCCCCGTGTTCCCTCCATCTCCTATTTTTTTTATTATTTAATACTCCTCGGTGGATCCACAGAAACACTGTTAATACAGGAGAAAGAAGAAGTGCTGTGCTGTATTTAGAATTAATTCACCACTGATTCAAAGAATTTGATTTTTATTTTTACATTAATTTGCATATTTTTGTCAGTCAGCGTCAAAAAAGCCTAATCGTTCAATTCATTCGGTGCAGTAAAACGATGAATCCCGAAATGGGCGCAAGAATATTTTTTTACAGGCACGTATATATTGTGTGTGAAGGAAACTTTTTGAAAGGGGTTTCAGCAGTAATGTGAGTGCAATATAAATGATGACACCGATTGTCCTTAGAATTCTAGTTCATCTTCTGGGCGTCCACAGCTGCTGTATTCCATTCCATGCAGATGTTCAGCAGCTGTCTTTCTGGTAGCAGTGGTCTCACTACCTTCATCACCGGAGGGGTCAGCATTGCTCTGCCTCCCCGCCAGTAGGGAGGTGAGGGCAAACCACGGCGAAGTTTGGCGGTCCTCTGCGGGGGCTGATGCCGGGCGGGGAGCCAGAGAGCTGCTTCCTGTCGGAGGCTGCAGTATGTGAGGGAAATACTTAGGAGTCCAGCTTGGATGTTGCACCAATGTCTGACCCATGGGTGGTTCGTGCGTGTTTCAGTTTCTCCTCCTTTGTTTATTTATTTAGGTAGCTGATGGCGCAGGACTTTTTCGCACCTTTCCCCCCCCCCAGGCCTGAGTTGTGACTATTTAACACACTGTTTGTTGCCCCTTTTTTTTCTCCTGCAACCTTTGCTGGATAAAAATAAGAATAGAAAGGTGGGACGCACTCTAGCCCTGCTTACTTCTCCGGGGAAACGAAGCAAATGCCCACTGTTTTTACCATGGTGCCGTGACCTAGGGTGAACCGATGCCACCGTGCTTTAGCATTCCTCGCCACTCTTTTCCGGGTGCTTTTCCTTTCTTTTGCGCCCCTTTTCGGTCACATTCCCCATATCACAGACCTCATTCCATATTACGCTGCCCAGATTTGTCCCTCACTGAAGGGAAGTATATTCACCTGCCAGAATTTACGGACAAGAAAAACGTGTTTAAAACTTCATTCCCTGGCTGCTTCCATGTTTTTTTCTATTTTTACCTGATGGTGTCGCCTCTGTGTGCAGAAATGCAAATTGGTGACAAAGCTACTACTTCTGAATAGAAGCTTTCAGAAGTACGTCTTTTTAGTTCTGCTTCAAATCCAAGACTTTCAGACTTGTGCCATACAAATAGTATTAACATAGTCGTCATGTCCTGCGTTTCAGCTCCGCAAACGTGACAGACCTTTTATCCGTCCCACCCCGTATTTACCCCAGAGACCCTGATATGACAAAAACAGATTTAAAAAAACGACATTATTTCAACCAGCCCATCACATACTCAATGTTCATCCACAAACGTAACATATTGAGAGACGAGCAGAATAAGCGGACCGATTACGTCACTAATATCACCAGTGACTTCAAGCCACTTTTTTTGCATATCTGTTCCCTGAACGCATATAAGAGAAACGTTTGTGACATTTTTGACACTCTTAGTGTCTCATAAACCACGTGTTCGGACATATACTTTGGAAAGGCAGCGATGGCATACCTGTGCAATTCGGTTTGTCGCACTGGATTTCCTTCAACGGACAAATCGTTTTACCGGAACATTCTTTTAAGCACCTGCTCCTTTTAGCATGGATGAAGGAGAGGAAGGCATTTTTGTATTTTATTTAGTCTGATATCTTATTTTGCTATATTTTAACTTGTTTATAATGACTGAGAACATCAGTTTTCCTCAGCAATAAAAAAGCTGTCCGTGATGTTCTCGTTGTCGGCTGTACAGCTGGAGAGAGGAAGATGCGACCCGTGTTGTCGCGATGACTGACAGCAGGCAGTTCGCCGGTTTCCAGCTTTGTCCCTTTCTGATGGTGTCTCATATGCTCGTCATTTATAGCTAATAATTGATAATGATAATTAATAATGATAATTGATAATGATATTTCACTTTACCGCCGCTTGTCAACGTGGCTGAGGGCGCTGGCGCGTGCGGGGTTATATATAGGGATGATTCCCGAAATATTGTTCCCAGATGCGTCGTTGCAAACCAGTGTAGTCCCCCCCTCCTACCCCCCTTCCCGAAAATATCAACACTTGTGATCGAGAAAGAAAATCCTCGAATGTGTTTATTATGACAAGCCATTTACCGAGCCACCCAAACATTCTGTAAGCGAGGGGGGGAGAGGGCTCCGCACACCAGCCGCTGAGCTCCGTCGGCCTGTGCTTGGATCTAACATGCTAGTGGGTCCGGGTTAATGCAGTGGACACTGTGGGCTTATCTGGGGAAAAAACGAAAGGTGGGAAGTGATACTCTCCACCGACTGGTTGCGGTTTCGCTGCCCGGATGTCCCGTATGACCACGGCTGTTTTTCTTCCTTTTTTTGATTAATTGTTTCTTTTATTTATTTCTTGTTTGTTTCCCGTGGTTAACAGAACGTCACAGCACTGAGTCACACGCACGCGTGTAGCATATTTACAAAACACCGCACGCAAGAGCAGAACCGCATCCACACACATACAGCGCATGTAAAAAGTCTACACGCCCGTATTTAAATCGCACCTTTTTCTAAAAATCGACATAGATCATAGACGTCCTTTCATCCTTAATGTGACATGGCAACCAATAAAATTCAAGAAAAAAAATAAATAGACAATTATTAGGACAGGTACTTAAAACTGGAAAGAAAACAAACACTCGCTGCTTAAGTGTGCGCACCCTGTTAATATGGAGGCTGTAGGTTCAGAGGTACTCGGTGACATTTAGGATGGGGTCTGGAAGTGGGTAGCAGACACCTCGCTGCTCGATGGTTAAAATGATCGATTAATCCCCAGGAAAAAGCAGCTGTTCCAGTAGGATTTCCTTGAATCGTCGTGGTTCCATCCTGCTTCCACAAAGTATTAGATGGGGGGGGGGGGGTGTACACTTCTGCAACCGGGGTTATTTCAATTATTTAGCCTAATAATTATCTATTTGTTCACCGTTTGAATTTTGTTGGTGGCAAAGTCACGTTAAAGATGGGGAAAAATGTCTAATGTCATTTGTCGTCATTTCTGGCTTTACATCACAAAAACCTGCAGTTGCAACAGGGGCGTGTAGACTATTATTCGAACCTCCGTCTAAGAGGACCCAAAACAAACATTTGCTTCAACATGCTGCTTTATTATAGCCAGTTTTTTGAACTTTATATTTAATTTATATAACTTTTGCCTACATTAAATTTCCAAGCCACCGGATTTGGATTAATCTTCTGACAAAGGCAGGGACCTGCCTCACCTTTTCTAGAACCCATTCCTCGATAAAGGCTTCAGTGCTTCAAAATGATTTGTGTTTTTTACTTTTACTTTACATACGATTATGTTCTTAGATATTTTCGGTTCGGAATCAGAATCAGACTGTATTACAGCAAGGGTTATGTGTAATCCTAAAGTAATACAAATTCTGCACACAGATAATGATATTCATGAGTCTCACAATGCCAAGCCGGTGCCAATTGTCTTGTCAATTCCCTGTCTTCAGCTGTTATACTGGGGTGCCAATGGAAACTAATCTACTTTCCAGTTCAGCTTGTCTACTCCATTGCTATAGTTCAAGTGACGCTCGCTTTTCTTTGTTTGGAACTTCTTTATACATCTCAGAAGGGCAAATTCGCCGTATCACCTGAAATGGTGCTCGGTGTGGTTAACGCTTTACCGTGTGTTAAAAATGCGGCACATCACCATTTCATGTGTCACCAGCTTATTCGCAGATGAAAATTAGGATACAAATATCCAAGATGCACGGTAGCCGTATTTGCAGTTTATGGAATGTTGACTTATAATGCTGGGAAAAAGTATTTGCCCCCCACTGATTTCCCCCCTGTTGTTGCGCATTTTCACACTGAATGGCATCAGGTCTTCAGATAAAATGTAATACTGGACAAAGAAAATCTGGTAAACAACCCCCCCCCCCCCCCTTTATTTTTACTTTGTTCATTTAAGAAACAATTTTATCCGACATCCATGTCACTTGTGCGAAAAAGTGGCCCTTAAACTTAATGACTGGTTGCATTACCTTTAGCAACAAACACTCCCTGTAACTCGATACCAGTCTTTCACGTCGCTGTTAAGGATGAATTTTAATCCACTCTTCTTTACAGAATTGCTTTTATTCAAACGCATTTGTAGGTTTTCAGCAGGTACTTCTCATTTCAGAATCTGCCAACACCTTTGTTGGGTTCAAGTTAGGACTTTGACTAGGCCGCCCCAAGACTTTCATTTTGTTTGTTCTCACCAGCTCAGATGTAGACTTGCTTTTGTGTTTCGGATCACTGCATTGCTGCATATGCCGGTAAAGCTTCAGCTCACAGAAAGATGACCGGTCATTCTCCTTAAGAATTTTCTGGTATGGTGCAGAATTCATGCTTCCCTCAATAATCCCAAATTCTCCAGGTCCTGAGGTAGCAAAGCATCTCCACACCACTACCACCGCGCTTGACTGTTTATATAATGTATTTACTGTGGAATGCTGTTTTTGTTTTATACCAGACATGCCGGGACATGTGTCATCAAAAACAGTTCCACTTTTGACTTGTCTGTCCATAGAAATTGGCCTGGCGAGCATCCAGGTGTTTTTGTTTTTCTTGCAAATATGACCTGAGCATTGAGGCTGCTCTCGGATAGCAGTGGTCACACGAGTTCCCTTTTTACCTGGTCTTTTTCTTAGCATGGATTCATAGATACTGTCATTGGCTGAGGCTTGAGAGACTTGCGGGTTTTTTGATGTTCTTTTTGGATGTTCTTCTACTGTGCCCTTGGAGTAATTTTGGCATGCTAGCCATCCCTGGGAAGACTTGCCACAGCTTCGAAACTTCTCCACTTAGGGATAATGCCTCTCACTGTGATTTGGTTGAGTCCCAGAGCCTTAGAAATGACTTTGTAACCCTTTCCACGCAGATAAATTGCAATATCCTTTTTTATAATCATTTAGGGAATATTCTTTGATCATGGTATGGCATCCTCGTACAAACCCTGTGGTGACTACTTCAGTCTCACAATAATGTCCAGTATAGAGTGAGGATTAGATTCTACAAGATTGGCTGGTTGTGTTCAGTCAAGTGAATCTATTTATGAATTAAATCTGGTTATTTAGTTGATGGAGAAAATAAGGGGCAGTTACTGATTCACATGGGTGATATGGGTGTCGGAGTTTAAATACAACATATACAGTTTTACAGCAGATTACCCACCTTTAAAGACATGTTTAAAATAGTGATGGTCGATTCACAAACTCACTTTTCTTTTAGAATAAATTTATTCAGCGAGTCATATGAAGTCACCTGCAAACTGAAGTCAACAAGTCAATTCAGCTGAAACCAGCGCTAGTGCTGTGTGCATGTGTGATGTCATCAGCATTTTTCCTTTTTTAGGTATATGTTTAAAGGGCATATGGAAGTGCTGCGCATCTTGTATTAATGAATTTCTTGAGGCTCATTTACATATGATTCCTTCAAGTTTGATGGAATCATTCCGAGTCACGATTCTCTTGTTCTCTGATTCTTTTGAGTTTGAGCTGAATCATTACATGCTAATAAGTTGTATTTTTCTCTTGTTCACTGATTCTTTCAAATTTGCACGATTCTTAATTACTTCTCAAACTAAATCAGACCCGTGTCTTTTGGACAGTTTGCAAAATATTACAAATCCCCAAACCCCAGTGCCATAGTGGGCAGGGTTTTTAAAAGGGGGGTGTCACTGCTGAACTGAAGTGCTTTGCCCTCCCTATTTTTTATCATTTTTACATGGGTCATCCCACCTCTGTGTAATATATAATTAAAAATTCACCATGGCAGGTATGTATTGTTGTGATTCTTCCTGAATCGATTCAGTTAAATGGGTTGTTCAATAGCACTGACGTAAATGTAAACATAATGCCCATCACTAGTTTAAAACGTAATATGCAGGATGATGGCTTTTTGCTCCAGGTTCCCTCTCAAACTGAGGGAAAGCTCTGTTTTCTACAACTTTTAACCCGCTTGGTGCCAACCACCTTCGTGTGCTCCCTACTGACAGTAGTGCTTTCATACATTTAAATAAACAATAATTAGACTAATTCTCCAAAAAAGGCAAAAGCTGTGCCCAAACATGCAGGTTGAGACAAATTACATGAAGGCAAAACAAAGTGAGATATTAGCACATTATATATTAACAATATACTGACACATTGAGTGTCGTACAGTTTTTTTTCAGAGTGTCAGGTGGTGGGTATGAAAATCAGCACCTTAAAGTCTGATGTCCTAGACCTTACCTGGAAAAGAGTGGGTTGCTCTCTCCAGGTAAGGGGGAATAGCTGTCCCTAGTGGAGGAGTTCAGATTTCTTGCTGATGTTTTGCTGGTTCCTTGATGATGGAAGGGGGGGGGGTGTAAGGCAGATAGGTGCAGCATCAGTAGTCTTTGTGGACAGTGTATCAGTTTGTGGTGATGGATTGGGAATTGAATTTTTAGATAAAGCTCTGTGTTTGCAACTCAGTCTATGTCCCCATCTGCATTTATGGTCATGAGTTTTGGGTAATGACCAAAAGAGCAAGATTGTGGGTACAAGCAGGTGAAATTAGTTTTCTGCACAGGATTCCTGGGGTCATCCTAAATATCAAGATGAGAAGCTCAGCAATTTAGGGAGTTTCTAAGTAGGGTTGGTGCTCCACAGGGTCATGAAATGTTAGTGGAGGTGTTTCTGACATTTTTTAAAGACACCATCAGTCAGCTCCCTCAGAGGGTATACCAGGGATGTTCCAATGGAACGAAACCCCAGGGCAGACCAAGAATTCCTTGAACAGCTTACACTTCTTGGCTGGCCTGGGCATTCCCGAGAAGGTGCGGGCCCACTCTCTCATGGCCCCAAGCGCTCATACACATGAAGCTGGAGAAATACCATGGATTGCGAGAGGAAGTGGAGAGAGTGTGGAAGGTGAAAATCAACATAGTCCCACTGGTGATAGAAGTAGTCGGGGCCGTAACACCTAAGCTGAAAGTGGGTCAAACAAACCCCAGGAATTACAACATCACTCATGACGACATCTGGTTCAGAAGAGTCCTAGGAACAGCAAAAATCCTGTGCCCTATCCTCATACTCACAAATCTCTGGTGAGAGGCCCAAGTTTGAAATTTTACCCCCCGTAGGAAGAAACTGAGAGAAAAGAGAAAGATTTGTTTTTAGACCCTTTCTCACACATGCCTACGTGTGTGTCTTTTTTAAGCATAAATGCTTGCGTGCTTTCTTTCCTAAGCAAGCGTCACGATCCAGAAAACCCTGTCGAAGATACTCGCTTTAAGAATATCAAAAACTTGCAAGAGCAGCCTTGAAAAAAGTACATGAATTCATGCAGGGTATCATAGTTGTGCTGGCAGCGAAAATATCGTGAACCAGTCCTGAGGAAATCCAGAGAAGAAAGACAAAGAAATGTTCCGCATTAAAATTCTTTTCCCCGTGTCACAGCCGCTTGCCTAAAAACAATGGATTACTCAGCGCTCTAAACAAGTCCTGTGTTCAGAGTCATTAGATTTCGCCGTCCCGGGAATTATCCGTGCACCATCAATCAGACATTGCTGGCCTGGTCCCACTTCTGCATTTCCCCACGATTGTTGGGTTTTTCCCCCTGTTGGAGAAACACCTCTATTGTAAATAGCCTAGCCTTATTTAAATTTTAATAATAAAGGTTTTATGGTACTTTTATGCCCATTATAACATGATAATAGCGTTTTTAGGGTTTTCTTTGGATTTTGGTCGTATCCAGAGTGAGGCTATGCAACAGTTCCAGTGCTTTACTATCGGATGGTCCCATACTGTATGTCTTTGCTGTGAGGGCTTCACAGGAGCCCACGAGGTACAACAACCCGTAACCGTAAGCAGTGCTTTAAAGCGCTGTCGGTTCACACACACACATCGGCACAAAAGTGACTTTGCCTGCAGCGAAAGGACCAAAAGTTGACCATCTTGAACGTTTTTGTTTTTCATCCCGGTTCCATTGCCACGCCTTCGTTTTGTCTACAATGCTGGACTGCGTGAGAGATTTACACTCTGTCCCGCGACGGACGGGAGCCGAGGTGCACTGATGGAGAACTCTGGGGATCCGTGCCCTCTCCCCTTTTTGTCTGGGGGGGGGTGGGAGGGGGTCCGTTGAAGGCCACAGTGGGAGGGCGCAGTTAAAGGGAACGTAAATTTCCAAGGAGCAATCAATGGGCGACGCAAGCCGATCCACGCACACGCGGGTCCGGACACCGCACACTGTTTCCGTTCCAGAGCAGGCGAGGAACGGACACACAAAACAATAATAATACTCAAAACAACAACCACGTGGTGCACAAAACCAAAGCGTTCATCAAAGGAGGTTAAAAAAAATGTTGTTTTAAACGTAACGACGTTCGCAGAATTAAATTCAAATTTATAACAGCTTCGGCACTTTTGACATTCATTTTTGTTGGTTTCTTTGTTTTTTGGAAGTGATACCAAGATAATGGGACCAAGGCAGCTAATGCTGATACTAAGAAAAGAAATAGACACTGGGGCCAATGTTGGAAAAAGCCCTATTTATGTCCCCTCTCTACCAAAGTTCGGGCACCCAGCAGGGTGTAGACAAATGAGTAATGAGGAGAGTGGCTGTAAGCAATGGGAAAATTCTTAAATAAAAACAACTGTTGCCCTCCATTTCATTGTTTGCACAATTTTCTCTTTTTTTTTTCCTTTACTTTTAACCTAAGCACATTTTCAAGTTCTCATGCACTTCAGATGGCGTGTCCAAAAATGTACTGGAAAAAAAAATAACACGGAGGCTGGTGTTAGTATCTGAACTTGTAATGTTCTGCAAGTGATAAAAAAAAAAAACCAAATGTGTATATTTTGCAAGTTACAGCCAATCATCACACAAATGGGAAATATTTTGTGAGCTTTGCCAAAGAGTATTTGCTTAAATTTGTTGGAAGACAAGAATGGAGGACAATCTGATGTGCGGTTTTGAGTAATGTACCCTGGAAAGCAAAAAAAGTAAGAAAAAAGATAATAGCTATCACTGTGGCCGTAAAAAAGCCTTTACTGGGACTGACATGGTATGGATTGTATGAGCTGTTATCCTATCAGCGGAATCGCAGACACAGCAGAATGAAGGAAGAATAAAGTTGATATAAGGGTTGTTTTCTGCCCTGACATTTTGGCTATTTTGTCTAACAGCTGGGGGGATATGAAAGGGCTCGGGTCAAAGGCTGGGTAGCATGTAAAGATTAAACCGGTGTCTCCGCTTTTTTAGGTGGGGGTGGGGCGGGGTGGGGTGTGGGCACATAATCAGGTTTAATATAATTTGGTTTTTTTAAATATCAAAATTATTTATCTCTTTATTCCTCCAAGATAAACGCTACCCTGGACTAATGATGCCAGGAGATTGTGGCTTTTTATGGCTTGTGGAGCTTTGCTGCAAATGCATTATGGGAATGATGGTTTTGTAAGACCTCAGCAGGATGCTGGCAGCGCTGTCCAGTCCTCAGGTGCTGTCACCCCGTTCTTAGCCATATTAATTACAGGATAAAGACTCTAATCCCTTGCCTTTGAAGCCATGGGCCAGTTTTTAAGGCTGCACTTCCGAAGGAAGATAGCTCCAACTCGGATAAAGAAGGCACCACCTCTCCCGCACGCCCGCTGGCCCCACCCCCACCCTTCAGGCCTGCCGCAGACAGACGACTTGACTTGCTGCGTTTCCCCCGATGACGACCATCTCCGGGTGTCACACACGGCTACTTAGCCAAAACTCTGTGGATTACAGTGTGAAAAGATGCTATTCTTTTTTCGATGAAACCCATATATAATTTCATCTAGGGATTAGAGCCCAAGATGCTTTGCTTTAAGCATCATTAGCATACAGTTTCCGCAAATATTTAGATACTGTGAGCCTTCATTTAAACCCTGAGCCTATTTATGGCCGTCGGTGGTAGTGGTGGAGTGGTGGGTTGCAGGGGGTCTGAGGGGTGTCTGATCATTTTTTCTGAAATGACTGTATACTGTATAGGAAATGAGCTAAGATAGTCCCCAGATTTTTTTAAAAATTTACAGCTAGACCTTATATTATATGATATTATATTATATTATATTATATTATGTACCTGACTATAAATATGAACTGTATCATAAGACAACATTTGTAATACATGTTCAGGGTAATAAGATCTTGTCTCAATCGTTGTTCAAGCTTTTCCAATAAGTGCTCTGGTACAAAGGCGTTATTGATGCTCTAGGGTTTATTTTTGTATTTGTAGTTTTTGTTTTCGAAGACAAGGGAGCAGGAATCAGACAGACAGCCTTTATACTGCCCTCTTGTGCTTAAGAGGAAGCATATTGTACACTGAACAGTTAACCTACTGCTGCACATGCACTGTGTTACATCTGTACTTTTTCAGTATTTCCGGTCCTCCCACCGCACTTTTTACAGCCTGGGTGTCAAACAAAATTGCCTGGATGCTCTCCAGCAAACACGAAACAGCCGTGAGCTTTTTTTATGTTTCCAATAAATATACGCAGTCTCAAAAAGCATGGACTTATCTAGACACGTGAATCAGGAAAAACGTGATTCACGCCACGTTTGTTTGATGCAGCAACATTTGCGGTTTTAACCTAAGAGGGAAACGGCTTCTTCCGCGTCGCGACGAGGCGCAGAAAGGGGTTCGAGATGAAGACAGTTGTGTGAAGGGAAGGGAAGCAATTGTTTGATGTGCTCTTTGCTCACGGTGCCTCTAATCATTCTGGCTGATTCGACGGCTCACAGGCGTCCTGCAGGGGGCCCCGCCGCCGGTCCCCGGTAATCATCGCTCCGCCACGGCGGACCCCGTCCACTCCTCGTCCCCTCCGCCTTGATTGGGCACATCTCTCTGGCAACTGTGCCACATCCTGGCGGAAGACCGGAAAGACCTCCAGGCACCGAAGGCGAAATTTCTTCCAATTTGGCCAACTCTCCTGCACCCAGATTCGCTGTAGACGTTTATTATTACTTCATCAAAATTAAAATGCGGCTGTTATATTTAAAGACATTTTTCAAGTTCAATTGCATTTACTAACATTCAGAGTTATAACGTGTGTGTGGTCCGACCTTTCGAACGCCGTGAACGAGAGGACCGGTGTTGTATAGGTACGAATATCAGCGGCGCAACGCGGTAAATTTGAAGACGTCCAACTGTCCTTCACACTGGTGACTTGAGGCTTTTCCCACCAGTCTCGTCAAGCTGCTGGGATGGATAAATAAGAAAGAAAAGGAAGAGGCACAAGGATGCAGCTCAGCGTTTCCGTCTGTCAACACTCCTACTTGTTTAAAACGCATTTTAATTTATTGTGGCTCTTTGACGTGTGAATGTCAGATCTGATATGTTTAAAAAGGCAAACTGAGAGCAGAGGTAGAGCAACAACTGTACCGGCCCAGCCCTGCAGTCGAGGCAAATCCAAGATGTAGAAGCTTCTTCCTCCAACAAGCAGTTCTGGGTGGAGAACTTGGCTGCAGCTTCCGCCTTTGGGTCAAGACTTAGTGGGACTCCCGATGAACGTGTGGCCTGTGGGGAAGTCAGAAGGTGGCACGGTGGTCAGAGCGTGTACTTTGGATTTACTTTTTTTTTTGGATTTTAGGACCCAGGTTTTAATCCCAGTTGCTGCAGTGACCACGCGACCAATGTACACGACCTGTTTTGTTCCCATAAAATAATAACAGTAATAAATTAGCCTGTTGAGTAAATGAGTAAAAAAAAATCCACCCGTCCATCCATCTGTTCACCCATTACCGTTAACCTTGTATCCTGGGTCCCGGCGGTCCGGAGCTTATCCCAGAAGTGGACGGTACCAGAAACAGCCCCCCGGACAGGACGTTAATACGTTATAACTTAGTTATTTGTCCCAAAACTATTAAGTAAAAATATATATAACTGATTCATTTAGTTGCCACTGTCCACTGCTTTTTCTAAGGGCCACGCAAAAATGCTAAAAAAAAAGGTTTCAGCAGTATTTAGCGTTTGCTCACAAATCCGATTTGTTAACATACGTTAAACAATGGCGCAGCCTCAGCCAATAATCCAGTCAAACATAATCCGTATAAAGTACACTGGAACAAAAGGTGACGGAGAAAGTAAATTCCTAACACCGCAGTTGATCGCCACAGTTACAGGTCCTTATTTATTACTTTTGTAATAATGTAACCACGACTTCCTTCGTGTTTTCTTTACACTGCAAGAGCATCGGTTTTAAGACACGAACGCAGAGGTATTAAACGAAAGGGAGTCCCAAAACCCAGGAGCCAACAGGTGATTGTTTGAAAACAGTCGGAAATATTATTGCTTTTCTGTTCCTATACTTATCAGCTAGAACCTCCAGAATGTTCCAGAATCGTTTTGTTGTACTTGCAAAAAAAAAAAAAAAAAAAAAAAAAACTCACAAAAATTTTTCA
>UFQX01000325.1:711733-732074 GCA_900497675.1 Arapaima gigas | reverse complement strand
TCCAAAATCGTTTTGTTTTACTTTCAAAAAAAAAAAAAAAAAAAAAAAAAACCTCCAAATATTTTTACATTTTAAAAAATGTAGAAAAGAGTTACAATTATTACAGTTACGTGTCGGATGGAATAACTGCATTTTGAAAGCGTGGTCTATTATACCGAACGACAGCTTAAATGGCATTTGTGGTAAACGCAGCCTGCGAGACCACCTTAGACACTCTTCAGAAATAATGATCAATTGCCGCTTTTATAAAGCTGGGTTTAGCATGTCATATACGTCTCGGTGCTTTCTTCAAACAATAGATAACAGTGAATTCCAGAAGGCCGAAATTCATTCTCGTCTTGCCTCAGGTTCTTCTAACCTAATGTCTGTTATCAACTTAATATAATGTTGTTGATTTAACAATGATGTATTTGAACCTAAAGGCAGTATCCCCTGTTTTGGGCTTAATAAATAGTTCTCAGCTGCACGAGGGGCTTTCATTATTTTCAAAGGCCTGCTTGTAAAGAGGTGCGAATGCGGTGGTCTTTCATCACTTAGCGTTACATTAAACTTGCCAAAATTCAAAGCAATAGAAGACATTTATTATATTCCCTAAAGAGCAACCCTGTTTACTCCGCAGACATGAGCCATGGGGAAAAATGCACTTGACATTTTCTATGTGGAGACTCTGTTGTAGCTGTTCATAATTTGATGGAAAATTGATTAATTGTACGTTTAACTCGATGCACGGACCCCCGCACAATAATAAATTATGGCCATTAATCAATAATGCACAGAGGAATTTCACAAGTCTGGTCACACGCTGCTTCCTAATAGAAATACTTGTTTGCTTAGCTCTCTTCCGCCACTGACCCACCTCGCCGCCGTTTCTGTCCTTTTTCTCCACTTAACTGGACTGCATATTTAATTAAAATCCGTTTCTCTCATAATCTGCCGGTTCGTTCCCACGTTTTTACCGGCACCTACTGGGAATTCCATCGCTCGGGTTTACGCCAGGATTCTCACTGTTTTTTTTCCTTTTTTTAAATCAGCCTTGGCATTGTATCTTCTGCCACCATTACTACCTTAAGAACGCGGTGAGGGTGAACGCTGTGGTCGGATTTACCGCGCGTGCACATTGGGTGATTTTTATTTTTTTTTTACATTTAAATGTTTAATATGTCACTTTTGAGCATTTTGACCTTTCATCATTCCTCAGGTAGATGTGCAGGAGAGGAAGCAGGTGAGATAGGGGTTAGTGCCTCAACCTTTATAGTGAAAGGACCAGAGTTTGAATCCCACCTCTTGCTATAGTACCCTTGAGACAGGTACTTATTCTCAATTGAACAGTAGAAATTTTGAAACTCTATAAATCACTGTCGGTACCTTAAAGTCACGTGTTGCCTTGGAAAACAGCATCAGATAAATGAATAATGTAAAAGTGTGGCCAGGTAGCGTGATCCTTAAAGGCACGCTTATGTAACCCGAATGGCTGCGGCGAAGTTCCCGGAAGGGTTTTGCGAGAAGTACCGTTTGAGGAAGACGCTTCGATTACTCTGTCCACGTAAATACACACAAATGTGAATTATTCAGGACAAAAGTGTCAGCTATGGAACAGCATAACAGCGCTAGGAAATGTGCAGTACTTGCTCAAATAGTCAGACAGAAACATATTTAAAAATGAACTCAGTTTTGCTTCTGTTTGCCATTTAGTTGACGCTTTTAGCGACTTAACATTATTCACTCCTTTATACAGGACACCTGCTTGCTGAAGTAGTCTGAAGGTGAAGCGACTCAGGGTTTTCTAACAGGGTTGAACCAGCAGCCGTCGCACTGCACAACAATCCCAACTTCTTTGGTTTCCCGCGAGGACAAAGTCGACTTTAAGAGCTGCAAAGGCAACAAACAAACAAACACGGTAATGCGATTCTAAACGCGCGTACGTGGAGTACAGTGGAGGAGTAGTGCATCACCACCACTGCACCATCGCCGCAAAGTGAATATTTCACGCGTAGTCGTTTCTGCATTACATTGCATACGACGAAATTTGGGATGTTGTAACATCCGAGGGAGTATCTGAGAAGTGATTATAAGACCAGAGCCAAACATCAACAGTATGGCCTTAAATGTTCTATTATTTCCATTTGGGACAGGTGTCTTTGGGTTAAAAGATTGACTGGATGTTTCAAATTGTAACGTTAAACTTTCGAATAATAAAAGGTAGCTGGGGGGGAGAAATAAATCCAAATCTTTCCAGCCTGTTTTTCTCTTTCTGTATTTATTCTTTTTTTTCAGTCACTGGGTATGAATCCAGCATGTTCGGGTTATTCTGCTGTGCGTAAATCAGAAATAACAGTGTGTTCTTTTTTGACCAACCAAACGATGGGTTATTAAATGGTGTCTTTTCCACAATACGCTGCAATTTAAGGCCGGTTTTCCCTAAAACTGACTCCGCATTGCAACAAGCTTGAACAACTAGTTGCAGAAAATTTTGATCTTAAATTTGCCAAAAGAAGCACACGTGACACGTGACGGCCCGGTGTCTTTGCTGAATACAGATGTCGGGATTATGACATTTTCTTGCACACCGGAAACTTTAGACGACCGTGTTAGAAATTTGGTGAAACGACGTGAATCCATCCACAACGCTGTTTGTACGTAGTGAAGTGTCCGTTTCAGAGGCGAAGCTGGACAGATCTGCAATTTTGCTGGAAAGAGTCCAGCATCTGCACATATAGATATTCTGTCGTTCTGATTTAACACGTACATTTACGTTGTGTTTTGTTTAAGATCGGGCACATCTTCAGGGGTTAACCTGTCGGTGATGCTCTGCAAATGACAAGGAAAAACTGTTGCTAGCCAGGCAAAGACCCTGGATAAGAGTTCCTGTTAAATAAACGCAATTTGTATTTTAACGCGTTTTAATAACAGTGACAGATGTAAGCAGATATTTAAAATATTGCTCCAAGATACAGTGTTGTTAAAATACCTTAGCCATCTAATGGTGTCCAAAGCTTCTATCATCCATCGCCTTAATCAATGCTGAGCTGGGGGGCACGAGCAGGAGCCGGGGTCTCGATTATAGAGAAAGAAAGCAGTAACTAGCAATACCGGCAGAAAAAAACAATATTTCAAACCAGACAAATATTTATCGTTCATTTAGTAGCCCGTACACACCTACGGTTTGATGTATGAGCAGCACTTCCACATATGGTTTTCTTTGTATTTCTATTTTGTATGGATGATAATAGAAGTTCCATAACGGCCTGTTCCATCAAACTAGTTAATTTACATGTTTCAGTGCCTGGTTAGCACCGTACCGAGGACTATACGCGCGTGTTTTCAGCGCTTACAACACCGCAACCGGGACCATTTCATACCGGGAGTGTCACGATGCCGAGACGCCGACTGTCATCCTCCAGATAACATTCTGGCCTTTCGTATTGCAGTTCTGTTGCAGTATTTGATATATATTGTTCAGTAGGTATTGCTTACAGTAACATTATTTTTACACTAAGCATCCATCTCTAGACTTTTTAATGAACCATATCAATATGTTATTTGGCATTTAATGTTTGTTTTCAAAAAGGGGGGCAGCATTAGATATCTTATTTATTTATTGAAATTTATTAAGAAAAAAATTTAAAGGCGGCATATCTTTGACCGTAATGGAGGCATATCTTCGACCGAGTGTGTACAGGAAGATAAGTGAGTTTAATATGCACTGGAGGGTAAAGCGGAAATTCGATTACCCTGTACAGACATTACCTCATAAAGAAACTAATATGGCAATCTGGGGGGCGATTTTTAATAAGGCTTTATCACGCAGAGTTGTATTTATGTTAATGAAGTTGTCATTTTACTTATTTTCCGCCAGTAATATCTGTTTTCTGCTTCTATTTATTTAGCTTGGTGCTAAGTATTAATAATGAGCTTCATTATTGTAATGAATATAAAATTGTTATTTATTTGGGAGTTTGCGTCTTCGTGTTGTTGCTCTCTTAATAAAGGGATGCTGCTGTGGGTCAAGAAGACACCGACTCGTGCACGGAAAGGAAAGAGCCAGGCTACCGAAAAAGCACGGGTTCGCGTAAACACGTTTAACAGTTTTCTCGCACCGCGTCTGATTCTAGCGATTAGCTTCCACAAATGTGTGAGCCCACGGTGAATAAGTCACTGCATCTTTCCGCAAGGATTACACCGCTCTGACAAAACAGTTGTTCTGGCAGTCGGGAAAGTCTCTTTTGTTCTTCCCAGCAAAACAAAAAAAGTTGGTTTCTGAAAAGCGCGAGCTTTATTAACAGCAAAACCCACGCAGCAGATTGTAACTGAGGTTCCGTCTCCTCGTAGTCGGGGGTCTCTCATATTTGGGACGTTTGACCCCAAACTATATTCCTCTGCGTTTCCTGCCGCATAAAAGCTGGTGTGTCATTAATCAGGCTGAACAGAATAAGGCGGTTTATATCGGCGGAAAGCGTCCCCTCTTCAAGTCATGTGGAAGAGAAGTACATTTCCACGCACGCGGTCATATTCTGGGTCATCTACCTGACAGAACCAGAACGTAAATGAGACAAGTCAGTGCTTCTTTAGTCTCCAGCAGTCATTAGGGATGAGAACCCGAGAGCCGTTTCTCGCAGACAGGCAGGATCCGGTCGGCCTCATTTCAGTCGGCGGAAGTGGCGCGTTCTTGAGACGGTGCGGCCAGCGATGGATCAATGTTCGCTGTCAATACTGAGCAAACTAATTTGTGGTTGAATGCGGGCAGTCATTTCAGGGTGAGCACTCAATTCAGCCCGGTAAGAAAAGCCTTTAATCTTGACTGGTCCCCTGAGAAAGAAACCTTGCGATGCTGTAATATGTTTAGACACATGTTTAAGGATCAGACTTTATTCTTTTAATTGGTATCTGCTATGAATCTGGAGTGAGTTTTTCCCCTCTCTCTCTCTCTCGCACTGTTCCCTTCCTTCCTGGTTAACATATATTGGCGATGAATTTCTTTTACTTTATTTTTTTTTTTCAGTAGGGAAACTTGTCAAGGACACTTTAGCTGTTACACTGGGATATTTCCATGCACTAAAAAACAAGGTATTTACGAAGCAACAGCATTTGCTCTTAGACCTCTTTAAGACTGTGTTTGCATGATTTACGCATAGGTTTGGAAAATGAATTTAAATTCACAGGATTATAAAGCATAAGATGTATTATATGCACCACAAGGGGATGACACTAAGCTCTTTTGCAAGGAGCCAAATTGAACCCCAAAATTTAATGAGATCTTAAGCCTTGACTAAAATATAATTAAAAACTTACACATGGAAGGTAATAATAATGCAAAGTCCTTCTTGGCAATTTGGTGCCGTATCACTGAAATATATGTAGCTTCTTGAAAGAAAGGTGGTGGCAAAAAAGTGGGGCTACAAATGTTGCTTACTATACTATGGCGTATCCACAATGTAAATAATTTGCATTTACAGTTTTATTTTTTTTTTGTACTTTTTACTTTTAGCACGAGATCAATGACTGGAGCCCTTTTGCTTGGGGCAAAACGTGCTTCTCAGAATCACTCACAGCAGATCATTGAAAGACTTAATACACGGCCTGAAATGTATGTCTAAAAGAGCAAGAAAATCAAAGCACGTTTTCACACGACGGAAAACATAGCGGTCACATTTTAGAGAGGGCCGGGGAATTCGTTCGTCCTCTTAATATTTTTCCAGGACTTTTGCTCAGACTAGATCAAGATAAAGACGTCGTGTCAACCGGATGTGGTTCACTTGAAACTTTCAGTCGCAGTTCTCCTCTTACTCAGCACCGAGAAGGAGAATTGAATTGTATTAATGTACGGAATAATGGGATTCCGCCACAATAGTTACAGTCTGTTTGGTTGTAATGTGTGTTTTCATTGCACAAACTGTACGGACGTGGTGAGGAACGCTTTGTGACAGTGAGAGACCATGTGGAATTTAGATCAAACCGGGGCTGCAGAACCTCCGCTCAGACACGGAGGGTATCGAATGTTTTGTGAGCAGTGTCTACCTATCAATTTGCTTATTTTTGTTGAAGTGTGTTAACATTAAGATTACATACATTAAGAAGGCTATATTACTGTATTTTTTAAATTAAACTTAATTCTTTAAGGTTGTTTATTCCTTAGTTATCAGGACATTCTGTTTCTACGTCCACATTATAATGTTTTCTGTCGGTGTTAAACTGCATCTAATGACCTTTGAAAGTATTATTCTCTTTAAAATACTGATAGATTCAAACAGTTTGTCTCTATAATCTGGCCAGAAGAGCAGCGTTTGTTCCTCAACGTGCCGGAAGTTGTGCGGCCCCTTCGATAACATGTCGCCACATTTATTGCCACATAGGAGAAGTTATCGCTTGAATCTGAGAAATAAGGTGTTCGAATTGTTTTGCCCATCACACGGTAGCTGCACGTCGCATGTCTCGCGAAGATCTCATTTTTCACAGGTCTCCAGCTAAAGAACCTCTCGCAACATTCGCAAATGATAGATTCCGTATTTTCCCCACTATATTATGATACGCGGAGCACCGCGTTCACCTGAGAGCACGAAGCGGATAGAGAGGAAAACAACGCACGCCAGCGTGTCAGCTTCGATCTTTGAAGGGCGTGAAATTCAGGCCACTTCAGTGATTTTCTTACTGCAGATGTCCAGAACTGTGCCGTAGCTTGGAGACATGAGAACACTGGACAGTTAGGAGGTTTCTGTGATACGTCCTCCAAGCCTTTGCCTGCATTTCATCTTGTCTAGCTTGTCTTGAGCCTTTGCCCGTTCGCTTCCTGCTCCGCCAGCAAGTTTTTCCCTGCGGTCCGTGTCTCTCGCTGGGCAGTGGCGGAACCGCCGTGCGACTGACATCTAACAGAAAGAGGAGTTTCCTACTTGGGGACGAATGCACGCGTGTTGTCGTACCGCCTGTGGCGGCTTTGTTAGGATCACTTGATGCACAGCTCTGGAAGTGAAATGACCACGTAACGGTTAAAAGTGCCACTGCGCTGAATTTATAAATCAAATTTCCGTTTTCTGCATTTTCTAAATTTCCATCTGCTGTATGGAAGCAAGGGCACACATTTCCACAAGCTGCTTTTTCACAGGGCGAGACCCTCTTATGTGAGGGATTGAACTTACTTTGCTAAACCCCCAAAAATGTCTCCTTTCCTTGTTTTGTTTCCAGATCAGTACTGCTGAACTTGTTATGTCTATTGTTATACGCAATTCTACATTGCTTTAACCTGGGATGTTTCTAAGGAAGACTGCTTCCACATCGGCAAAAAAAAGGCCACGCTGGTACCGCGTTGACGTACCAGCGCTGGCAGAGCGCTTTGGGCTGTCCGTGCGAATATCTGTCGAGGAACAGATTAAGAAGGCGGCATATGGGCCGGACGGGCATTTTTTTCTGATCAGGATGGTTGCTGAGCTCCACGTGGACGGCGGATCCTTCTTACCCAAGTATTACTCAGCGGCACGGTCACCGATGATGTGTGGCTGATAATGGAAGCGGAAACATTTTTGTTTCTCCTTCCCATTCCGCCTCCCTCCGCATCGCTGGACTTGCAGCTTTTATCCTGTTTCCCGAGCGTGCTGTCAACTTGCATCGGTGGCACGCAGTGGAGCTGAAGGTTCCCTGCCGATGAGGAGGGAGTCTTTCGCCAGGCTTCCCCTGTCACTGGAAGTTAAGCCAGTCACTGATCCTAATTCCTGCGCTGTTGTTGCGGAATTCTGAGTTTTAATCACTGCCCGACTTGTCTACTTTAATGAACGCCGCAAAGACAGCATTATTAACATACTAATAATGAGTATGTCACAAGCCGCCAATTATCGTCTTCTAAGATTGTTTTTTTTTTTCTGCAAACTGACCCGATGATTGAAATTCTCTCATATTTTTAATTGTCTTTTGGCTTATAAGCCAGGCTTTTTTTTTTTTTTTTTTGTGATACAATGAGCAATGTCAGTGATCACCGTGACAAAGAATAATACTGAAAAGCCTTTTCTGATCGATGTCCCAGGACTGCGAGGAGACGGAGCAGACGCCTGAAGCAGGCTGAAAGCTCTACAGCGCTGCAGACCGTCTTTGCAATCACGGCTTCAAAAGGCGACCGCTTTTAAATAGTGCACCACATGCAGGGGCTGGCGTATAATGCAGCCCGCCATTTCAGCAGATAGGAAAACGTACAAAAACTGCCACATCCTCTGATCTGTCACAGCTTTGCAGTTTAAGGGGGGACCGAAATGGAATCGTTTTATTCATTTTTTTGGTGTAATTGTAGCAGAAGAGGCACTGATATTAAATGGACGGTTATCAGAAGGACATGAATGAGAAGTACAGGTTTAAAAAGGAACCTTGCTGTCACCTACAGCTCCACGCCCTCGTATGGACAATGGGCAGATGATCAAGGATCACATGTAGAGACACAGAGACCAGCGTCTGTCATTGCTGGCTTCCGCTGTTTTTCTGTGAAAAGGTGAAGAGGCTGGCAGACTCTTGGTCTGACTGTGGTACAAAGAATAAATCCTGAAATAATAGGGTCCGAAATTTTCTTCCTAGACAACTAACCCATTGGCAAGTCTGTTCTTTGCAGGACCTGGTGTGGCCCGTGACACGTTTATAAAATGCCGCGGAACGGACAGAGATGTTTTCATAATTTGATGTTTGCGATAAAAAGAAGTGATTTTCACAATTTGCCTGTGTTTTTCGCTCCGCACAGCATGTGAGCTTTATGCCGTTCAACGCCGTCTTGCATTAATAGCAGGTGCATGAGACCAGACAATCATTTGACTGACGTTCTAAGGCTTTATTTGCAGAAGTGTAAGGGTATTTATATTATTAAAGCCGTTTATATGATTTAAGTAACTCAGTTAGTACTTGCATATTTGCAATTTTAAAGGACTCAGGTTGGAATCCCACTCCTGGTAGATGGTCCTTATCCTGTAAGAGTAATTTTAAAAAAAGCTAATTTTAATGAGCTTTAACACTTTGTCGCTTTGGAGAAATAAAGATATTAATTATTTCAACTGCGATCAGATTTTTTTATCAGGAGTCTGTGTGAAGGGATAGTTGAAGCTGTTCTCTGATGTGATACATGATGTCTTTGCTCTAAGCATACTTAACTTTCTGTATTATAGCTTGCTGAACTTACTGGTTTCTGTAG
Organism: Arapaima gigas; assembly: GCA_900497675.1. NCBI lineage: Eukaryota > Metazoa > Chordata > Actinopteri > Osteoglossiformes > Osteoglossidae > Arapaima > Arapaima gigas. Next base: position 722,923 of record UFQX01000325.1, on the reverse strand, counting down.
TTGTCATATGTACCCCCCCCCGTTGTTGTTTTGACTAACTACAACAGAGCAGTAGCCAGAGATGGGACTCGTGTTTGTCGGGAATCACCCGTGCGCTGTCTGCTGCATTGTTGAGACACGTATGGAGTGTATATATGGAAACAGATCAGCCACAGAACTGACAGAAATGAAAGTTAGTGTTGGTATCATCCAGATTTAGTAGCGGCTTCAGGTAAGGAGATAGAGGTTTTTGTTAAATAGTCACATCAACAGATGTACGAAGTGTAGAAACGTATCCGCAATGTGACCCTTTGCATTTGTAGGTGATCAAAGACTGTTTGCCGGCACGCTGGCAGAATTCCCCTCTGTCCTATTGCACGTCTTTTGAGCGGAGTAATACAAGGTGACACTTTCAAAAGCAGATCTGGCACCAGAGGATTTGGAGACTGCCTCTGATTTTTTTTTTTTTAACTCTTCACATACATTTTGGTACATATTGTATGAGATATTTACAGGTGGTTTTGTCAAATATTTATTTTCCAGCATTGCAGGTAACAAAGGAGAACTGGTTTTGTTCTGAGATGATTTTTATTTAAGTGTCACAGAAAAGTGGATATGATATTCCTTTGTCACCCAGTTTTCCCCTGAGGGTGGCAGGTAGTTTGAGCGTAAGGCAGAGTATTTTCGCTGTTCCTGCGATCGTGCTCTTCTGGGCCGAGACCGATTTTGTCTTGTCTGGGATCAGATGAACCCACACTAACAGCTCGGGGATCACGGCCCCAGGGGGACCACAGCGATAATACCGTAGCAAAGTGCAACGCAGGCTTGGCTTGTAATGAGAGACGTTACGTTGAACTTTTTCCTTTTGCTCGTACGTTACTTTTGTTTGTATTCCATTACATTTCCTTCTCCAACATTTTTCACATCTGTTGTTTTCTCTCTTTAAAGTCAGAACCGTGAATTGGAGCATCTCACTGGGTATTTTTGGTCACAAAAAAAAAAAAAAAAAATTCACCGGGTATTTTTGGTTGATGGTGACAGTCACTCTTAGTGCTAACCAAAGAAAATGCTCTTCACTGTCATCTGACTAGTTTTTTTGATTTCATTCAGACAAATTCTCCAGCAGTGACAACAGCTAAGTGACCTGCTTACTAACTAACAACTGACTAATTCACTTTTGTTGAGTTTCATCCCATTTTAATGAACAGCTTTCGCTTGAGAATTTGATTTATTTCACTCTATTCTGAGGATTCAACTGTATAAAAGCACCTCTGCTCCCTACCGTTTGATCGATAACTGTGAGCTACATACATCAGCTGTGTCGAAGGTTCGAGGTTCAGTTCTTTGTCCTTCTGCCTTATGCCGATGTGCCCCGGGGAACGAGAATCAGTTCCTCCGGGGACGTGATGCACGGTGCGCTAAACCGACAGCGTGGCAACAAAAAATGAGCTACACCTGAGTAAATAAAGTTCAGAGAAGATGACCAAGTCTTACCTTTTTTTGGTTTCCGAACACCTGGATCGACAGGCCTTTTTCATTTGTTAGTCATTTGGATAGGTCTAATTCATACGCGGGTTTTCTTACGGGGCGGGCGGCGGGGTGGTGGTTAAGAATGGTGACCTGTAACTTAGAGGTGGCATTTTCAACTCACAGTCCTCCTTTTGCTCTGTTGGCTTTGAAGGAGGAATTTATGCAGAATTTTTCTAGAATGATTACCCTGACATTTAAAATGGTAACAGTTGTAAATCATTTTGGATATAGAATCCACCTAAATGGAAAACTGGAGCTTTAGCTTTATTCGGGGCAGCGCTGAGGTAAAGAACCATCACCTTGCAATCAAAGTACTTGAATCCCCCCGCTCCCCCCCCCCACTACTGTATTACACTTGACCAAAGTGCTTACACTGAACTACCCCGGGCTAAAATTACTGACCTGTATAAATGGTTAAATAGCTGTGAAAGTAGCTTAGAATACACAGCCGCTATTGTATATCACCTTGGGCAAAGGTGACAGCTAAATAGTGGTTAAAAATACTTAGCAGACTGCCCTGTATGGCACACAAGATTGTATTTATCGAAAAGATAAATTCACACTGTACACTGAACGTGTTAACATTCCTTACGGCCCGCGAAACAGAACGATGTTAGCACTTGAGTAGTTTTTTTTTTTTTTTTTTACTTTTGCTCAAGTAATTTTTGTAGACAAGTACTTATAGTAACCTTTTAAAGTGCTTTTGCTTGTAAAAGGGCAAAGACAGTGCGGCACACGTGCGACAGACGTTGCGTGAGAGGTTGCGAACGGAAAGACGGATTACGCGTTTTCCATCTTTCCATTCATTTTGATTTTCTGGTTTTCTCAGGAATCTACCTGAAGAGGAGTCCTTACGTATTTGTGCATGGTAATAAAGTACAGCAGCTTTTAAGCACTGATGCGTATTGTAAGTACTTATTTTCACAAATGTAAGAAGAAAATTCTAGACTAATTGTTCCAGTCGACGTCCCCCCAGAAGTCCTCTTGTCTGCCTCACGTTCTCCGAATGATTCCTGCAGAACGTTTCCCAAACAAACGCGGGTTAACTGCCTGACTGTGGTTAGCTGAATCACAACCGGCTACAAAATTGAACACCTCTTAACTCAATACAGGGCAATTCAAAAAGAATTTATTACTCAGTGACTATGTGCCCCTATTCACACATAGTGTAAATCAATTTGTAAAGTGACCCGGCTTTTTTTCTTAACCTTACTAATGCTGAATAGAGTCCGTGTTCATGGGAGGCCTAGTTACCGAGTAATACATTTGCGAACGCGTTCAGTTGTTTTTGACTCGCGCTGTATAAATGCCTGCCTCCCCTTTATTTTTACTTTTTTTTTTTGCGATTCTGTGACCCGAGGCCAGTGAGCGACACGTTGCTGCTCCGTGGGAGTTTTCACCGAGCATCCACAGACTTCGTCAAAGGCGGCGAGACCCTCCTGACGCCCGCAGGTGGGATGACGCATCAAAGTGTCACGACACGCGCCGCAGCGTTCGTCGCAGCCAAGTGGCTCCGCCGAGCCTGGCCTCTGCCCGCACGCTCGACGCTGTCGTCGTGGGCGACTCGCGAGCGGCAGACAAACGTTCCGACCACAATTACAAGGAGACGGAAGGCCACGAATGATTTTTTTTTTTTTTTTTTTTCAAAAAATCCTGCTTACACAGGAATATTTGGGAATATTACCCAATCAGTCAAACGCTCGCAAGGTGACACCCCTTGTGAAAGTCTGATAATACACCCGGCCCCCGTTCCAGCCCAACCCCCCTCCGGCCTGAAGGAAGCGCCCAAGAGGGAGCCGGTGATCCACTTAAAGTGCCTTTATGATTTACCGATTTGTCCTGACAGACGCCCTCGAAATTAAGTTCGGTTTTGCATACCGGCCGCATCGGCCACTTTACCCTCAATTAAAAGTGCACTTGAGAAGCCACATATTTTGCATTTCGTAGCAATATTAGGTGTTCGACTGAAGGTTACTTTAATAGGATTTGCTGCAGTTGGTAACCAAAGATTAGCAGCTTTACACCACAGAGCCTCTTATCAAATTCAAAGTATATTTTAATCTAGTTTGGATTAACAGCCAAGGCTGCAAAAGTGAAATGACAATGAGTCTAACCCAGAAGGTGCTGTTTGTTATTTCAAACAATTTGAAAATAGTCGGTGTTAGTATTAGAAAAACGTACTGTGTTTTGGCAGCGCTTTAAATTTGTCACCGTACAAAACAACAGTGACAAATGACCGCGGCCGGAAAATGAAGTTGCGGCTCCGCAGACTCTCTCGCTTTTGTCGGTGTCCCGTGTAGCAGCGCTGTCAGCCCGTGTGCTGTGTTTATATCCCAAAGAGCTGATTTCATAGGAATGTTATGTCAGCTCATTTGAAGGCATCAATCTCTAGATGATGCCCTTCACTGAAGCAAAATATGCATTAAAATACTATTTTTACTGGCGCGTTATGGCAGAAGTACTTCACAAGGGACTGTAGCCCACACCGTACTGTACTCATGGGCCTTTTCCACCAAACTGCTACCCCTGTAAATCTGCGCGCAGCGTCTTTCGTGCGCCCGTGTTTTGTTTTTTTTTCGTTTTTCTGTTCTCTATATGCCAGGGACACATTTTTGAGTGATGAAAGCTGGCAGTCTACCCCCCCCCCCTCACCCCCCACCGCTTACTTACCAGTACATCTTCAGCAGCAGCTCTCACAGCTGGTCTCGTGACACAGAGTTCTAGACGCGCGTGAGCAGGACACGCAAAGGAGGACGCCACCAGATTCCACAAATAAAGGACCACTGCCTTTCATCCAGGCTTCTAGCAAAGTTGCCCACTACACATTAAGCACCCTGGTTATTTACCGTGGGCCTGACAATATCCCAATATGACATCGCACGCATGAAAACGTGATTTTCGTTTGCGTTCCTGACCTTTCGCACGCAGTGAGTTGTACGACATCCGGCTTCGTTCGTTTAAGCCGGCGCGGTGCCTAAATGGGCCGTCTACGTGTTCTTAAACAATAGGTGATCGAATAGAGCGAACGCGTTTTGTCTGCTCGGACTAAATATCAATCTATATTAAAACCTGCACGACTAGCAGCGTTTCAGCTCACTCGCGTGTTGTGGAACACCCACTGTTTATTTATTTTTGCTGCGCTATAGATTGTTGCCCCAAGCAAACAGATAATTATGATCAGAGAGAAGGAAGGAAGGGGGATTAATAGCGACAAGATCGGATAAATTAATTTGTAATGAAATGCACTCATTTCGCGTGACAGCTGGCTAAAGCTATTCAGCCGCAAATGAGAAGCAAGCGCTTCTGTAATACGAGACAAAAGGTGCTATTGTCTGCTTCCAAACTTGTATTTAGTCATTTTTCACTGGCGCTTTGCACGTTCCTTTCGTCGGAAAACCGTACGGCCAGTGGGGGGTACGAGCGGCACCGAGGAACTGTCTATCGTGGCTGTGAAATGCATACGTGGCCTCGTGCAACCGCGTCGTCGTCTTAAACCGATCGAGTTTGTCCGTGTTGCGCGTGGGTTTCATTTTGGGGCTTCAAACAGGTATTCAGGGACGTGTCGCGTCGTGTTAAGGAAGGAACGATTCGTGTCTCATTGCCAGGCGAGGTCTGAAATCATAAATGGAACGCTAACCAGAACACGGTTGATACGCTGTAAAAATGTAAATATTGAGTAGCACACGTAAGGATAGATAAATCTTCTCTTAGGACGCCTTGTGTATGCACTTTGTTTACACTTTATTTTTGTCTGGCAGCCCATTTCAACCGTCGGGTCGTATTTTCACGTACAAATGTAGTTACGTGTGTGCGCTGTTGTGTTTCAAATGCAAAACCAATATATTGAGTCACAACACGTGACAGATTAAAAACCGAAGGGTTTCTTCTGAAAATTCTGATGAGTCCTGCAAGGTGGTGGGTACAGTCGCAGTCAGGAGGAATACAGGTTGTGTAGTTTTCGTGCTTCTCATACTGCCCGTTGTACCAGGGGTGTACACTCCATATTGTACCAGGTCTCCACAACTCATGACAGAGGTTCTGGCGGTCAGTGCTCAGCCCTTGTGACTAGATGCCTCCTCCCATCTCTTACCCAGGAAAAAGTAGCTTCCCCTCCTGTCATTGTCAAGCTTTAACCTTTCTCAACTTCCAGTATGGTGAGTAAGTTCCGCACAGGCCGCTGCGTTGTCGCTCCGACTCATCTCTCCTGGCATGCTGATGGGCTTCTCCCCCCCCGCCTGTGCGCCGATGGCCACATTTACCCCTGCCATGCACATCCGCGGTCTCCACTGGCCCCGTCACCCTTTTTTGTGAATTAACAGCGGAGCCGTGTGTGGGCTGTGCTCAGGGCAACTGGTAATGGCGCGATACTGTTGCCAAGTAGAAGCCAAGGGAACCTTCTTGTAGAAAGTTCGAGCTTTGTGGTTGTGGGAACTGTCTGAATTCTCTTCCGGCCCACGGCTCAGCCTTTCCTTCTCAGCAGTCCAAAAGGATGGCCAGAGATGCTTCAGTTACTCCTGACCTGCTATAAATGTTTAAATGCCTTATTTACACTTGCGAAAGCAACCCGCTTTTAGGTTACGGTGTAATTTTCAAACTAAAATTAAACAAAACTGAGAGGGGCGCTGAGTAAAGACATTTGTTTTGAGGCGGCGGGATAAACCATGGTGGGCTGTACAGACAATTTAATGTTTTACATTCTACACATCTTTTTTGTAATTTATATTTTATACACATTAGTAGAATGAATTTATTTACTTAGCGGACAGTTTTCTCCAAAATGTTTAAGCAGTTAACCTATTTATACTTCATGGTGGTTTAAGCAATTGAGGATCAGTACCTTTCTCAGGGGTAAGGGGTGAGTTTCACACCTGGGTTCCTGGAAGGTGACGTTGCTAACCTCTGCACTCCCTGCTGTCCACATTGGACTGAAAACCCTCTTTATTGGGATTGGAGAACCCAGTTGTTGAAAGCGCAAGAGTCTGACTCCACTGTATGTAGGACCTTAAATATGAACCGCAACTAAACATACTGACAAGTATGTACGAGGACTGAGCACTTAAACAAATCGTGTGCTTTTTCTGTGCAGAACCTGCTTGCTTATTCACTGTACACAACAAAATAATGCATTTTCAATAATCCTAGTGCTATTTTCCATATGCCACCAAACAGTCCCCCCCCCCAAATAAATGTCTGACCCCCCCACGTACTCGTACACTTCACTGAAATATATGTCTAACAACATATCAACAATTGTTTATGAGGAAAACTCAGTAGCATCTATTTGATAACTGAGCAACACGTTGGTTTACAGACACACAAAAAAAGGTTCGTGTCTCTTTGTGGACGATGCTCACCTTGGAACAATTCTTTGTAAGGACGTGTCACGTATAAAACATATGCGTTTACATTCCGAACGAGGCTTGGAAATACGAAAACAGGCGTAGAATTCTGAGGTATAAACCTGTTTGCTAACTTCTAGGAACCTACAAAGTCATTGATCTGCAGCTGCTTTATTGTGGCTCTCATGTTGTGGCCCTTACAATAATTGGCCTTTTCAAAGCCATCTCATTTTGCTGATGAATTGAAATTCCCCAGAAGCCAAAATGGTGTTACTCTGGTAACCACCTTACCTGTCAATCACTTGCAATCAGTATTTTTTTTTTTTTTTTTCCATCAACATTGCTTGATGTGTTAAGATTAGGACTCTCTCCGCGGGGAGCCATTCAACACTCAAAGGAAATGAAAGCCCGTGTTTAACTTTACACCCCTTGTTTGGAAACTTTCAGAACAGTTCCTCCACAGATTGCCCTACGCACACACACACACACACACACACACACACACACACACACACACAGAATCAGTGCGCTATGCTGTGACGTCATAATACACTCTCACTTCAACATGTATGCAGGACTTACAAGCCCGTTCAAAATATAACAACCTCCAACCTCTGCAAAACACCTTCTTCAAATGTCACCTTTATAAAATAGGACACGAATGACTTGACGTTAGTCCAGTTTGCCTCGTGGAATTGTTGCACCATTAATTAAAAGAAAACATTAATGCTGTCGAATTCCAAAGGAATAGAGAACTGCGCACTGTGTTAGTGGTACTGGCTGCTTTTATTATGTAATGCAGGTGCGGCAGGGTTGCATGTGGGCCTCGCAGCCGTCGAGCTGAGCATTCTGGGCGCGGATGTGAATCCAGCTCAGTTTGTGCGGAGTTTGCACGTTCGCCCTGTGTTCGCGCGGGTTTCCTCCTCCCGCCGTCCAAAGATGTGTGTTTCGGGTGAGCTGGGTCTCTAAAGTGCCCTAGGTGTGAGTGTGCGTGTCTCCGTATTACTTTGCTCTGCTTTATAAGTGCGTACACGACTGTCGGGAGTTTAGCGTACTGTACCTTGCTCCGAAAGGTACTTTGGACAAAAGCGGGCGGTAAACACTAGGTAATAATCGTGGCAGTTCACGTTCGAGAAAAGCGTCTGCGAAACGTGACGTATAACTTTCACAGCGTATTTTTAGAGCATCGTTTTGTCCGAAATGGCTCCATCCACCTTTTCTGGCCAAGTGTTTGTTGTCTGCCGTTCCTCGAAAAAAATAAAATCAAATCTCTCACCCCATCGCGTTCTTTTTCGATCAAAACGGTTCGCACGGAAGAGCCGGACCTTCTGTTCACACAGTCCTAATTACAATGTTTAACCATTATGTGTTTCAATACCTGGTTAACCTATTCAGACTTTGTTAAATCCCCCTTTATTCCAGGTGTTCCAAGGGTTGTAAGACGTGAATGGCGCTGCTTTAACAGGAACATAATCAAGTCAGTTGTACGGTGTTGTGAATAAGCTCCCGGGATTAGATCAGATGTAACACACACTTGAGTCTTAAGTTAAAGTGCACAAGGTGGATTATACTTGAAAAGAGGATTTAGTCAAGGATGTGTCATCAACAGTTTTTTCCCCTTCTGCAAGCATCATGAAAAGCATCTTTTTTGGTTCTGGAACAGCATTAGGACCTCAATGGTGGGCTTAAAAGCAACTGGCTTTGTTGTGCATTTCTCTGCATATATCACACTTGTAGTCCAGCTCATTGAAATGGTGGGGCCATGCTGTTTTAACACTATAGCAGACCCTCCTTTAAAAAAAAAAACCCTTGATGGAAGGTTTTCTCTTATTCAGTGGAACACAAACTGAGCCCTACTCAAACCCTGTACCCCCACTCCACACCCTGCCCCGGGCCCCCCCTCCCACAACGCTTGGGTTCACATAAAGCAAGGAGGTGCAGTACAGTCCATGTTCCAGCCATGTTCGGTGTCTGACCGTTTTTTTATTTGTTAATCTCATACCAAGAAAAAATAATCGTTTCCAAATTCGTTCAATACTCAGGTCCCAGTCAAATTTGGACAACTTTTGTCCGTCACCAGCACAGCTTCATCGCCAGCGGGTTGCCAGAAGGAGTCGTGTTATTTTCCACACTAGATCACAAAAAAGATCAACAGCGTCATGCGATTTTACGTTTCTCACCTCTCACACACGCACACACACAACCGAGTGATATCGTTTCAGGTACGTGAGGTTTAAGGACTAAAAATAGTTCAAAAGCATAAACCTTAAAGTAAAACATAACACTTGGTGATCATATATGTTTTATAGTTACGTCATACATAATTGTAATGGACCAACTGATTTTGAATGCAAATACCAAAATAGAACAGTTTCTTGAACACAACCCAAGCATTAATAGTTTTTATGCCAAAACCAGGTCGCTAAGACACGAAAACAGTGTTTGGGTGTTGTACGAATGAGTCCCAAACCAAGTACTCAATGAACAACAATCTCATGTTACCCCTTCCCACCCTAACCCCTGAACAGCCTAACCCCCTGCACCTCCACTTTCTGCTCAACAAATTTAATTCAGAAATTAGACATCAGTCACACGGCATCAGGCAGCAGCACACATGTTAAAAGATGTGTGTTTCTTTATTTGTTTGTCTTACTAATTCCCTGACATAAACTTGTTTCACTCCGTCCGACCACCCTCCCGCGCCTTACAAATCGGCAGCGGTGATAGAAATAATATGCCTCGGCTTCAGAGGCAGAGGTCTTTTTTAAGGAGAAAGAAAAGTCCATTCTGGCGACAATTTGCGGGGCAGAAGAAGGGGATTGAGGCCGGACACGAACCGCAGCTCAGCTGGAAAGGGAAGCCCGGGCGACAGCTCCTTTAATTGACAGCAGCCAGCTAAATGAATTGAACAGCATGGGTGTACCGCCGTTTTTAAAACAAATAATGGTTATGGAAGTTTTGCGTCGCCTTTATAATTGTTGGCGACCCCCCCCCCCCCCTTTGCTTCATTTAATTAGTGTTTTAACTTGGTTTAAAGGAATTCAAGGTGTCCCCTTAATTCCTTTAGCTCATACATCGCTAAGACTCCCACATTTGAATTCTTGCTTCCTGGGCTGGGGAAAGCAGCAGGATTAATTCAATGTTCTGCTCACCTGGTGGCTGCAAACCAGCTCTTCGGGACTTTAAATCTTACCCTTACGCAGCCATCGTGTAATGAGATAAAAACAGGTTTCTGCGACGTCGCATTTAAATATATTGCAAATTGTGTGAAAAATCATGCATTTCATACATTGCTCCTCCGGTATTGCAGGGAGGAGGTGGCTAACAGTCTACTGTTCAGAGGTGCCGCATATGGTCTTGGAAGACACGGGTTTCAGCCAGACCTCCTGCTGTAGTAGCCAATCCGAGGCACTTGCCCTGAACTGATATGGTAAAAAATGCCCAGCTGTAGAGTATAAATAGATAAATCAGTTTAAGTGGCTTCACTGAGTTTGTAAGACAACTGCCCCTGTAGCCTACCTTGAAATACATGACAATAATTTGCCTTTTTTCTCACCAGGCAAAATAAACAGGGGTTTCGGAAAGGACGTCCCAAAGATTTTTTTTTTTTTTTTGGTTCTTAAATTACCTGTGAGAAATGCATTGTGGGAGGCAGGGGGGTCTGTGTGGGAGGAGGCGAATTCTCTGGTTTTAATTCATCCTGGTGTGCCAGTGGGGGACCGTTCGTTCGTGGAGGTCCCATCCCCAGCACATTCAAGCAGGAGAAACAGACAAGCTGCTGATCCCCAGACCAAAGGCCCCTGGTCCGACAGCGCCCCCTTCTTGAGGTCACGGGTTCGTCTTGGCAAACGGAAAATGGGCCCAGGTCTATAATGCCAGTTTAAGGCCCTTACCACCATTAAGACAGGCATGCAAAGTCACATTTCTTAAGTTTCGTTTGCAATGGAAGCATTTGTCTTCATTAACCCCTCCCAACAGGATATTTAGGTATTTTGACATTTAGGTATTAATGAAAGCTAAGTACAGAATCTGTAGTCTGCAGGCGTAAGAGCCTTAATGCATGGCCACGGGAAACATAAAGCTTTTAAAAGACTGTGAGATCAAGGAGTTGGGACTCTCCTTTTAAGTGCAGGGGATCATTAAGTGTCACCCATGAAATTGAGATGTTAGGGTGTGAAAAACATGGGCGGGAGCGCAAGCATTTCCAACTCTTTCAAAGGGTTTGTAACTCTGAATTGGTTTCTGTGTGAACGCGCTGCCATTGTCTCAAGTTTGGCTGAACACACCAAAGGGGCCCGAACGGCGACTCCAAAATGTGTAACAGTGCGCGCCCCCCCCCCCC
>UFQX01000325.1:657469-707913 GCA_900497675.1 Arapaima gigas | reverse complement strand
GATGAGGTCATGCATGGGATAGGATGTGAGTGGGGGGGGGGGGGCGGGGGGGGGGGGGGGGGGGGGTGCGCAGCAGGCCTCCGAATCAATAAGGTTAATAGATGTAGGGGCTGCGCAGTCAGAAGTGAGGAGCCTGGCATTTTCCGTGCCAGTGAAGAAAATTCCTGATGACGAGGTGTCACTTTGGTGCCGCAATAATGTCACCCTGATTACCTGGAGCCGGAGTGTCGGTTGGCGTGATGGCGCCGCCTGTATGAGGCACATTAACCAGAATTATCTTTCACCGACAACTCTGGCACGGGATTTCACTCCCCTCCTCCAGCTGGCACAAACTGCCCGCCCTGTTATTTCTCCCAGACATCGCTAACTCCAAGTTGCTTCATCATTTGCTGCACAATTTGAACTAAGCCCGAAAAAAATCTGTTTCGCATTTGCCCCCTCGGCTCGCGCGGCACCATTTCCTTGCAGCATTACTTCCTTAAGCCTTTAAACGCTTCATAATCTAGTGATGCGAACATTTTAAAAAGCCTATCATTGTAATTACTCCAAATGACTCAGAGGTTTAACAGAAAGAGGGGAGACGCAAATTTGTGCAAAGTCATTTTTAACAGCATATGCTTGGCGCGGTGCGTCTGCCTCGATCTGTTTGTTCAGCTTGATCCGTCGTAATTGAAGCCAATTACTGTACATCATAACAACTGCCATTATCAATATTTATTCTCCTTTAAAGTCAAAGCAGGCTTCTTTTTGTTATATCTGCGCCGGAGATCATGCTAATGCAGTCAGGCAATAAAGGAGACCTGATGAAATAGCAGCTTTGCAGCGCAGAGCATCTGGAGATGAGGAACTCGAACATGCCGCGTTATGTGCACAGTGTGTTAATATTTAAACGGGCCTTCGGATTAACATGTTTCCCCGTGTGCGAAACGCGCAGAAAAGACTACAATAACCCGCACCGCTCGGCGGTTAAGAACGCGAGCTAAACGGTTCGTGTCGAGCAACATTAGAGAGGTACTGCACAAGTGGCGCTTTTTACCTTTATGCGCTGCTCGGCACACGGCAGGTATGTTTTCTTTTGGTTTGCAAACGCCGGCGAACGGAGATTTGTTGCCTTTTTTTTTTTAGCGGCGCTTTCAGGGCAGGGTCGTTTTTACTTGAGCGGTTCGGGGTAAGCACCTTGTTCGAAGGTCCCGCGGCAGGAGGCGGCACTCGGATCGCTTGAGCGGGAAGGGGCAGCTCTAACCACTGCGCCACCTGCTGCAGAATCGACAAGCGCACGTTGGAACAATGAATGGTTGTTGGCGGAATCTCCGCATTTGCTGGGGCGGGCAGGTGGGTGTACGGAGACAGTAAAGGGAGGAGTGTTCCGATGTCCTGCAACACACCTCCCATTGTACAGACACCTGCAGCCGAACGAGGTGAAAACCCGCAGGAGGTGTGGTGTGCTGAACCCCGCCGGCTACACCCCAGCGAGACGCTCGCAGAAAACACTTAACACGGCTCGAGCCTACAGCCTCCTTTCACAGAGGAAATTGTTCATTGTTCCAACCGCCGGCACCATGCTGGGGTCAACGGGGTGGGGCAGAGACATTCATTACCTGCAGAGGATTAAACCACATGTCCTCCAGGTGTATACGTGACAAATCGTGCAACTGCTAGGCTGTTGTTAGTCTGTAATCAAAAATAAACAAAAAAAAAGCAAAACTGCTACAGCATTCATCCGACTGGTATTAATGTTTATCATTTCTAACTAATAACTAATAAATAAAAATCCCTTTAAAATCCCTCGAATGCTATCCGTCTTTCCGTCTGTTACCATTAAGCGCTTGATCCTGGTCAGGGTTGTGGCAGTTTGGAGCCTATCCTGGACTCACTGGGCAATAGGTTATGAAACTACACTTTAGACACACACGCCCACACACACACACACACAGTATGGGCAATTTAAACTGACCAGCTAGCCTGAAACACGTCTTTGGACTGTGGGAGGAAACCCATGCAGACAGCCAACTCCACGCAGGCCGAGCCAGATTGAAACCCACTCTCAGGCAGCGCCGTGCCATCCTGCTGCCCCCTCTTGGAGTTATAATTAATTTCAATTAAATTTCTGTCAATTGAAAAATGTGCACTGAGAATAACCGTCGCGATTCGAAGCACGTGAACGTGCAGAGACGTGCAGACCGCTGACATACTGCAAAACCGCGCTAAAGCAATTTACAATGGTACAGTGATTTCCCAGTTAAAAAACAACTCGGTAGTTTTTATTATATCAGTTCAGGGTAAGTACATTGATTAAGGGTCCTTCAGTAAGAGGTGGGATTTGAATCGACGTACCTGCGATAAGAAGGGGGGGGGGTCCTTCCTACCAACAGCCCTCTGCCTTCACAGTGGCGCACAAGGGCTTGTCAGCTATTAGCTTCGGCTTCTTTTGGTTATAAAACTTGTTGATCTACTTGCAGTTTTCTTGCAATCGGGAACTTTGCCGTTTATTGATTGTTTGTTGATTTATTTTGTTGTGTGTCTTACAGACGGCATCTGCTTCAAGCTGCTGTGCCGGTGAATTTCCCCGCAGGGATTAATAAGGTTCCATCATTTTACGTCAAAAGGCAGCATCTATATCACCTGCTGCTCTACAAGGTGAGGATTACTGTGCATCACAGACATATGCCTGTAATATTGTAATAGTGGTTTTATTCTTTTTTAGACGTGCGACATTTTACATTTCTGTCCATATAAGAGTCCCTGATGTCAGAGAGGATGGGTCACATCACCATCTACTCTCCAGGTTCTCCAAGGTACTGTCATGTTCTTTGGCGCTGGGGCCCTTGTTACAGCATCTCCCAGCCTCACACGCAACATCTCCTTATAGAGCTTTCGTCTTTTAGCTGTAACCTTTTTTGTTTAGAATTTTTATTTAAACTTGGGGATGTGTCTGAGGTGATTTTCTGTTTTTGGGCTTTCCTTCCCAAAATTTCCCCCATATAGCTGTTCATAAAGCCATTATAAAACGTAGCTTATCAAGTACCGATGTGTTACACCTTTTAGCCAACTTCTGTCCTGGTCAGTATCACAAGTTCTACAGTTCTTTTTGGAATGAGTGGCCATTTAGCTGAAATGATCCCAGCAGAGTGTGTGTGTGTGTGTGTGTGTGTGTGTGTGTGTGTGTGTGTGTGTGTGAGAGAGAAATAGAGAAAGAGAGAGAGCGAAATCTCCTGAAAGCAGCTTTTTGATATTCACTGCTCTCTTCCATTTCCTTTGGCCAAATCTAACCAGAAACACCACAGAGATACAAAATTACAATAAACACATAAAATTCATTAAATCTGGTTCATTTTATTTTTACATCCCTACTGTGAAGGAGGTCTTGCGGCGATCAAATGAAAGAAAGTGTATTTATGACAGAAGGATTGTCAAAAGTCGCTGTGATGCCTCCGATATTGTTTTAAGACGATGACAATGGGTCCATAAATGCATCTGTTCGGCTTTATATACCTCTTGATAGAGCATTTTAGTTTTGCTATATGGAAGCACTACGGTGTATAAATTTTGCACAGCTCTGTTTATGGACAGCCCACCCATTCTCAGCGTAGTGCATGGATGCCTCGCTTAGCCGGGGTTTGTTGCTCTGAGCGCAGGTTTTATCCGGCACATATTCCCACATCCACTTGGCAGTCCGAGCAGCTGACATAAAGTCCTCCGCCCCACCGGAACAATTTGGAACAGGGAGCCTCTGGCCCGTGTGCCGGTGTCCTGACTGCTAATCCTCGGTGCGACGTGCCCCCCTGCTGCTCCCACGGAGGTCATCTGGGCGCACTGGGTCGGATGCTGTCACTTCCCCTGACTGTTGGATTAACCGACCACGTCGGAGCATGCTGGCCCCCGTCCCCTGGAAGCGCGAAGGCAGGGGACGCACATCCGAGAGGCGTGTGCCTGATTTAACTCGTTCTCTGCAGTCAGCGCCGCCACCCCCCGCTCCCCACGCCACCCCTCGCTCAGCACGGGCTGTCGGTTCTGCCGCGATTCAGTACCGCTGAGCGTTTGTGAAGGCAGAAGGGGGAACTGCTCTGTGTGCTGCTCTCACGGATCTCCTCTCATACACTGGACAAATTTACATGGCCTCACCTTCACGTGGGTCACTTTCATTACTTTACCATTTTAATGCCTGTGTTTGTGTGTGTCTGTGATTTAGGATCAGTGCACCGCACCAGGCCAGGGGGCTTGATCAGTTTTTAAGGGAAAATGACACACAAGACAGACTGTCTCACACCAAGGATATGTTTTTACTCTGAAATGTGACGACTGTCTTGTTTTACAGGTGACGGTTTTTCCACAAAATAAGATGGCGTGTTGAACCGACCGTAATACATGGGGCCGAGCGCTGCCATCAGACAAAAAGAAAAAGATTTTCCAAACAAAAAAAAAAAAACTAAAGAAATTTCAGTTTCGCCTTTGTTGGACTAATGCGAGGTTTGCTAGAAGGGAAAGAGAACGACCACAGCACAAGGGCACGCTTTATTTAGCCATTCCTGAAGTTCTCTGAAACCTGCAATGCATTTACTAAACTGATTATTGCTGGATTTTTTTTTTCTTAATTCCCTTTTGAACAAAAGTTATCTGCTCAGTATGTATTTGTTTAATAAACATCATGCGTTTTTTTTTTTTTGTTGCCAGACGACGTCAAATGAATCTCAAGATGTTGACAAAGAGTCATTGTGTAAATTCTGTATGCATGGATATGGTGCCCAAAAACCACAGTTCATTACAATGAAAAGAAAGTGTGTCTCGGACGTTTGTAAGTACTTCAACGGCACGTTTTCGGCCCTTCGGTAGGTCTGGTAAACTTTAACTTAAGCTGGCAGTGTTTCGGACAACAATTGTGGCGATTTTCAAGCAGCGGGTGCGGCGTGTCTTTTAAAAGTGGATCAAAGTTTACTTTTCAATGCGCAAAATGTCTCAGGAACAAAAAGAAGCTACTTTAGACCTCCTCGAAACTGACGTTTTCCCGCGGGCTCGAAAAGCGGAAACCCCACTCAACTTTCCCAAAAAGGCTCACCCAAATATTTATGAAGGGACTTTCAAAAAAAAAAAAAATTCTAAGACAAAGCGCCATTTCGGTTTATTTATTTTTCTTCTTTGCACTTATTGCACTTACTCCTCGCAAGGCGTAAATACCCCGCGGCAAGCGACACGTTTGCAGTTGCGGCGTTAATGAAGGGCCCGGAATCCATGTTAGCTGCTGCGACGGTGCATGAGCAGAACAGCAGGGTCGGCCACGCTGGAATATTTCCTTTGTGTTCCATGTCCATGTCATGTAATTAAAACCCAAACACAGGAAGCAGTCTGAAAGAAAGAGCAACATATACGTTTATTCTGACTACTTGATAGAGGTTTGCACAAGTGCGGTACCTAAATTGGCCCATTCAGGAAAAATGCCCCAAATGAGCTGTGAATGTTACCTTTCACCTCCATAAAAAAAAGTATGTGTTTTTACGAATACTGGCGACAATGCTGCGCAGGAGCACAATTGGGACATTGTGGGCGAGTGTGAAAAAGTTCTGTGTAGCAGGCCAATAGAATGAGCTATGGCGGACTGGAGTGCATGAATGGCCTTTTTACAGGTCACAGATTACATTCAGCAGCCTGACATTGTTATTATCCGCCTGTCATGGATGGACCTAATTAATATTCCAATCATATACCAACAGGAGCATTATGAGCGAAATGATCCCGGCATCATTTCTCGCTTCTCTTGCCTCTGTACGTATGCATGTATGCATGTATGTACGAATGCAGTCACAGCAAAACGCTTCCTTTCTGCGTCTCTCTCGTCTCAGCTCTCCACTTTCTTCCAAGAGAGAACTTAACAGCGAGGAAGTCCGATCGAACACGTAAACGTAAAAACCAAACACTTGTGGGTCCCTCGTCGAAAGTTTTGGTATTACTGTCGATTTACATGATCGGTTATTTGCTCGAAATGCAGCGGATAAGTAGACTTTATTATTAATGAAGGGAGATAGAATGAATTTTAGAATGAATGAATGAATTTAGTTCTTCTTTATTTTTCTTTTAAATCTCCGTAAACGTTGTGCTTAGAAACACAGCCCGACCACATGGAAACACGTACCAAAGTTCCACCAACGTTAGCCGTTAACATTAAACTATATGGTACTGAATTACTGTTTAACAATTGCTTTTTAGATAAATCTGCCAGAAATATGACAGACCATGTATAATTTTGGTTTTAACTGTCCCAATTAACAGCGCTTGTTAAAGTATGAAACTGTTCGACCAAGTAGAAAAAAAGAATGCGCAAAAAAAGATTATATTTCAAAGCTGCTATAAAATCACACTTAGCTACAGGACAGTGTACTGCCGCACAAAACCGAACGTGACAGTTATTCTATTAACGTAAACTGTGTTTGAGGAAGACGGAACAATTTAAAGATTTGCGCAGTTGCACTTTTTAAAAAAAAAAAAAAAAACAGAAATATTTTTTTGCTCACCAGTAAGTACTTTCTTACAGAACGGTGTCCTCTGCACATTAATGCCAGTCTTCCTGAACACTGGGCTGTTTATAAGTTCGTAATTAATTTCAAAAGCAAACGTCGTAAATTCACATTACCGAACCCGCTTGAATACTGCATGCATATCAACTAAGTATTTAATACAAAATTACCGGCTTTTAAGTATGGCAGCTTTTTTTTTTTTTTTTTTGAAGGACTAATGCAAACTATGATACTGACATTCGCCCAGGACTTAGTGTCTGTTGTGAAGTCCCCTGACAGCGGCACTTCAGCGGAGGAAGCGTGTTGACTGAAATGTTAATTTCCATGTAATAAATCTGTCGTATGAAATCATCAGCTCAGAAATTTTGCCTCGAGGCAGCCGGGCTATTGCTTTATTCTATTAGGCCGTTATTACCAGGGATCACAGATTTCCCCCCCGAACGCACTTCTTCATTCACAGTCTCCGTCAGACGTGTTCAGTAATGTACACGCCTGGGCGACATAACAATTGGCCGTGTTCTCCTCGGTGGCTCGTGGGATCGGCTGCATCCGGTCTCCACACCTGACAATGGAGCTCTCTTCGCGTCGCTTGCAAAGAAAAGGCCCCCCCAGGTTCTTCTGCGCACACATTTCCTAAGGAAGTCCAAATTGAATTAAACACAATAAAACTAAAAGAAAGAGAACGAGCGGCGTTGCAGCAAGGACACGATCACACAAAAAACGTGAAGTTTTTTTCAGATACTTCCGTTACATCTTCAAATTTTAAATAGGTGGAAAAGCGTCACGAGTTTTCGCTTAATCATTAAAATCCATTAATCCATTAAAATCACAGTCGTAACACGTGTTGACGTCCACATTAGTCTTGTTTTTTGTGCTGATATTTTGGACAAAGGATTTTTTTCAGTGTGAAAATAAGCATCCTTAAAAAAAAACGATACACGTTTAGTTGATGCAGAACTCCTTACGGTTATTTTCTCACCGTTCAGCAGTCTTTCTTTAACTTTTTTAGTTTATGGTGTTAGACACGACATTAAATAAACTTTTTGTCTAACTGCACACGCTGTGACTCTCTTTCTGACACACATATAAACACTTCGCAACAACTTGAAATTCATTGAAATAAACTATTTCGGACTTAATGATTCCACCACAGCTGTGTGTAAACTACTTCCACAAATGTTTTGACGGCTAACTTTAAAAAAGAAAGGCAGCCAGACATTTTTATTTTACCGCACAGGGCACAGCCTCATTCTGAGGTTTCATTAAATTCGTCGCGACGTTTCACAAAGTGAAAATGTGTATATTCACACACCTTTTTTCAAGATAAAGCATCCAGTGCCCAACTGCAGTGATTTAATGCTATTTTTTTGAATTAACATTCGTGCCTCGCAGTTCAGTTTTGCTGGTGTCAGTGACACCGATGGATTGAGCGCATCTGTAAAGAATTTGTATTCGTGACACTTGATCTTGCTGGGTGTCAGTTTTTTCCAGATTTATTCTATCCGTTCTGTTTTCTGTAAGCCGTACGCAGTGTAATTCGGTCCTGTATTGGATTTGCCGCTTTTGACCAGATTACCCTGAACAGTAATGTGTAACAACAGCGTAATAAACACGGTGCCACGATGCAGTTGTTCACCACGTTGTTCCTCCCTGCCAGTCCTGCCGTGAGAGCCAGACAGGCTTGGGTGACTGCAGTCCTGGGGTTTATGGTAGGGTCTGTTCGGGACACACTTGGTCCGCGTGTGGTCCACGACGCCCATGGTGCCTGCCTCTCTTCACAATAAGTCTACTTTCCTGCCAGGGCCAGAAATGTCTACGATGGAACTCGACCGTGTTGTGGCAGGGTGAAGAGAGTGACACGTTTTAAAATGACATTTACAAGGTTATTTTAGATAATGCAGGTGACAGCCTTTGTGCCCAGTAAGTGCTTAGAATGACTAGTCTGTCTAAGCCAGACTCAACATTCACATATTTAGAAGTCGTGCTATGTGGCCGTGGCACTCAAGTAACCTCGAGGTTTAAATTGTCCTCAGCTATTTTTTGCACTGCTGGGTCCACAAAATGGACACGATTCGTGATCAACCCCACAGCCCCCCGCCGCCTTTGGAGCCGAACACCGTTTGGGGGACCTCCATGGTGGTCCGTGGAAGAAATCACCAAGGCGGGGTAGAGGATCAGCCTTGTGTTGTGCTTGTGCAGCCGCGCCATTGTTCCATCCTGCACAAAAGAGGATGCTTGGCTGATTCTTTTTTATTTCACCTTTTTGGTCTTTCCTCCTTTACTCTTGCCGAGTGAGCGGTCAGCAGCTGGACCAAGAGAATCCATGGGACGATACACTGCCACCAGTCAAGTTTATATCCAAACATTTGCTCTGAATGGGCCCTGTATTCATCTTAAAGTGGGCCGAGTCGGCTGCTGCGCATTATACAGGTCCTCGGTGTGGTTGGTGGACCAGCGGTGGCCCGCAGGGTCTTTCAGGCGAGCCGCCGGGGCATTTCTTGCTAATTAGAAATGCACGATTCTAACAATATATTGTACCTGGATTTAAAAACAGTTCAACTCGGGCAGAAACTGCAGCCGGATCGGTTCCAGGAATTATATCACTTTTATTTAAGCAATTACTATTTCTTATGCGTACATAAGGCATGTTTTGGTAATGGCTAAATGCTTGTTTGACAATTGCTGATGTCAGATGTATATTTATAATGAATTGCTATAGACGGTGTAGGTAATCTGTACAATAACAGCTGCTGTCAAGCCGTTCTCTGACAAACGCTTGCGAAGACACCGACAGTGTGTAATGTTGTCACATTTCGGAAAAATTAAAAACGTATACGCTGATGCAACAATATTGTTGTGATTTAAATCATTGCAGGGCTGCCACGTTTCGCTCTTCTTTTTTTTTTTCCCAGAAAAATTCGCCTTTTGTTCTTTTATGTCTGACAAATTTTAAATGGTTCATTCAACATCACAGCTTTTCACCGCTATAATTATACCTCCTGCTTCTCAGCTGTCCTGAAAAGATGATCATTACTGGCGCAGTAATACCGCACTCGTACCCTTGCCGCTGATTCGTTGGCACGCAGTTATTGGTGCCGACACCTGGATTCATCCTTATGTGTCTCGAAAAGCCAGATAGCCTTAGTGTCGAATCAGCGCTCCAACAGCGTTCGAAACCAGCGAGAGCGATGGCCATTGCCAAGGACTATGTAGATCACATGGGCCGTCCGACGTGCACCGGAGAAAAATGTCCGCGCAATTGGTTTAATTTACCGTTTTAATAAATCTGTCACGGATTGCATTAAATGTTAGAGAAAAAATTGAAATCGCAAAACGTCCTTAGCAAACGCTGCTGTTGTCTGTTGCAAAGTTTAACAAATAAATCAGGCTGACGTCGCCTCGCGGCCGTTCATACGGCCCTTGTTATCCTTTTAATACGAATGTTCCGGTGTCTCAGCAGAGGTGCACCTCCAAATATCACATTTTTTATTTGGTCCCACAACACGGTGGCCATATTTAGACACATATTACGTCGGCTATTCACCCCTGAAATGTAAGCCTGATTTTATTCTTATTTCTTTCTTTTTCGAATCGGACGTCCCCGCATTTGGACGTGGGCGCGCTCCTGACAAACCTTTGTGCGACAGCACTAAGGCACATCTGTAAACGCTTTCTGAGAACATACGGTTAATATACGACACTTCTTTTCTTCCTGTTAGAAATAAAGCCGTTCCTTTTTCCTCCGTTTTTTTTTTTTTCCCCCAAAATTAACCCATTCTAAATAGGGGAAGCAGAACAGCCCATTAATTGGCTGGGTTTGAGCTTCCAGTGGGAAGGTTCTGGTTGAATGGGCTCTGGGCAGTTCGCCAAATTAATACAAAATCTCACTCTATTCCCCTCCAATAGTGGTGATGCTCGCCTGTCATTAGAAGGAGCATGTGAACGTTTCACTATTTGATTTTAATAACACCAACATCTTCATTAATCCCTGCTTTTATTTCAGCCTCATTACTTAGTCACTGCAGAGTTAATGCCGTTTCTTTTTTTAAATTATTTATTGTGGGATTGTTATGAAAGTCCCCTACTCGCGCTCATCACTTGAGGACTATCACGTGTGTGTGTGTGTGTGTGTGTGTGCGCGCGTGTGTGTTTTTATAGCGGCGGCTCTGCTTTATTTGTAAATGACGCCTAATATTTGCGGAATTTCATTTGACACGACTAAACCTTTAGATAGCGTGTTGAACGCAGATTTGAATTGTTTACCTCCGCGCGAGAAACGTTGAGTAATAGCAGTTCGAGGGACTGGCAGATTTTTTTTTTTCATACAAACTTAATTAGGTTCACTTTAAATCACTGTTGCCTGTTATTAAAAGAAGGCTTTATGTGACCACAAAGCAAATAGCCAGCGCAAGGTGCTTAAGCAAACTTAATCTCACTAACACTGTGACAGATGACATTAAGATGTTCTTGTTACCCTTTTAACAGTTTTTATTGACAGTTGTGGAACAAAAAGCAGACCAAGATAAAGAGGGGCATTTTACGGCCCCAGTTTATAACCTTGTGGTCTTTAGGCCCAGCCTGTGTGCCAGCGAATGCCAGAGGTAGCCCCTCCATTTTCCTCTGTGGTGCCACATCACCATGACAACAGATATAGAAGTCACAGAATGACTCCATGGGAAGAAAAAAAAAAAAACATGGTGATGCACTGTAGTATTGTATAACACAGAGAAAATGGGGCTCATTGACAGTAAATGGCGACGGATGCGATTTTACCGGGCTAAATTGGTAAATTTGACTCCGGTGGCAGTAAAATAGGGAAGGAAGTGCAAAATGTTGAGAAGGTAGCGTCATACCTTTGTCAGCCATACAGTTCTCTGAATCACCTGAGAGCAGTAAAGCGACACCATTCCAGATAGCGGCCGGGAAGAGTCTAATATCAAGAAGAACCTTTCAGAGTCTCTTTATGTTTTCGAGTCTGCAAGAAACACTTGCAAAAGTTGCGCTTTTGTTCAAAAGCGATCTACAAGTAGTGTCAAAAAGTCAATTTTTGTGAACTCAGGATGCGAAGAAAAAAAGATTTAGTCTGGTTTTGATTTTATTTATACCTCTGTTTTCACAAGAGATGGTTTTCTGACAAAATGCATCAGGAGACCACTGGGACTTGTACAAAACATGGGAGGCCTCTGCTGGCCATTCAGGTTCTCACACCTGTCACACTACTGGCTGGGAAAGCATAAAAATGGTGCAATTTACAATGGACCAGAAGTGAAATGAAATTAATAAAGGACCACGAATGAGTTACCTTACAGTTGTACATTTCTTAGAGTCGGTAAGACGCATTGTCTTTCTATACCGAATGCATACATACAAGTATGGCCCAAGTAAGCCTAGTCTGGTAGATTTCCTTTACAAATGCTGGAATTGCATCTACTTCAATAAATCTGTCAGGGTCTTTGCAAAAATAAAAATCAATACAATAAACCCCCTCTTAAAAAACAAGCATTCCTCAGTGGACCAAGTGGTCTCTCCAATATCATACTTTATTGTCTTGTCAATAAAACATTCTAGTGAACTTAAATATGTATGCGTCTGGCCAACTGATGCTTCTAAAGAATTGTTTTTCCTTCCGGGATCTTTAAAACACATTTTTTTTTCTATATGACATTTGGCTTTTTATCCTTATTTCTGAGTTTTATTATACATCCCAAGGCAGCAGTAGTGTTAGCAGCAAGTAAATTTTAATCTGAGGTGAAGCTGTTATGAAGTGGAGGTTGAGCAATTGCAGAAGAGATGTTATCTTGAGCAGAAAGAGATGCAGGGCAATCGTCTAGCAGGTTTCAGAGAGAACGAACAACCCCAGCAAAAAAAAGCAAATCCATTCAAAACTTCCCCAGAAATAATTTTGCTTCATTTCAGTGACTTTCACTGTTTGGCCTTTTGCTACCAAACGTCCCTATGTTAATATAATGTAAATAAGTGCTCAAATAAGCCCATTTCCCCTTTAGTATTTGCGTATCACTGCAGACAGGACCGCAGATAGTATCCACCCCAACATCTGAAGATCTTTGAAATCCTCAATAACATACACACTTTCAACATACAACAGATTTGGACTTATAATGGTCAGTTACAATGCATAAATAATGACAGTAATAATAATTTTGAAGATGAAATGGGTGAGCATTGTGAAATTTTTTAATTTTTGTATGATTTCCAGGAATTCTGTAAGTGAACAAACAGCTTGAAGCTAACTAAAACATGTCTACATGAAAATCTTGTAATGCACAACGTGCAGTAGCTGTACAGCACCTGTGCGATGTCGCGGTGTAACGATAGTGTCACGTATTACGACACGATCGAGTGCTTGTAGGTTGTACTGTGAATATAAAATATTATGAAAGTGGATTAGAAAACTCAGCATTTGTATCTGCAGAGCGTGCACGCGTGACATCGTAGCATAATGAGTGCCTAAGGTGAACACCATATGAGACTGTGTGCTGCCATGCAAAGGCACCACCTACACTCAGCCAGCAACCATTTTCTCGTATCTCCCACAATGCTAACTGTTCTTGCGATCGCCCCCGTAGATCCACCTCCACTTCTACGGTAGTCACAACATTGACTGTTGACCGGCCATCAACAAACTCATTCAGCTTAGTGTCAAATTAATAACGGTATGGATTATATAAAAGAAATAAATCTTAATAGGCCAATAAAATCGACACATTTTCGAAAACAAGTTACTGGAGGGTGGACTGCACGCGCAGAAGTAATCTCTCTATCCCGAGTACGATCCGGATTACGACCGACGCAACTTATGATGTGGCTGTCTGTCCCTAACCTGTCGTAAGTCGAGGGTAGTGCACGAACAAAATAAACACGTGCAGTCTCTGAAATATGCCCACTGGGCCTTCACGAATTCAACTTTACAAAGTGTCAACCTTTACTTTGGCTCACAAGTCATTTCTCTGTATTTACAATCGCCGAATCTTGGTTTGATGCTCCACCTGATAGCTGAACGGCACCAGAGTGCAGAATCACCGTGTATTCTTCTGCTGAATTTAAGTTCTCGATTTCCTGTTGCCCCTTGTTTTCCGATTTCTTCTGTAATGACCTTGATTATCAAGGCATCCATCTGAATTGGCCAAACACCGTCACCTTGCTTGGTATGTGTGAATTAACAGTGGTGAGAAAAAGTGACTGCGCCGCATGAAAAAGCACGTCTTTTTGTACATATTTTGAAAAAAGCATACGTGCTTGTCATTCGAGCCACATTAATAGATAAAAGTGATCAAAGTTTAAAAAAAGCAAATAGAAAAATCACATCTTGCACTAATTTGTGCCATTATAGAAAGAGGAATGCAATTTCCTTGTGTGGAAAAAGTAAGTACACCCACCTTCCACCTATATCATTGCATGAAATACCTGCAAACAGAATCAGAAGAACCAAAACAGATATAAATTATTAGAAAACTGGAACTTGGAGGGCACTGCCTCGTATATATCAGGAACTTGCGGTTTGGTTTGCTTCTCTTTGCAATTGAGGTGTGTGTCTGCACCATGCCAAGATCAAAGGAGCTCTCTGAGGCCCTCAGAACAAAGATTGTTTTATGCCTATGAATCAGGGCGGGGGGATTTAAAGCCATTTCCAAGCAATTTGTTGTCAGTCACTCCACTGTCAGAAAGATCATCTACGAGTTGAGAATATTTCAAACCACTGCTGATCTATTCAGGCCAGTTCATCTGTCCAAATTCAGCCCAAGCACCGACCAAAAGATGCTACAGGAAGTCCTCCAAGAACCTCAGGATAACATCAAGGGAATTACAGGCAAGTCTTGCCAAAGCCAATGTCGTGAACCAGCCTTCTGAAAAAGACTGCACACGTCTGACTTGCATGCAAGGTCAGCAAGGAAGAAAAAAAGAATGCAGCTGTACAACTGCAGTTTGCCAAACAACGTGTAGAAGATCAGGACTACTGGAACAATGCGCTCTGGACAGGTGGGACAAAGGTACGGCTTTCTGGCCGCAATGCCAGATGTCACGTTTGGTGAAAAAACCAAAAACTCATACCTCATACCAACCGCACAGCCCAAAAAAAAGTATCACACAGTCGGAGTCTGTAGGGAAAAGTGAGCCAAAACTTCCACGCGGGAGACTGATGGACAATTACAAAAAATGCCTACAAGTAACTTCTGCCAAAAGGGGCAACAACACTTCTTGACACGAGGGGTGTATTTTTTTGCACAGCAGAATATTGCGTTTTGATTTTTTGCATTTGTTGAATAGATGTTTGAAAAGTACAGTTGTTATTTGTTAAATCTGATCCTCTTCATCTATCAGTACTGTTGTAATGAGGATTAAATATCCACGCATGTAAGCATACCCACAATTTTTCATGGGCTGTTCCTACTTTTTTCACCACTGTATTCACATTGTTTTGTAAATACAACTTCAGGACAACTTCACTGGGATTTTGAAAAGTGACGGAAATGTAACTTTGTTAGAAAGCTGTGGCAATAATAAGCTTTAGAGGCTAAGCTTTCGGTGCAGGAGGCAGCACCTCGACCATTTGCGCTGTAAGGTTGTTTAGTATCACATGTATGTATGTTTTGTTTGTGCGTGTTTGTCATTTGTGTCAATAGCTGCAGAATAGCTGGATTTCTGCGGGTACACAGCCGTACGCTATGCCAAAGGCAGCCATCCGTATGAAAGTTTGGTAAAATTGGCACTATCGATTGGCCCGTGAAATTTGAAACTAACAATAAATAAATTACACGAGAATCCATAAAGGATTTTTCAGCACTGAATTACGTTCGTAAGGCAGTAGAGGAGGCCTGTACACCGTTCCTCTTTTGAACTTATATCCGTCGCAGGGATCTTCACTTACATACCATTACAGGCCCGAGGACTCGACGCGGGACGACTGTGAATGAAACTCTCCACGTTTTCAATTTCGAATGCAAACTGCTGTTACCTGCATTTACATTTGCACTTGTTCATTCAGAAGACGCTTTTCTCCGAAGCGACGAAAGGCTCCGAGGAAACAAAAGTGCGTCACGCCACGCGATAGAGACGCTCGTTCGCGGACGTGAATTCGCGAGTCGGACATTTGCTGTTTTTGCAGGGATCCGGCAGGCCAATAGCTACAAGCTAATAAAGTAAAAGTTAAGAGGGGAGACAGGAGATCGGGATAGACGTGGGTTCAAAGGAGATGTGTTTTGAGACCCGTTCTGAATGCTGAGAACGAGCTCGCGACTGTTACATCATCATACGTCTTCTGCTGATCGTTCTCCAAGAAGGCTGCAACACAGCCATGGAAACTGAGGCTGGACCACATATTGTATCTATTCCACCCTTAAATGGGACTTGCTTTCTGAAAGCAGTGTGCTCCCATCAGAATGATTTCTCTCTTTCTCTCTCTCTCTCTCTCTCTCTCTCTCCCCGTCTTTCTCTCGCTGCAATTTTTTTCCACCGACATCAGCTCCAGACAGCCATCCAACAGAGGTCCAGGGCCCTCGCCGGATCTTCAGGAGTTTCCCCCCGCGCTCCAGCTTCATCAAAGTGAAAGAAATTCAAGGATCACTAACGCCTCAGATGGTAGCTCCAGCCCTAACAACCCAGAGGTTCAGGAATTCTTTAGAGCGGGCCGAGGTCATTTCCCCCCTCCGCCGCCTCTCCCTGCTCGCTCCCCGACGCTTTTCTCTATTAATCAGAGCTCACTGCTCAAACTGGTCTTCAACTTCCTTCCAATCCACGCTAAGCCTGTCATTTTTGGCTATTATTTACTTTAATAGGCTTTGGCTGATCCCTTATGAAGCCTTGGACCTGAGAATAATGAAGCTGAGAGTAGCCGGCCCAGACGTGGGCCCAGGTTCGCCTGTAGATTAGTCATAGCAGATGGGCTTTACACAGGGTTTCCTGTGTGCAGGAGTGCTGATTGAGAGGACATAATGAGAGAGGTGGTGTCCGCACAATGGTCCCAGCCACCTCGCTCGCCCCGCGCGTCTAAACAACCCCTCCCCCCCCCCGCACCCCTTCGGGGTCCTCGACTCGTAAAAAATGTCCAGAGAAAGTCACGGCGCAGGAGCAGGCGGAGAAAAAGCAACTGTAAATAACCATGAATGTTAATCCAGCATTAATTGGTTCCCTCTTACACCGGTTGTGCCCTTTTGCTGGGCTCTATTCCTTTACAGGTCATTAAAAAGAGCCCCCTCCCCCCCCCTTCACGAGTTACTTAACAAGGCATCTCTATTTTGTAGGGGGATTTGCAGAAAAAAGAAATATATATTGAATTTCAATGCCCCTTGTTTCTTTTTCCCGTGCAGGGGTTAACCGTCATCGTGAGTAATTTTACGTTATTGCGAACGTGAATATCTTACGTCATTTGGTACCGACGGGAAGTAATGTGTTAAAGCGACGGGAAAAAAAATATAACGGTAAGCAGAAAAGGAGCATTTGATCTGATTACCCTGTCGCGCCGTGTCTGGAGCAGCAAACACCGGTCCTCTTTATATTTTGCGTGTTCCGTCCGTCCCAAAGTGGTTGTTGCACCGGCGTGGGCGAGCAGGGCCCTGCTCTGTTGAAACCGGGAGAAGTCTCCGGGTCAAGTTTGTGTACAAGAGTTTAATTTTTTTTTCACGGCCGGCCCCTCTCTAGCTGGGTCTGAAAGTTTCCACACAAGAGGAGCGGCACAATCTGGCGGCACCAATTATCCCCCGTCTTTGAGCGCCTTTATCAACTTTCTCAAAACTTCTTTCACTTCGCTCTTGTCAAGCGATGAAAGAAAAACTAACCACCATGTCAAGAGAACTCGGCTGCCTAGCAACCGAGCCACAGTTTAGTTCTGATTTGCTTCAGGTCCTGAGTAATGGAAATTGACAGTGCTAAGCCAGTCAGAAGTGTTGTCTGTCGCCTCTGAAACGCAAACAAAACTGCATTGTTTTCCAAAGTATTGAGTGTGATTGATGTGCAGCACTACAATAACATCATTCATTTCCCCTTGTGTTTTTGCTGGGATTCATGTCATATCTCTTCATGCTACTTTGCATGTTTTGGAAAAGCATGAAAATGTGCTTTTTCATCTTGGACCCAGGCTCTTATAAGCGGTGAACTTAAAACAATTCTATTCGGACTGTGTTTGTTTAGCCCATAAATAATTTAATAAAGAGCCAGACTATTGAGAGTCACGTTGTCCAGCTTTTATCCTGCGCACACGGACAAAGTTAATTTGAGTAAACATAAAATCTTTTATATTACTTTTTCAGGATATTTTTCAACCGGTGTTTCCCCCCCCCCCCCCTCCACATTTCTAGATTTTTTTTTAAATCGCATTCATTCAGGTGCGTGGCAAATATTAAAATCAACACAGAGCTAATCCTTCGTTCATTCATTTTTTTTCCCTTGTTTTTTTAGTTTTAAAACAAAAACTTTTCGCCTGAAAGGGGGTGAAGGACAGTTCTGTGTTGTGCATTAATAAGAGTGTAAGCTTAACAAATGAACAGGAACTACAACACAGCAGATTCTGAGTAAAAATACCGGAAAACGGCATAGAACAGCCCGTACAGGTACCCCCCACGGAGACAACTGGACCGTTGCCGGTGCACATCTCCTTTGAACATAACCGTGATCACAGTTACGCTACCCAGACCTCTCTGCCTTTCACTGCTTCATACATACAGTATCCTACTGGCCTACGATAGGATTATTTGCTCAGTTATATTGTACAGCTGCACATGAACATCTGTCAAGAGTGTATTAAACAAGTAATAAAGATAAACAAATATACTCAATGCAGGGACAGTATTTACACTATACTCACAATGTTTTGTTGGTGGTTTAAACCTAGGACTACATTTTCTTCCTCTGTACTGGATCTAGTTGGATTTCCTTGCATTTTTTTCCAGCTTTACTTAAAATTTCCACACATATGTTATGTGTTTATTTAGGCCTGGCAGCACATATCTCTGGACTTGTGCAGGTGACCCCATTTAAAGTTCATAGCCGAATGGCTATAAAGAGGACAAAGATTTAAAATGAATATGAATATGTATATATGCACATATATGGCTATATTAAATGTAGGATATATGTTCATGCCCAGGTGATGTATATGCAGAACAGTGTAAATACAGGAGTCATTTAGTTTCTTTTTTCTCGTATTCCGTCACAACTTTGAACACCTATTTACGCATTTAAATCTGCACTGAAAAACTGATAGAATATATGGCTCGAACAACAAATTGTAAAAAAAAAAAAACTGTTTATGATCAACGTTCATTGTTTTCATGAAACTCAATATTCTGCGGTACCACTTGAAAGCTGGTCGGGAAGGAAGTCTTTAGGACGGCAGAACTTGGTACAATGGGGAAGTCAGACTTCTGAGGAGGGAGAGAATCAGTGTAAAAATAAATAGCGCTCCTTCCCAACACCGTAAAAAAAAAGTTGAGCTCTGCATTGGGGGGGGGGGGGGGTGGGGGAAGAGTGTGTGACAATAATAAACGCACTGACATCAAAGGCACAGACAGCAGGGCAGGAAAAAGCTGAGCTGGACGATGGGGTGGGGTGGAGGGGGGGAGCTCCTGATGTGAAACCAAATCCTTGACTGTCCCATGGCACAAATCNGGGGGGGGGGGGGGGGGGGGGAGCTCCTGATGTGAAACCAAATCCTTGACTGTCCCATGGCACAAATCCCGGGACGGCAGGTTACATTAACTCGACACACTCTGTTCGCTGTGCATCAACAGGACGAGACTGTAAGCCAGCTAGAAAAACAAAGTCACCCATCTTCTGCTTGCTCGTCCGCGTGGGTCACACAAACACCTGTTTTTAGCACGCTGCCCTGCCTTTTTTCTAAAAACCACGCGAAACACCAGCGGTCGCCCATAACAGCTCGCTGTGTTCAGGCATAAAGCGTGGAAACGTATATTTTCTCGGCTCGCGTTATAATGACACTGAGCGAGTTCAGTCATAAAATATATCGTGACATTTTTTAACAGTACTGTACATCTGATCCGCGAGTCAGTGTACCGTTAACCCTTTAATGTCGGGTGGGGGGGTTTTTTTTTTGTATTTTCCCATTATGCACTGAAACAAAGAACTGAGGGTGATATCATTCAATCCAGTCTTTGCTACAGTATCCGTTCCCTGTGAGAAGCATTTGAATTAAGCACGTACTCCAGAAAATAATCAAGAACCATGCTGCCACAACAAATAGTGCTTTGTGGGGTAAACACACTGGATGACTTTTAGATCTCACATTGTCTAAACTGTTACTTCCCTCTCTAACAAATGGCTTTCAGCAGCGTCGCCATCTGTTCCTAATGGAGCCATTTTTTCTGGTCCTGCTCTCCATACTGTATTACGATGCTTTTTGTTCATTTGCATAATTGTTCAAAGATTCTGCTCGGGAATTAATAACCTCAGTGTGACTGCGAGAGGACAAAGTGTGGAAAAAAAGAGCAGCAAAGTTTTGTGATGAAAAGCGAATCTAATTTTTCTTTGCGCCATAGTAACCTAATCAGGGACGGCTTTATCTAGTAATCCACATTTAAACTTTAACCTGTGGGGGGGCTCTTTGTGTTAGTTAACGTAAGGATAAAAGGAGAGGCCGTGCAGAATGGCTAATCAAATTAATCATATTTCCGAAGACTGGAACGCTTCATTTAAAGGAATCGGATTTTTAGAGCTGTTTCAATATGTCAGGGAATAATAAAGTCCATTATTTTCAGTTAAAAAACCTTTCACGAAGTAAAACTGAAGCATGAAACGTTGCGGGGCCGGGGGGTTATTGCCGAAATGAAACATCAGCTCAGTCGGATGGTATTCAAATACACCGTGAAGTTTGGTGTTTTTTTTTTTGTTTTTTTTTTTAAAAACTGTGGTTGATAGAGGCCAAAATCTGCAAGATTTTTGCCTGTGCTTTTTTTTTTTTTTTTTTTTTTTTTTTTAAATAAATGAGCCTAAATAAAAACAGGCGGTTTCAAACACCCGTCAGCCGTGGCCGACGGTAGTATGATGTGTTATAGCTGCACGTGCTGACAAACAAAAAAGGGCACGTCCGGAAAAGAGGAAAATCAAAAGAGGGATGTGGCTACAGTGATAACTGAAAATGGGTTTTTAAGAAGTTGTTTTTGCAATTGTCTTAAAGTAAGATTACTGTCTGTTTCCACCAGGAGAAGCCGAGGGAAAAAAATCTGTATTTTTCACTATGTAATTACTGTAATAAAACTGCAGATTTCAGCCACGTAAAATGCTTAGTATAAAATGAAAGTCGCTCTTAGCATCCGTGCCATGATGTAACAGAAAAACCTACCTGCCATAGCGTTATAAATTCAGATGTTTGTCAAATGTAACTTTTGAGTTTTTCCTCTAAAGAAAACATCCGTACAGTCGGTCCTGGGTTATAATTATCGTTCTGACTGTAGGAAAAGTGTCGCACATAAATGGAATGAAGAGAAATTATTCTAAAAGATTGTTTTTTTCTTTTTCTAATACCCTGATGTACCATGAGGTGTCAAACACAGAACTTTGATGTGTGAATAAAGGTGACAGCTTGCTTTAGTGAGGAAAGTTACTGCCTAGTGTAGTGCCACCACAGGGAAAAATTATATTTGCAATGCAGCAAATAAATTTTTATTTGTGACAACTTCAGTAACCAATTAATGTTGTTTGGCCAACAATTCCGGGACGAAACACCAAATACTTCAGATCTTCAGTCTCACTGTCCTTCCGGTCCTCAGACCAGGCTGCCCAGTCCCTGGAGTGTCACGAATGGCACATTGCAGCAAAATAAGGTTGGTCTTGTCAGCACTGCCTGGACCGGCAGACCGGTAACTTCCATCACTCTGCGCAGCATACAGGCAAATGTAAGAAAAAGGATCAGTCACTGGGCTGCTTGTGAAATGGTTATGCATCATTTCCCCATTAGCCAAATACCTGCTGTCAGCCAAAAAGGAGCATCTACAAAATTACTCCTAAGGACCATACAATTTGGTGGTCGTATTCCACCTTATAAATGCACTACGATAATGGGATGTATTAAAGTTGTTCAAAAACGGTATTTTGCAGTGTCTTTATCTGGCTGTCAGCAACCAAGTTATTTATAGCCGCAGACTTTAGACTCGTACGTTTATTATGGACATTGGTCATATTGCTCACATCTTTCATGCCATTAAGAAATGCAGAGAGCGAGAGAAAATCATCTCCAGTGGTAACTCTCCTTATTTCGTCCATATAAGTGATATGAGCAAATGTAAAAAAATCTTCCATGCTTTTCAGCCTTCGCTTTTTGTTTAATTTCGCCATGTCTGTAGTCCCTTCTGACGTGTGCCTGTCACACTTTAAGGCCCCCCCCTCCCCATTTGCCATCTTCTTAGAGTAGCAGAGTATAGTCGGAGTTCTGTCTCCGCAAGACTACGCTAATTTAGTAAGTTTTTGTGTAAATGTGTGATGTGTGAATCTGTAAGAGACAAGACTGGAAGCCGCACAGAATCAGACTGATCCCGAGGTGAACGCAGGGCTGGGTGGTTTGTCGGCAGTTACTATGTGTTTATTGTATGTTTTTTTTTAAATTAATTTCCACAAATCCCACTTCTTGCTCAGTAAAGGTTTGATTTACCTGAAATGGAGCTCAAGTGTGTAAATACATATCATACGGCCACACATTATGCAATCATTACATATATATACACACACACACACACACACACTTCTTTAGCTGATGCTTGTGTGCAATGTGACTTACAATGTGAAGCAATTTTATTGGAATATTCAGGATAAGTACCTTGATCAAGAGATGGAATCTGAACCAGCAACCTCCAAGTGCAGAGGTGGAGGTTCTAACACCACTTGCTGCCCCATACAGTTATGTACATGATATGCTAGATACACTGTACTAAACTCTTTAGGACGCTTCTCTCATCTCTACAGCAGAGCAGCGCGTGCACGCGCACGCGCACACGCACACACACACACACACACACACACACACACTACAGGCACTTTACATTCAACTGAAGCACTTATTTGGACTGTGGGATGAGACCCATGTAAACACTGGAAGAACTTGTGTATTCCACACAGACCTGAGCCAGATTCAGTGTCGTGGAGCCCACTGTGCTGTTCACAGACTACCAAACATGTGGGACTGACTTTGTAACCCTAGACGGGGGGGCCGAAGCAGGCAGCGTAGCAGATCCCAAAGCCATAAACCTGGTGGCATCCTGACATGCTGTTGCAGCAGTGTACGTGTGTGTGTGTGTGTGTGTGTGTGTGTGTGTGTATGTGTGTATGTGAGAGAGAGAGAGAGAGAGAGAGAGAGAGAGAGAGAGAGAGAGAGAGAGACTCTAACTCTTCAGCAGGATTTGACTCCATCTAGTGGCCCTTTCTGCTCCCGTCCCGGTTCACCAGGAGAAGCAGACAAGTGGACTTGCCAGCATTTCGCACCTCTCCTCTTCACACATCTGACTCTTACGCATCGCTGTACCAGTCAGTCAATCGCTTTACCTTTTCTAATACTCTAAACACAGTGTGGGTGACCACTTCAGGTGGCTCTTTTGTCACTTCTGCTGTTGAAATGGCACGAGAGCAAATCCCCGTGCAGAAAGAGCAGAGAAACACAGTCAACGGGGAAACCTTAGAATGGAAATAATGAAGGTGCTGTCTCCTGTACCAAAAGCTTAGCTCCTAAAGCTTATTATTGTCACAATATTCGAATAAAGTTGTCTCCATTGTACTCATTTCCATTACTTTTCAAAATTCTAATGAAGTTGTCTTGGGTACTTTGTCAGATTACTATATGTAAAGAAACAATAAACCAGCCGTTGATACCCCCCCATAATCATGTAATTTAGCACTTCTCAGAAGCTTTATTTGACAAGTCAATTTTCACAGTTATTAAGCTTCTGACACACTTGAAATAATCGTATTAGTGTGTTCTGTAAATTAGCTCAATTTCAGAAGGGAGGTCTGACTTGGGGTGATAGACTGCTCTCAAGCCCAACTTCTGACGTCTCCATTATCTCCTGCTGGCATTTGCGGAGGCCTTGCTGCAGTTCAGGCCGGTGCGCTTCAGCCGTTCGGAAGGAACCCGGAAGCAGGGGGCAGAGCGGCTAAGAAGCCGGACACCTATCGAAATGGTCGCAGGTTCGCGTGCGTGCTTGTTTTTAACCCTTTTTAAGTACAGCTGCAAAACATTTGCGATTAAAAAGTGCAACATTCTAACCTCCGCTGTTCCTTTGGATAAAACGATCCAAACAATAACAAAAAGGAAAAATTGCAGCTAAGAAAAAAGCTTTTTTAAGAGCAGATTTTACACAGACTCGGTTATTGTACGACCGCGCTAAACACGTAGAGGTGTGTATGTCTTTGGAGGTCCTGTTGGCCGTGGGGCTGGTCAGCCTGGGAGTCAGTAAAGCTGTAAAGTAGCTTAAGGTCACCCCGGCTCCTCGAAACAACTTTCAACTCCATTTCACCCAAAAGACTTTAACATGCTTGACATGTTGTCCGCATGCCATCAGGAAACAGTGTAAAAGTAACAAATACAAAACCGCTGCATCGCAAGTCATCCACAGCAAATGAGAGCACATTCCGCAGTTAGCAGGGAGCAGAAACACGAGTCACTTGACTGGTCGCCCCCCTCTGGTCAGGAACACACATACAGGCCTCACTGCCTCCCCGAGCTTTTATCTTTGACATTTGACCTTCGCTACATCTGGAAACATCATTTGAGCCAAACAGAAGAAAGTTTTCTTTTCTGTTTTTCAAATGGTTTATAGAAAGTTCAACACAGTATCCGTTCCCCGACAAACCCCGTTTTCATCAGCGCGCTCGGGACGGCCCGCGCGATGTTTGTTTAAGAAGCAAATGCACCACGATCTTAACCTTGTTCCCGAGGCCTTGGCGATTCCTCCGTTTGGATCGGATGATCGTCGCTGGGTAGGATAGGCAAAGCGCAAGTTCGGGTGATAACTTCAGAGCATCTCTGATGTTCTGCGGTGTTTCTGCAAACCAGACACCCATCCCAGCCAACGAACACATTGCTTCAAAGGATGGAACGTGTCGAATCTTGGCAACATGGGTGTTCCGCATGAGCCTTTTATTCGTTCTCAAACTGAGATTATGTTTATGTGAAATATTTTCAGGGTGATGTCAAGCCATCAGATCGGTTAGTATATTCCGTGGAATACGGAATGGAACTCTATTTAAGAGAGACACCTGTCACAACATTCTGCCTTTCTCCATCTTTGATGTGTAAAATACCTCAGACGATTCAAACAAGTGCAAAAATCTATGGCACTTCAGTTATATTCTTAAAACTGCCATTTTAAATTATTAAGTTAAATTGCTATAGATTTTTTAATCGGTTTCTTGCAGTCGAAACCTTACTTTCTGAAGAGACACTGCTCAATGACTGCACCTGTTTCATCATACTTCCTGAGAGACGCTGCATTTGATTCTTCTTCTCAAAACATCACAAGAAGTTTCTGCTAAATGCATGAGTAATTAAAATCCGGCACAAAAAAAAACAGCATATGGTATGCACTTGATGGCATGACACTTATTTTATCATATTTTGCTGCTTCAATATACCGTGTTTTGGAAAGGAAGTTATCTCCAGGGGCAAAGAAAGAGAGGGAGAGGTGTATGTGTGTGACCTCTTCTGCCTTCCCTCTCTCTGCAGGGGACTCAAAGCAGCTCCACAGGTTTTAATAAGAACCATCACGCTGACACTGAAGTTCAGAGGGTCCCATCAGGAGCAATATGAGGTCTTGTAGAGAGCTGGTCAACTGTAACAGAGACAGACCAGGACGTTCTTTGTAAAATCCAGAAGGAGGGGAGAGGAGATGAAAGTTATGCCAGGAGTTGTCTTCACAGGTCTAACAATGTTTCTTTCAGTGTGTACGTTTTGCAAAGCGCCTCTCCTCACTCGGCTTGGTCTTCGCAACACCCACATTAAAGCCCAACAATTCGGAACCTTTCGGGACAAAAGGCAAGTGACACAGGAGGGAAAAGTCACTCGCTGCCCCGATTGAACATTCCCATGCTCTCAACCTGGGACAACTTTGCCTGTGTTAAACTGTGAAGATTTGTATTTCACACAACTTTCCATTATTGGTGTTCCTGACCAAAAATATATATATTTATAATGTGATTCTCTTCAAGACAGACTGCAGTTTACTGTCTTCAGTAATGCATCCCTTGAGGTCATTTATAAAACACTGGCCCCTGGGAGAACGCAATATATACTTCACTGTGTTTATAAAATACATTACTGATAGTCAGACTGTGTTTCACCGTAAGTGTCAAGAGCTGGGAATCTAGGGTGTGTAAAGTTTCTGGGAATGGAAATCAAACATCTAGCAGCACTTTGCCCTTTACATTGTTATGCATGAAGCACCAAATCACCATGTCAACAAATGTACCTCCAGGCAGTGAACACCAAGGCAGCCATTTTCCTCCTAGACTGCAAACACCCACCCCGGGCCACGGGGAGGAATTACTGCACTGTTTCTAAATTCTGTGCTCAGTTCCCCAAACCTTCTTGACCTATCATTATTGCCCCCCGCAGGGGCAGCAGGTCTACAGTTACGCGGGAGCGCATTTGTAAAGGCCGAGATTCACTGCACCTAGACACACGGACTTGTACGTCCTTCACGTCAAGATGCAGATATCATAGATGTTAATGTATAGTCTAAACATTTCATCTTCCGTCCAGAATGACAACGTCAAGCGTGGCAGACTCATCACTCCTGCGGAATAAATGTATGTATTACGCCGAAGGTTTTAGATGCGAAATTCATTCCAGCTGAAAAAGGAAACCGTACTAACTGTTCAGTTAAGCTAAGTTTGTGCTTTATTTCATTTGCATTTTAGACACGCCAAACTCGAACCTAGGAGTACACAGAGCGTCAGGACTCCAAACCTGGAGCAGACAGGCATTCACTCGCTTTTACATGATGTCTGATGCTTCTTTCCTTACATTTGTATCTAGCCTACTCTGTGGCTGGAGAAAAAGGAGGGAAAATGCTCCATTGAAATGTAGGAAATGTTAAGAAATAAAAACCGTAGCAGAGTTAGATATCAGAAATGTTAAAAGAGGACAAAAGAAGAGTAGTGAAACACTAGTAATAAAACAGCCACCTCTGGAATTTTATTCTTTTATTACTTTTTTGTGGCGAGCCCGTGTTTTTCTTTCTTGCCGTAACATCTAGGCCTAAATCGCACACTCGCTGGTTTTCATCCATCACGTACGTGTCCACCCAGGATGGGACCCACTTCGTCACAGGAGATATAGTCAATAAACCAGAAAACGTAAAACATATAAGCGCATAACTCAACTTAACAAAGGCTGATAGTAGTTAGCGAGGATGCTCACGAGTCTGAATACATTTGGAATACAAACAGCGATCCTGTTACTGAAACAGCAGTACTACCATTTTTAGCTAAAAGCCACTGAAGTTTAACGTAGCCTAAATTCATAAAAGTTTCTCCACGCCTCCGAAAACTTTGTTTCCGGCACACGAGTAAAACGGCAATGCGTTTGCATCTTTTTAAGCGGTGGCAATGGCTCTGATTCCGTAGGCACACGATACAACATGTATGACATGCAATATGTATGACCTCGCAGTATATATGACGTCACTTCCGACATTAATGAACAAAAGCCAGATCGTGAGAAATACACGTCAGACAGCCGCTGGTGTCTATATCTGCCGTGCAGAGCTGCTGTAAGCAGACGATCTGAGGTCTCCGGGCGCATTTGAGACCGACCTTGACCGGGCGACCTAATAACCTTGGGATGTGGGTTTCCAGAGGCCTTCTCAGCGGGCGCTGACGTGCGTAGCCGCGGCACCGACCCGGCCCGCCTCGCGGGACGCGACGCGCGTCGCATTTCCGCCGGATCAGACGGGGGTCACATTACGGTAATGCGAACCATTACTGCTGCACGACGGCAAAATAAACTAACTGCCATCTTATTTACAAGACAGAATGTCCCAAATCAAAAGGTTAATTCGATCTGCGCTGCTCCATTAATTTGCGATTGGACCTAAATCTCTCTTACACACTCCGAAAGAGAAATTGCAACCAAAAAAAAAAAAAAAAAAAAAAAAAACACACACATCCAGCAAAAGCCGCCCGCTTGTTTCTCTGTGGGCTTCGGGCGGCGGCTGTTGCCAATTACGGCGCTTCTGCAGGAAGTGAATTACTGCATAATTAACACACATTACGGCGCCGAGTTCTCCGACCAACACTTCTCCCAACTTGCTGAGCCCGAAGGGTCCCTCCAGCGCTGCCAGTCTGTTTGTACTTCTCCGCGTTTAGATCATTTTTAATCATTCGGAGGAAGATTCCGCCGACAGTTTTCCCGCCTAATTACGCAAACACTCACGCGCCAGAACGCGGGACCGAGGGCTTCCTTGTTAGGCCGCCGCGCTTCCCGTCGCGCGCCGGCGCCCACGAGTCCCCAAGGTAGGACTGCGGTGCTTCCATCGATCCGCCTCAGACTCATTAGCCTCGGATGGCAGAGATGATGAATATTGTTTATGGGCATTTCTCAAAAAGAGAAAAATGAACCGAGCCCACGTTTGTGAAATGGCTGTTGGCAGTTTTTGGCTTTACGGAGCGACGCGAGGCGTCAGGCCTCCGTGCGCTCGCGCGCGTGACAACTGGGTGTCGTCGCTCTAATCCACGTCATCGAGTCGTTGCGAGTAATTTGGCGGTTTATGTTTGTATATCTATATATGGTGGATGTGCGGGTGCAGAACCGTGAAAAACGCGGCGCTTTTCCAAATGAACTCTTAATGTAGCATATAGAACATAATGGAAAATGAATAAATACCATTTCCAAAGAGTAACAAGTACGAGGACTTCGAGTGCTTCCAGTAAAAAATGGTAATTACAATGCTGTGATTATCGTCATTATGATGCCATTTTAATTTAATTACAGTCATTAATGTTATTTTAACCTGAACATAAAACACCACAAAATTAATTAAATGAATATTAATGCGCAGTTCTCGTTTTATTTTACCCCTTAACATACAGCTGATATGAATTTGAGTTGAACAGTTCATATGTAGTAACCACAGCTGTCAGGGACCTGCTGCTGCAAAGAACAAAGTACCAGATTTATTTTAATGTATGTTGGAAACTGTATTAAATACATTGCAATCCTCAGTAATTCATCACTTTGATGCAATTGTTAGCCATTCGTGGTTTAGATTTTTTTTTTTATTTTGTTTGTTTTTCAAATCTATTTCTTTGGAGCGCAACTTGCGGTTAGATTCTTTTCAGCTGTTCCTTTGGAGTACAACTCGCCGACGTACAGCACCGTGCTGCAAACGCCCGTACGCCCTGGGTCCAAATCCCGCTGCTGCCGCAGTGCTTTTGATCAAGATATTTACTTTGAAATGACGTGGTGAAAATAATCCAGATGTATAAAGGGGTCAGCCCTCGTAACCAGCTGTGGCGCGGAAACGTGGCAAACTGCCTGGCAAGGCAGTGCCAACAATAATAAGAAATGGGATAAGAAGTGGGATAAATTAGAATCGATCGCGGCAAACTTGTCTCACAAACTGTTTTTGTCTCCGAAGGGAAACGAAATTAAAATGTTTTTGTTGCCTAAAGTTGGTGAATGGTGCCTTATTGCAGGCTCTCAAGCCCAGAAACGAAGCATTTCTAGAAAATTGTGAGCTAGTGCCAGACAGCAACTCCGGAACAGTCTGCAGAGTAAACCTTCCCAGTCCACAACTGCCGAATAGAGTGATTCGGTTTCGCTGGCGCGCTCAGCTTGTGGGATATCGACTAACTGACAGCTGTCCGGCTTGAATTGGCTCTTCTTTGGTCTTACATCAGAGATGTACAGACAAGGCGCAGAAAAAAATGAAACGGTCTGCCTTTGCTTTTATGTCCTGCTATCAGTACATTGAATATTCCTCCATACACCGCTCGCCCCCCCCCCACCAAAGCATGCGATGAGGCCAAATCGAAAAGGTTCATCTCCGCTCCCGACTTTCAAAAGCATTCCGCTGGCGATAAGAAGCGTCTGGAGGCACTTCCAATTCAAAGAGGGCCTCCAAGCCCTCTCTGGCCTTTGTTGTATGCATCATCAATAGTTAAATAAGAACACATGTCCGAGAGATGCCGTTTGATGGTAAATTCCTTTTAACGTGAACAGTCGGGCCCTTATAAGGTACGTTTCATTGCATCCGGGACCAACCCTTTGGCAGAAGAAGCCCTCGCTATGCTGTAACTGTTTGAGTGTGTGAA
Organism: Arapaima gigas; assembly: GCA_900497675.1. Lineage (NCBI taxonomy): Eukaryota > Metazoa > Chordata > Actinopteri > Osteoglossiformes > Osteoglossidae > Arapaima > Arapaima gigas. Next base: position 678,139 of record UFQX01000325.1, on the reverse strand, counting down.
TTATGCTACCAACACCCTCCTCCACGGCACCTATTGTACAGCTGATGGAACTGCAGTCAAAGCTCACCTGAAGCACTCTGGGCAGAAGGTTAGTAAGGGGCGTATGACCATCATCAACTTCAGTAAATGACACTTTCTGAAATAGACCAAATATCCAACTTTTTGGCCCCATTATTTCTTACGGGCAAATTTCCACTTTGTTCCAAACCCGTCTCGAGTTCACCCCAGGATGGCTAAAATTATGCCTGATATCGTATGGAAAAAGTTGTGTGATGCATTAAAAAAGAACTGGCGAATTAAATTAAAGACACAACGGAGGGAGGAAACAGGAGCGCGTGAGTATCGAGGCGAGGCAGAGCGATGTCTGAGAGCGAGAACACGGGTACTCTGTTCCCACAACGCCATGCGTCACACAATCTCCTCCACACCACCTTGCTGGAGATCGCAGGAGGCACAGACCAAATGTCGAAGGCCAGATAGATGAAAATTCCCGCTGTTAATGACGGGATAAATAATAGCGGCGCAAATGAGCAAAAATTTGAGCACCGGAAGAGCAAATAACCATGATGCATCTAAATCTCTACATCTGTGAAACTGTCTCTGCATGTCTGTTTGCTTGTTCTTTATGCACAACTTTATTTTTCACGCCACGGACTTGAAATCTGGCACCCAAGCGTCCTTAGTCGGGTTTTTGTGCAGTCGCTTACACGCGTGCACACACACGTGGCACTACACCCATTAGTAACACGAGCCCCCAGGCAGCTGCCAGGAAACTGGCAACAGGGAAGAAACAGGAAGAAATGATACGTCTCTCACACACACACACACACGCACACACAACTCGGCACACATTACTAACGGAAATAAAAGTTTGTTCGTATATGTTTTATTACTTTTCTCCTTTCCACATTTGTACATGAATACAACTGGCACGTGCATCACTCTCTGCAATGTTCGCCTGTTCAACACCACTAACAGTCCTTACCCTCACTGGCCCCTTTATTAGGAACATAATTCTAATACCAGTAGGAACCCCCCCCCCTTTGCTCTCAGGACAGCCAGAATTGTTTGTGATATGGATTCGACAAGTTGCTGGAAACACTTATCTTGTTGAAAGCAGCCATTAGAAGGTGGGCAGACCAGCGAATTTGTGGCTGTGGCATTCGAACGATACCCGATTGGCATTAGCGGCCCCAAAGTGCAGGAAGAAAACATTCTCCGTACCATCGCACCGCCACTGCCAGTCTGAGCCGTTGACACAACACAGGTTGGGTCCCTGGTTTTTTGGTGTTTGCGTCAAATTCTGACCGTAAAATCCGGGTGTTACAGCAGAAATTGAGATTCATCACATCAGGCGATGTTTTTCCAATCTTCAGCTGCCCAGTTTTGGGGAGCCGGTGACCACTGTAGCCTCAGCTTCCTCTTCTTGGCCTCTTCAGGAGTGGAAGATGTGGTCTGCTGTGTTGCAGCTCGCCCGACTCAGATTTCAACATGATGTAGGTTCAGAGATACGTTTCTGTTTTTTTCCTTCCTTTTTTCTGTTCTGCCCACCACTGTTGTAAAGAGTGGTTATTTGAGTTACTGTAGCCATCCTGTCGGCTCGAATCAGTCTGACCATCCACCTTTGACCTCTCATAAACAAGGCCTTTCTGCCTACAGAACTGCTGCTCAGTGGGCGTCTTTTGTGTTTTCGCACCGTTCTGCGTCGACTCTGTGTGTGAAAGTCCCGGGAGAGCAGCGGTTTCTCCAATGCTCAAACCACCCCGTCTGGCACCAACCACCAAGCCACGGTCAGAGTCACTCAGATCACGTTTTTCCCCCATTCTGAAGTTTGATGTGGACATTGTTTAATGCCCCTGACCCCCGTCTGTGCGATTTTACACGCTGCACTGCTGTCCGAATAGATAACCGTGTAAACAAACAGGTGTACACGTGTTCCTAATAAAGTGGCCAGTGAGTGTATGTGCTGAATGTTGGCACTCTAAGGGCAACGCAGTTTGGGGATTGTATAACATCCTTACTTTATAGCCTTCCACTAACTGACCTGGGCAGCAGCTCGGCTGGTAGGATCTGGGTTGGGCATGTTTGCACATATATATTCTAACTTATTTATAATTGGTGCAGCTGGAGAACGAGTAGAACTTGTACCAATGAGAAAATTCCAAGCAGTACCATAAAAGTTGGGTGTTTGAACCTGTTGCCATTGAGCTGCGGTTTAACAGCACTCAGCAGACTCCCCTGCGGAGTTTGCCCGTATTTATGTTGGCAATTTATGCAAGAGTATTAAGATCATAAAACCCAAAGACCACACATAGCTGTCATTAGCTCTAAAAGGCCTCTGTTTTCCAAGCCTGGCTGTATTTATGTTCCGTGAAGAGGGGAGAAATCATCCTTCCTCGGTCAATGTTCTCTTTATTCATTGTAGTTTTTTATGGTGCAAGGCGGAGACGTGCAGCCACACACTGCTGTTTTCTTTACGTTTGCCGTTTCAGTTTCTCTTATTATCAGCTTTGTATCTGTTATGCTTGGGTCCTTTTACATGCGTGACTCTTGTTACGGAACAAACGCTGCGCAGATTCTGAGATCACCGGTGTCAAATAAAAGTGTGGGAATCGAACGGAGTTGTCGGCCGTGGATGTAGATACCGATCGAGCAAACAGGGGTAAGGATTACCTTTACTGTAACTAAACTGCACAGTTAAGGATGCGAATGCAAGCACTGTCTCCTTCCAAGCAGTACTACTTCATTTACTCCTCTACGACTTAGATGAAGATCTGATCGCGTTTTTGGGCAAATTTTGCGCAGAAATTCAGAAAATACCGAAGGGTTCGCACACTTTCTAGCACCGCCGTGGGCAGATAAACGCAGGGCAAGACTCGGTGCCGATTTCTTCAGAAGCCCCCTCGCTGGGAGGTGGTCGGTCCACAGTGGCGGCAGAGTTCTGTTGCTGTAAGGGTTTGGCCTTCTGGGGTCGGTGATGCCCTTCGTAGCAGCATCCATCCATTTTCAAAGCCGGTGTCCTTAACCACCGTGCCGTCTCCTCTTTGTGCCTTATGTAACACCTACATGATTCGTGTAGGATAACGTGCAGCTTTCTGTGTGATTTTAGCCTGAAGGAAATGTATCCTGGCAGGTACTCAACTCGATGTGGAGTAAATGGAAAAAAAGGTCGTATCTCCCATTATCTGCTCTCACTCCCCTGGTTTCTTGTACCTGTTTGTATCAAGTACAAGACTCCGGCTACGGCCTGCTATAAAGCCAAAGGATTTACACCCTGATACCTACTGGACCTGGTCCCTCCCAGAACACTAGCAAGAGTGCTAAGCTCCTCCACTTCTGGCTATTTGGCAGTCCCGCTCACAAGGGGTCCGCAATCAAAAGTCCACAGGTTCTAGGTTTTAGCTCCGATGTTATGGAACGTGCTCTGTCTGACCCTTAGATCTGGTGAAGCCCTTTCAACATTCAAGAAAGGTCTTGAGATACTGAGCGGATCACCAAAGGGCTCTCAAAACTTCCTTCACTCCAGCTGGTCATATTAACTTGTATTTCCTATCAGTTCTATGTGCTGCTGCTCACGTGATGTTGGTGAAATGCACAATTGCTCTGAGTTGTAAACTGCTTCAGAGAAAGATGTGATAAATAAACAACATGAACGTACGTACAATATACACCCGGTGTATGAAATGCCGAGCGGCCGGGCAATACGGGCAGAGTAAAAGTGGCCACACCAATGACCTTCTCTGTTAAGGGATGGAAAGTGAGAAACAAAGAGGATCTGCATGGCAGAGGTCAAGTTGAGGTTATTGTTTCACTAATTTATCATTTACTTATTTTTGCTTCTTCTCGAAAACTGACATATGCCCCTGTGTGTGTGTGTGTGTGTGTTCTAATAATTGTGGGCACTTTTGTTTGTTTTTCCATCATAAAAGACAAGCACTGCGAGCATAATCCTTTTCTTATTTAAACCCTAAGTACCAAGCTTGTGTTATATTAGGATTTGTCATCGTCGAAAAGCGAGGAATGGGTTTAAAATGTGTTAGCAATTAGTTTCTTTCTCGGTGGAGAAAAACGTGCTCATGAAGGTCCTTGTTAATGAGGAGCCTCGTGAACAAACTTGTCAAAGTGCCATGAATCAACTGCGAGTTCGTCGACTAAAGGAAACTACAGCAAAGTTGGCAAAAAACATTTCCGGTTACCCACGTGCAGGTTGGCTCTGACACGTCAGCTTTAACGGCAAAAAGAATAACTTTGCAAAGTATCATTAAAAAATGCGTTTGTCGTGTATGTGGTGAGTCGGGTGAGTTCGTCGGGTGTGTCAGTAATGTCAGACTTAACTCCAAAAGCGCTACTTTCTAGCTTGAAAAGCGGAACCGGCGAGGTCCCACGCAGCCCGGAGGAACGTCGCACGCGGCACACGCGCGAAGACCGCGACACTGATGGATTTCCTCGCTCCACACGCGCGCACCAGCACGGCGGCGGATGCCGCGCGTGCTCTACACGCACGCTGACACGCCTTCTCACTCATTTGCGAAGTTGAAGGGTAAGAAAGATCGGTGAAATACGATTTATTATTGGCGGCGCATCACTGTGGCCGGCGTCTGAGTTGCTCTCAGTGGCGTCCGATTGCGTGACCGCACAGCCCAGTAGCTGTCATAGGTGAGATGGAAGGCGGGGGTGTTTGGAGGGGGCTTCACTGATGGAACAAGATCATCGTCATCATCATCATCACAACGCCGAGCAGCAACGGGAGCCGGCAGTTGTAATACACGCACAAATGAAAATATCAATCGGAAAGGAGACATGACACGCAGGGAGGGGCACACACTAGTGATGTCGGTGCAATACAGTTTGGCAGTTCTGTACGTATTTAGTTATTTTTCAGTTCCACCGGCCCACGACTGGCACGCTTGTCGCTCTCCGTGCCGTTCGCCCGTTTGCCAGCGCTGACAGTCGCCGTGTACTAAATGCAACGGCTTTAATACAGTTTGGTGATTATATAAAGGGTCTGCACTTTGAGACCCGAGCGACCCACCTAGCAGGTTATGACCATACAAAACAAAACAAAACGCAAAAAGTATTAGAAAGTTTCAAAACCTCCACATCGGGCCCTCTAACTGGTATAAGAGAAAAGGAAGCGAGTCATTTAGTCGTGTGAGTAACAGGTACTGGTTTAGATTTTTTTCTCAGGAATAGCAGCGACGTTGAAACTGGGCAGCACACAGCTCCTCTGTGTCCACAGACCAGTGTCCAGATATAGGCCAGCGGTGTCCCTCTATCCGCACTATTCCAGTCACGTGACTTCAGCAGCCCCAGAGGAGGCCGTCAGCCATCTGCGCACTCGAATCAGGTGACCGCGGGGCTCTCGGCCGGCCAAAGAGGCTCGGTTTCGAGCCAACGACAACAGTGATGGGTGGAATCCCGCCTCCCGGGCTAATGGCACACCAAGGATCTCCGAGGGTCTTCAGCTCACAGCTCACAAAAACAAACAGAGCAATTATTCGGAAGACTCTGTGGAAGACCGGAAACGGTCGAAAGGCAAAAAGACTCCAGTAGCATTTGCTGCTCCACGCAACAGCAAATTGGATTAAAATGGGAAAACATTCTAATGAAAACGGTAGATATTTGCACAGTGAACGCAACCCGGATTTGCCCCTTCATTATAATGGCCGGGGGGTCTCAGCAGTGCTTGTTTAAGGTCAAGGTACCACGCGCGTATGTGGATGAGCGGAAAACTTGAGGGAATGCAAATGTACACGTTTGCATTTCATCCCTATCCCCGATACACCTATTTATTTTACAGCTGTTGTCATTCAGGTACGTTGTGAGGACAACTGTTAAACTGTTACTACATGTGGCTGTTTGTTCCTCCAAGTAAAAACATTGTTGAGTGGAATCGCTTGGTAAACGCACTGCCTATTGTTTTGAAGTAAAATAATAAGTAACATGTTTTTTCTTCTGTTTTCTTTTTTTTTCCTGCAAGGACCCATTTGTAAATCTATTTCTGAAGTGTACAAAAGCCTCAGTAAACCAGTTATCCAAATTTCCAAACATCCATTCATTTATTACAAATAGTTTTAATGAAGGACGGCGTAGAGAGGTTGCAGGAGCCGTTTGATGTCACTCTTGGTGCTCGGATGCAGTTTTGGTCCATTTTGCTGCCAGAATGTCTGTGGGAAAACACTAAAACAATTTTTTTTTATTTGTGTTACAGCTGCATGAAAACAGAGAACAGATTGCAGTTGCTGGGAAAAAAAAAAAAGAAAATCGCTAAATTTCAGAAAAATATGGAAGCCAGTAGCTAAATAGATACAAGTAAGATGCCAGAGTGGAACAGTCTAATGATAAATAATGCTTGCCTTAAGGCTCTTCTGTCTCTCTTTATGCAGTTTTAATTTGGGTAACACCAACTGGCACTGCTAAAATTGTCTTCTGTTCTCTCACCTCAATTTCAGCTTCCCCTTAGTGATTTAGGAAACCATATCAAAGTATATATATATTTCCTGCTGCTTTTAAATGAAGCGCATGGGGATGGGATTTTGTCAAGGAGTCGATTTCACTGGATATTTGAGTTCAATCATCTGTTCATTTTCAGACCATCTTCAGGATTCAATGTACTGAAAACCAGTTTCCCTCACAGTGCTGAAGAGCAATGGCACAAAATGCAAGTAGTGAACAGTATAGAAACACGACTGCTGCTGCTAATAATAACAATAATAATAATAATAATAATAATAATAAATGTATACCTGGGGCAGCAGCAGGGGGTGCAGTGACTAGTTCCATCACCCGCTCCTGCTGCCTGAAGCCTTCAGCAAGTTAATAATATATTTAATATTCTGGTTTTAGTCAGCTGTGCCATGTCGTATAGTTTTGCTGCTATGTGTGCACAGGACTGCTAATAACAGTCGAGATCCAGGTGAGGAACCTGTTAAACACCTATATTAGGTCTAGGAATGTCTACTAGGAAGTCAGTGCAGTGCAGGTGCAACACAACTGCAATTCCAGCACCCAGTTTAAATAGTCAACTGAGTTCATTGCAGCTTTTTTTTTTTGATGTTTTGAATCACGTGCATATATATCTGCAAGTGTAAATGAACACTGTGGAGCAAAAAAATAGGAATCCAAATGAATCTCAACACATTTTTGTGCGCCAGCAAATCCAGCCCCCCTATTAAAGTCCAAAAATTGCGCGTCAGTTGCGCATGACGTCGCAAACGAATTCCATCCTCTGCTGCCCCCTTGTGTTCGTGTGTGGGAAGAGCGCCTACCTGCTGTACGGGAAACTGCAGCGCTTCTCCTGCACCTCATGTAGGCAGAAAAGAACAGCAGGGCAAATGTACTATACATCTCCCTTCCCAAGAAAAGGTGTTTATTTGTGGATCTGCAAACCTGTGTGGAGAATTTCTTAATCCAAACGAGCCTCTAAACAGAGCTGTTCCACTGGATGAAGGTTTCCCCTTCTGCAAGGCCCTGCTGCTGCCTGTGCACCTTTGGAACATTTCCATGTATCATAATTGTTTTCTCATTCATTATGCTAATGAACTAATTAATTTGGAAACAGGAGATTAGATCGACACTAAATAAAGAAAAAAAGCGGCTCAATGTCACTTGGCTGCAGATTCTTCATAAATGTTAAAATTGCAGCCTTCCTCCTCGGGGCATCAGGAGGGACATGCGTCTGTCCTGGGAGCCCAGCAGCTCTGCCACACCAGACCTAGGAACGGTGCCATTTTGCATGCTTTGCAGTCTCAAAAAAATAGCCCTTTTAGTGTGCGAACACGGGGGTAATGTTCAGTTCAATTCAGTTCAAATTATTTTCATGCCAGCCCGGTTTCTCAGCATTGGCGGAGTGAAAATGAAAGGTGGGAAGGAAAAAAACTAATAAAATATATATCGCCAAATTTTATTTTGCGATACAGACGTCAACCTTGCGCCTTGCCAGTTCGGTTCTTTACCCAAAGAAGCCCCCCACTCGAGAGAGAGAGAGAGAGAGAGAGAGAGAGAGAGAGAAACTGCATCAGCATCTTGCTGTTACTACCACATGGCTGTTGAGGGGAGGCGTGTAGCACAAACACAAAATAATGTTTCCCGCAGCCCTAACTACACTGCTCTATATGAACAACAAAACAAAGAGCAAATAAACAGAGCACAAACAGCCACAAAGTAAAGAGCGTAAGTGAAAGGCAAGAATAAAATGATAAATCAAAGCAGAAGAGTCATCTCTGCTTCATCGGGGGGGCTTATAGTTTCTTGCAGGATCCCTCTTCTTCTGGTTTTCCAGGTAATCGCACACAACTTCCTGGGGTGAAAAAAAGGAAAAACAAAACAAAGACGTCAGTGGGCCGCTCTGTGTGCGATGCTGTCTCGTGCATTTGGCACACTTAGGTGCACATTTCCAAGCCTTATTTCAAAGACCAATGTAAAAACTTTCTCCGTACTAAGTGGTCTTGTTAGCATTTAATGAACCTGACTAATGTAAGAACCTCAGTTAGGGTGAGAAGCACCACTGTGTCAGACTTCAAGGTTGTGTCTTGAAAAACAAAACATGATGGACAAGCAGGCAGTAGGACAGAGATGGAGCTTTGCAGAGACAGTGCTCTTCTCAGGTGACACCGAGCGCTGAGCGAAGTCAACGGAGGAACAGAGAGGGAAGGTCGAACTCGCTCTGTACGTTTTCACGCAGACATTTACCGATTAAGATTCGCTTAGTAAGTGTCATATTTTTAAAGTATGTGAAAGGGTTGTTTTTTTCTGTCAAGCTAAGCCGCAAAACAGTGAAGACAACATCTGTATAAAAATTTATTAGTATAATGAGGTTGTGACAGTAGCCTTGAAGACCACAACGAAATATCCAAGTAGAAATGCAGTGAAATATTTTTTTTTAAGTTCTTAGCGTCTATTTCTTAATATTACTGCACTTTCCCATCATCGTCGCCATGTATTTAAAGGCCGGATCAGGCTTGTCAGACACCTTCACATCGACCATATCGACCATCTCCGACATTTTAACTTGAACATCACCAAAGACGCCTCCACCAGCAGCAGCAGCAGCAGCAGCAGCAGCAGCAGCAAGAAGGCTGTTCCCTGCTGGAATGAGGCCAATGAAGAGAGTCAGATGGGTAAAGACGGACCAACTTTACAAAAACCGCGTCTGTCACCACATACTTGGATATGTTACGATAAACTTCTGCTTACAAAAAAAACATAATAAAACATATGACACTAACTTGTTTATAAAATATAACTACAAATGCAAAAAAAAAGTTTAAAAAATGAATATACACTGAACAAATATATCGTGTTCCGCACACATACAGCGCCTTGTAAAAGCGTTCAAACCCCTGGGAATCTATTGACATTATACTTGCGCATATTTTTCCAATCGGTATTTGTTACTGCTGAGTCATATGTTCGAGGCACCTCATTTTTAGAGCTAAAATAACTTATATGCTTGCAGATATTTTAAAGGAAATGAAATAGGCAGCATGGTGGTTCAGTGAGTAGCGCTGCTGCCTCATAGCACCCAGGCCGGTTGAGTTTGCATGTTCTCCCCGTGTGTGTGTGAGTGTGTGTGTTTCCCTGCAAGGTCCAAAGACACGTGTTTAAGATTAATTGTTCACTAAATTCTGTGTGTGTGGGTGTCTAGTCACCTTGTGATGGGCTGGTGTTGTGGCCAGTGCTTTCAGGATAGTCCCTGTAATGCCGGCACCTTCCTCTGGAGTAGCAGAGGGGTGATGGGGGGGGGGGGGGGATGGGGGCTTNGGGGGGGGGGGGGGGGGGGGGGGGGGGGGGGGGGGGGGGGGGGGGGGGGTGGGGGGGGGGGGGGGGGGGGGGGGGTAATGTGGTCTTTTGATATCAAAATTTTCAGTTTCAAATCAGTTTAATGGATTAAGGCGGATATGGGGGGGTGACTGTATCTATTTGTGTGCTGCTTCAATAAGAAAAGTGAACTTCTGTAATGACTCTGCTGACTCCCAGGGGCCCACAGTGTCCATCGTAGACAGAGCTGGTATTTATAATGATATTACGACACGTAAAATGGCAACAAAAGATCGCAGACGTGTCAAAGTACATCTAGCATTTTGGAATTTGCTTTAACGTTTTCATTGTAAGCAGTCGGCAAGGGGCAAAATGGGAATTTAATACTTAAACTGTGTCGCTGCCAGAGGTTGATCATCCTCACCAGCCCCGGCTCAGCTGAACCGCTGTGGCTGCCAGATGTTTGTTTTCTACGCACTTACCTGGGTGAGGTTGTCCAGTACTCACTCATCCCAGGTCGATGATGTGTCTCAGGGCATCTCAAGATGACATTCAGCTGGCCCCTAAAGCACAGCTGAACCTGGGATGTTCTGCTCTGTGGGACAGGTATTGCTTTAAAAACACTATAAATACGCTCGGAACTTTAACAACCTCTAACGTTTGCTTACGTGTTAGACTGGGACATTTCTGGTGAATGTAGAATTTAGTCTTTAATACAGGTCATTTCTTTCAGTTGTAATGCTTTCTTATCATACTACCTTATAAGTGTTCCAAACAATCCCCAAAATTTATTTATAACTAAAATTGATAACTAAATTTATAACTAAAATTTATTGCAATTAAAATGGAATCACTCAAGGATTCCAGAGCAAAAATGAAATATTTGACTTTAAAGCAGCTATAAAATCAAAATTAGTAGAAATTACAGAAAAATAAATTCCTTATTAAAGTCCTTAAGAGACGAAATAATACCAGCACTACCTGCTGCACCACTGTGCTGCTCTTGCTCCTTACATCAAGAAAACAGAAAAAAATCTGGAACATTATTCATACCCTATAACTGTTGAATTAACATGTTATGTAACATTTCAATTTAATATGTTTTTTTGAGCACCACTGTTAGAGTCATTAACTCAAAAAAAACATTTTTAAATCCAACTTGTGACATCTGTGTCGCTTATTTTACGTACCGTCTACATAGGAATCTCCAGCAGGGATGGTTCAATATTTTGTTCTCTTTGGGAACCAGCAGCTGCAACTAATATTTTTCTTATTTTATTTATCTGCACATGAGCCAGGAAGTCTGTTGCAATATGCTGCAGTAGACAAAGACAGACTCAAATAAAAAACGGGGGCCACGTTGAAGAAGACCAGCGAGAGAAGTTTATGTGTAGGTACCTTAACCGGGGAAAGAGCATCAGGTCTCTTTCTAGGACCTCAGCCAAAAAACTCGGCTTTTCCTACAAAACCGAACAGCCTGAAACCTCGCCGAGTTGTTTCACTCTTACTTACCCCTCGAAAGCCCAGGAACTGCAGTGATGTTGACTTTGCCACACATGGACTCCGATTAAAATGTAAGGCTGCTTGTATACAGTAAATAATAATGAATAATGTTCAGTATCATTGATCTGCTGACATCTCTGCCTTTGGACCAGCGGGACAAGGTTTGCAACCTTCAGCAACCTGCTCACCCTGAATCACCCCAGTGAAAATGGCCCACCTGTACAAACAGGTTCTGTAAATCGCTGTTTCTAGCCTGGCCTTGTCCACCACTTCGGGGGGGGCGTGAGCTGAATTAGTCTGGAAACAGCGACTCACAATACCTGTTTATACAGGTGGGCCATTTTAATACAAGTGAATTCGCTTTGGCTTCACTGTTTTTCATCCGTATGTTCAGCAGACATGTGAATGGAATTTATTTGTATATTTTTTTGAACATTTCCCACAGATCTGCAAATGTAATCCACGTGAAAGCGTTAAAAAATAAACATATTTATAAGTAAAAGATCTCCAACGCAGTAAAAGCGAAACAAATTGTTGAACTCACCAACAAGCAGGTAAGGCGACCTCTTGTGGTCGGAACGGTGTATTTCACTAAGCTGAAAGTTATTTTTAAGGGAAAGTGATTTAACTGGAAACAAGAAAATAATAATATTTTGTTCTGATGTATTTTTTTTTAATTTTGCTCCAAAATTTTGCATAGTGTGGTACACTTGATGTCACATTCTGCACACAGCAGATTTGCTTTTCTCACAGTCGAAAGGTTGTGTGAGAGCATAGCTGTTTGTTTAAGTGTGAGCCGATTAGATGTTTCCTTGAAGGAGAACCGCCGTATCGCTCAGCCTGGAACGTGACCCACGTGCCACATGCAGAGGCCGAACGCTGTTCACGACCCTCTGCTGACCCCTGTTTACTTCCCCTGTATTCAACGTGACACTCAAAACCGACACCAGGACGTAACAGCTGCTGCACGGCTTGCCTCGGTCCAGAAGATCTCCTTAAGGAAGACAGTGGCCTGAAAAGCAGGGGGTGAAGTGGTTATGGCGGCTGCTTTAAACTCAGAGGTAACAGGTTCACATTCCATCACCTGCAGTGAAGTACTTACCCTAAACTGGTCCGGTAAAAGTTGCCCAGCTACATCAATGGGTAGATAACTGTAAAATCTCTATATCTGTCTAGGTCGCAATCCTACTTTTGAGTTTCTTTTTTCATTTATTTATTCACTTTTGAATAAGCATATAAATGCTTTGCTCCTTCACTGCATGAACACATCTCTCTTCTCAGTCTATTTCCTCTCTATGCATGTTTTTTTTTCTCTTTATATTGTTCTCATCTTCATATCTCATATCTTTCACTCTTTCCAGCTGATGGAAAAAAACCTCAGTTTCATCTTGCATTAAAATCGCCTTGTAATGTTTCACTAACATTGTAACACTGTCAGTGTCCTGGCTGCTTATTTGTCAGATAAAGTGACTGACCATCATTACTGTCGTCGCATTAACTGCCGAAAAAAACGTAGTTCTTCAGCTTGTTGCTCGAGAAAGAAGAGCTGTCCTTGGCCTCGCACGGCCACGATCTCATTGCAACACGCTGCAGGTAAATTATTTGCAGGAACAAATTTTGTGTGATTATAAGCGGAATATTGCCAACACGGGGAAAAAAACAGGGACTTTTTAATTGGTCGACTGGAGGAAGAGCAGGATTTTAAAAAGGCTCACAGGTCTTGCTGGTGTCGCACAGCCAAGATGAGGGTCCTCCTGCTTTTAGGGTTTGTCGCTGTGGCTCTTGCTGAAGTAACAAGATTTGATGGGTAAATTTATACTGTTTCCTAGACAAAAATTTCTGCCACCCACTTGTTTGTATCTGACCTGGAGAAGTGGTGGTTTCACTTCTGTCCTTGTCGCTCAGAGGGAAAGTGTACCGTCTCCAGCCGAAAACCGAGGAGCAGGTGGCCATCATAAAGGAGCTGGGGGATACGCTAGAGGTACGGTGATACCACGGCACCATTGTACCCAAAGAGGTAACACTGGTCACGAATCGTACGTAAATTCGCAACACACGGGTGATAAAATATTCTTCCCAAATAAATGAACGTTCGGTTTATCGCTAAAAAATTGCTAATGGGCATTTCCATAGGATGCATGCATTTTGTTTATTTTAAGACCGAATAAAAACAGTATTTTTCACCATAAACTGAAATGTTAGTTTTTTGGCAGGGTTAATTTTTTTCCATTTTATTAATATATGCTCTATGTATTTTGGGGAAATTTTCAACAAGGTGCATATTTTTGTTCTTTTGAAATTGTAATTTCAGTCTTGTGCAATATGCAATATGCAGCCCTCCGTCTTACATGTCAACTTCTCCACCTTTGCCAGCTTGACTTTTGGAACACTGAAAAGGAGTTTGTGAAGGTGGACAAAGACGTCGATGTGCGGGTGAACGCTGAGCACGTCGACCTGTTCGGCGCAGCCCTGCAGCAAGGCGAGATCCTGCACGAGTATGTCGGCAGGCCCATTGGAGCAATAGAATAAAATAAAATCACATTTGCTATGAAATAATGACATTTGAACGCAGTAAATGCGTTTCACATAAGAAACTAATGACAGAATTATTAAGCCCTTACTTTAAGGTTTTCAGAGCGTCAGCTGTAGCCGTATTAGTAACTGCTGTCATGTCTTTGACCCACTGAAAGGGTTCTGATAGAAGACCTGCAGGCTGCAATTGAACATCAGTTGGACAACAAGGGCATCTCCACTAAGTCCTACAACTATGAAAAGTACAACACGTGGGACCAAGTAGGGGCTTTGTGCTGTTTTTTTTTTTTTTTTTACATAAAAAATTGTTTATTCAAATTACAAGCCCATGGGATGGTATGTATTTGTAATTTTGATGGGTCTTAACAAACGCGGCACATCGGTCCCGCTCCTGATCCTCAACACCCGACTCCGTGTTTGTGGTGATGTTCTTCAGATCCAGGCTTGGGCGACCTCTGTCACATCAGGAAACCCCAACTTGATCAGCAGGCAAGTGATTGGCAACACCTACGAGGGGCGGCCTATGCACCTTCTCAAGGCAAGTCCACCTCTGGCTTTTGCCTGTGGGGGGGAAAAAAACTGACGATTTTATTAAAAGGTCTTTCAAATCTGTTCGTGTGTCACATCCTAATGATGATCTATTGTGAATAAGCAAAATGTTTTTCACTGCATGCTTTTGTACAATTCGATTTATTCATGTAGCAGTTGTACAATGATTATTAAGTAGAATTTAGCCAACAAATTTGTCCAAAGCAACTTAACGCCCAGGAGGGTTGGGTGGCGACTTTGACTTGAACCCTCAGAGATTTATTCCCCCCCGCCTTGCCTTCTGTTTGGAAATTTGTTTGTTTTGTTTTGTTTTCCTCTCCTCGGTTGCCAGCCGGCTTACCTTATACGTGTGTAATATCTGTCTGCCGTTGTGTGAGAAGGGCGCGATGTAAAAATGAACTGAATTAAACTTGCAACTCTAGATACATAACACTAAACTCCCTACAATCATTCACCCACGTTTACACCCGAACAGTGTAACACTGGGAGCAATTCAGAGTCATGAGTCTTTGGACCATGGGAGAAAACGAGACAACCTGAACGAAACCCCGACAAACACAGGGAGATCTTGCAGACCCCTTACAGACTGAGCTGGATTCAAACTGACATCCAAACCCACAGCCCAGGCACTGGGAGGCACCAGGGCTCCATGCTGAGCCGCTGAGCCCCACTAACGTGTTTAAACTAAGTGTTTTTTCTTGTCGACTCACGTGTCATCTAGATCGGCAAGCAGTCCAGCTCTCCTAAGCCAGCAATCTTCATGGACTGTGGCATCCATGCCAGAGAGTGGATCACCCCAGCCTTCTGCCAGTGGTTTGTCAAAGAGGTACAGTTAGCACACAGATAACTCGTATTTCTTGTCCACGGTATCGTTCTACATGCGTACCTAAACGTACGTACTGTCCGAATCATCTCATCTCAGGCCGTGTCGACCTACGGAAGTGACCCCCAGATGACGAACCTGCTGAACCAAATGGACGTCTTTGTCCTGCCTGTGTTCAACATCGACGGCTACGTATACAGCTGGACGAACGTGCGTGATACCGTCGAACTTTCGCAACATGTTCGCATGACCTGTGCTGTTCGGTCACCTTGCGGGTTTTTTTTTTTAACACGCTGAAGCAGGTAGGGGCATATATGGTGGCACGTGTTAAACGTGCATTTTTGCGCTCGCACCCATGCGCTTGTTCTGCCGCTCGGATGTGCAGAATCGAATGTG
This sequence comes from Arapaima gigas, assembly GCA_900497675.1. Taxonomy (NCBI): domain Eukaryota; kingdom Metazoa; phylum Chordata; class Actinopteri; order Osteoglossiformes; family Osteoglossidae; genus Arapaima; species Arapaima gigas. Next base: position 662,577 of record UFQX01000325.1, on the reverse strand, counting down.
GAGGAAGACGCGCTCCAGGAACTCGGGCAGCTCCTGCCTCGGCACCGACCCCAACAGGAACTTCGACGCTGGCTGGTGCAGTGAGTAGGGACTCTGAATATTGTCCATTTCTTTGTCCTCCTCAAACTATCCTGTCATCCTGCTATCAGACAGAAGTACAACCAGGAATGTCCTGATTTGACCTCTGGTCATTATAGGTTTGTGCTGTTTTTTCTAACCTTGGGGTTAGAAGGACGGGGACACGGTTTCTTTTCTCGCTCGTACAAAGAAAGTAACGTTTTTAACCCGATGATTGAGGCCGAATTGCTCTTCTACCCGTAGCGGTTGGAGCCTCCAGGAACCCCTGCAGTGAGACCTACTGTGGCTCCAGACCGGAGTCGGAGGTGGAGGTCAAAGCCGTGGCCGACTTCATCCGCAAGAACAAGTCTATCTTCAAGGCCTATCTGACCATACACTCCTACTCGCAGCTTCTGCTCTTTCCCTACGCATACACGACGGCGCTGGCACCTGACCACACCGAGCTGGTAAGGTCTGAATTTATCATAAACATAAAAAAATGGCTGATGGAAAAGCGCTGAGCCTGACCGACCTGCACGTGTCCCATGTGGCTGCAAATGTGTGGACACCAGAAGCAGGAACAGTTTCTGTTCAGTCCCTCAGTTGTCACACAATTTCTCCACCAACACCAACACTAGAGAGTCTCCCAGCATCCTTTAGACTCCCGTCCCTGGATGAATAAAGACACGTCTACGTGAAAAATGACAAGAAGTTAAATATAGTTACACACACACTGAAGGAAAAATTTGAACTGATAAAAAAAATAACGGGACATTATATGTGCACAGAGCCTAAATTTTTACTTCAGCACTAAAAAGGCTGAAAAATACGTTCATTTTGAAGAGGATGTGAAGGGAATATCCATCCAAGTAGATACATTCTTTTTGCCAATATTTTTATCGATATATATTTTTTATTTTATTAGCACTAGTAAGTTTTGGGAACTGTCTAGACTCACGTGGTTATAAAAGCAGCTCTCGTTCAGTGTCACATCAGACATAGGAAACAGAGTCAATGAGCAGAGAAGAAGGGAGCCGTGAATGCAGGCGAAACATCTCGCCGAGCAGTTTTCTATAACAACCCCGGGGAATCTTGTGGAACGCCGAATGATGCGCTTAAGACTCAAAACTTTTCGGTCAGCCCTTGTCCGGTTAAGGTAAACGTTCCCACGAAAACAAATCACAGCAGAACGATGACGATGCCACAAGATGTAAGATGTCGGCAGACTTCAGAAATTATATCTGTGTGGCCTAGAGATTAGACGCTGTGGAGAAGTTTATGAGTAAATGCTTCTAAAAAAAAGCTGAAAGAATTGGTAAGTGTATGTTTGTTTGAATGCATCTAGTTTCGGTGCCGAGTGCTGTTTTTTTTCCCCAGTTTCAAACAGCTCTTGTTTCCGTTTTCTCTTTCTCAAATTCCCCCTCCTTCTGCTCTGCACTTCTCTCAGCTGCACTCCATCTGACCCGCTTGTCACTCGATGTCAGTAGATCTTTCCTTTGCTCCCAGTTCCTTTCCTTAGTCACACTCATGTCATCCTTTCTTTATTTTACTATAGTATTTGGGTTTCTTTAGTCATTATTTTAATTATCCTTCCGTTTATTACCCTTCACCACTTCATCCTACACAACCAAAGTACACCCTGTCAGTCCATGCCAGTACATTGCAGCATGACCATACACACACACACACACACACACACACACACGTGCCATAGGCAGTTTATAGTGACCATCCATCCATCCATCCATTAATCCACGTGTCTTTGGACTGTTGGGGGAAAACCAGAGCACCTAGAGGAAACCCACCCAGATATGGCAAGAACATGCAAACACTACACACTGTGTTCGATTCACACCCACTGGCCCAACTTGCCGCGCCACAGCGCCACCCGTTTTTATGAAAAATGTGTGTTTTTATTTTATTAGGTGTAAATATTCGTATTTTCCTCACCTCGTGTGACAGCCATCGACGCGTGTGCTCTTGTGACCCTGGTTCCTTTGTAACCCTGCAGCTAAGAGTGGCCACGGGAGCCGCCGACGCGTTGCGCTCGCTCTACGGCACCGAGTACACCAGCGGGCCTTCGGCCGTCACCATTTGTGAGTACCGTTCTGTGCCGTCGCGCCGCTGAATTGCCATTTAATTTACAAACGTTCTAGTATGAGGGAAATGGACTCGTGACCAAAGAGTTTCAGCCAAACTGATGCAATTTCTGTAGTTTACCTTGAGGAAGGTGCATAACCTTCGGTGAAGACCTACAAAGTGCCTTTGACTGCTCAAGCAAGCCACTTTGGAGGCTTTTGATAAACATCTTTGTAACATCATATCGGTGCTTTTAATGTTTTTGGTCATTCCAGTCGGAATAGCAAAGTGCCGTATTGTTTATGTCACCGGTTATCGGCAGAGTTGCCACTCAGATTGTAAGATGAATTAAAGTGCTACTTGTTTCCAGTTACTTTTGTTCTGCTCTGTTATTTTCCAGAACATGTTCTTTATGTGTTCTGTTTTTTTTAATAGATTTTTTTTATTGATTTGTTCATTAACTAATTCTATATATTCTCCTACCTCCTACTGTGGTACACTTGATCAAGGTACTTTCTGTGCTCCAGTTAAAATGACCCTGCTGTGTAAATGGCTTGTAGGGAGCTTAGCAAAGTCCTCTTGGTGAAAAACATCAACTAAAAAAATAAATGTTTTCTCATATCTGGTAAACCCAGTTTTTATGATCATACATACAACATGTGTTCTGTGGGCAGTGAAATGCATCTCCACTGACAAAGGTGGTGGTGGTGTGTGGTGTTGCAGACCCTGCTGCCGGAGGCTCAGATGACTGGGTCTACGACCTGGGGGTGAAGTACTCGTACACGTTCGAGCTGCGGGACACCGGCCGCTACGGCTTCCTCCTGCCCGAGTCCCAGATCAAGCCCACCTGTGAGGAGACCATGTTAGCGGTCAAGTACATTGCTGCCCATGTGCTGAACAAGCTCTATTGAAAGAGGCTTCAACGCTCTCAATAAAACACCTGCAACTGTACATTTGCTGACCTTTGCTTTGCGAGAACTTGTGAAAATAGCATCCATGTTCTTCCTGACAGTTCGAAACTGAGCCACTGACAGACACACAGTCATGGATAACAATAGGGGGTATTCTAGATCATGTTTTTTAAATTTAATATTGAAAAGATTATGAAAAAAACTGAATCAAAAGGATATTTTTAAAACTTTTATCAAAAGACGTGCATTTTTTTTTTTTTACTGATTTTGGACATTTGGGCATTTTTACTGGAGTAATTCCGTGTTTTCAGATCAGTTCTTGTGCTCAACCGCTGTACTTTTATCTCCCTACGTACACAAAGACAAAATATGAAGCGAACTACTATCAAAATTCAGTGAAGGACTATTAACAACTACCACTTTTATTATTATTATGGGATATTATTACTATTATTATAATAATGGGAACTACTATTGACAACAACACTATAGCATCCCACAGCTAGGAAAACACTCTCAAAATTAATATACCCAGCTATACAGGTACATCTGTCCTCTGGCAGACATCCTCCTTATTTACGTCTTCTTGATGGAATGTTGTTTTTTTAAACAAAAATTTGGTTCAAGCCCCCCCATATAACATTTTTCAGCCTAAAGGTGTACCAAAAAATTCCTATTCGCATTTCGAATGCTTGATACAGCTTAGCTGAACTGTGTCATTAAAATCTTACCATCTGCTGTAGGAAAACCTATCGTGACATTTGAATCCCTGAGCAGAGCAATTTTAAATAACCCCCTGCATGGGGGGAGGGGGGTGGTCTGCTGTGGGTTTATGCCAAGCAGGTGTTTTATTAGAATAACTGCAATAAATGTGTGTACAGCCACCTCCTCCTGCCAACATGTCCCAGTCCTGTGGGTAGTAGTGTCCCGATCTAGAGAAACACACACACACACAGAGAGAGAGAGAACCCTCAATGTAAAGTACAACTCAGCTCATTGCCATCCGCACCAAAGTCTAACAGGTCAACATTAAAGAAAAAAATTAATGCAAAGAACAAGTAAAATGGGTGAAAAGAAGGCGGCCAAGTTCTTGGCGGTATTTGCATGAGTGTAAATAAGAACAAATAAATTCAAGAACCCTGTCCAGAGCCAGACCAGGATACAGTGACGTAGAATATTAACTGACCATCGATTATTTACACATTTATTCAGGTAAGACATTTACGAAAACAATGTAAGTATACTTTTGAAGTCTATGTGGATTTAGCATGTTTCACCCGTGGTTTCGTGGGCTGCCTCCCTCAGTCCAAAGACAAGTGTTTCGCGTCCGATGGTGACTCAAAAGCGCAGGTGGTATGTAGTATGGACGGAAACATCTGCAAACACGGGAAGAACATGTAAACTGCACGCTGACTCAACTGGCACGAAAGCCACAATCCAGTGCCGCGATCGTGCTGCGTGGGGGGTGAGAGACCGCCGCGCCTCTCAGTTTTAAGCAGTTTTACGGCGCAGAACATTTTCGACACCAGATGGCGGAAATAGAGAACAGCGAAAAAAATTAAATAGTTAATTTATGACTTTATACCAGCGAAATCAATTTAAATACGTGCTAAGATGTGCTAAATTATTTAAGAGCAGAATTTTTTTTAAAAGGTCGCATTTTAAATTCGGCTCGACGGACGATTAAATATTTCATGGCAGCTTATTTTTATCTAGTGTGTTCAATATTTTTATTCGCGTCATTTGGACGAGGAGGAGAGGACCACCCGTCGTGGTTTTTAAAATATTTTTACCCGCGTGCGAGGAAACGGGGACGTGACTGCCGCGGGAAGCGCGCGGTCACGTGACTGTGGGTGTTTACAGCGGTTCCGGCCCCTGGTATAAATGTGCCACTTGTGGTCTGGCGTCTCTTTTCTGTCAGTCTGCTTACAGCCGTGTGTTTACCGGGAGCGGAGCGGTTGTCCACACACCATGGCAGGTAAGTGGGTCTCCGTCCGTCGTTGTCGTTTGCTTTTTTTTTTTTTAATATATATATATATATATATATATATACACCTCCCC